>JAGFMF010011477.1:44279-60965 GCA_019455555.1 Galemys pyrenaicus
CTCCCTGCTCTCTGTGGTGAATCCTCTCACCCTCCACACCTCTGGCCTGTACCCCAGTGCTTGTATGCATAAATAAATAAATCTTTAAAAAAAAAAAAATTGAGTAGGGGCCTCAACTATCCGCAGTCACTTCAGTAGGAGTTCGATCCCCGGCCAGGGAGCTGACCCACGTGGTGCAGCAGACCTCTCCTGTCTCCCCGCTGCTCCCCTCAGCAGTGTGTTTCAGTAGATCCGCCTGTTCTTCTCCCCACTCTGTCTCTGGGGAGTCCTCTCACCTCCACACCTCTAGCCTACACCCCAGCTTTGTATGCATAAATAAATCTTTTTTTTAAAAAAAGCTGTACAAATAAGAGAAATAGAAACCAGAAAATAAAATGGTATAAAAAGAATCTCATGAATGCTGAAGGATTAACTTTTCTGATTAAAAGACAAAGACTGTTACAGCAGAAGTAAAAATTTGAAGCAATAAGGAAAAAAACTAAAAAATTTTTATAGATATAATCTACAATGTAGGTGTGGAGAAGGGGAAAGTGAAAAGGTGAGAAAACAGCTGGTTAGTCTCTTGCTAGTATTTAATAACATGAGAAAAACAAAAATGTAAAGATTCTAACGTGCACATGACTAGTCAGAGTTTTATACATACAGAGAAAGGTCTGACGACTATAGAGAAAGACGACCTTTTATTAGTCATAATGCGAGATTTTAGCTCTCTCAGTAACTGCCACAAAGAGACGGAAGAACAGTGAGAAGTAAAGGGATGAGTAACGTGACCCTGATCTGAGTGACTAGAACAATCCACATATTCACATAAATGACCAAAGTGCTAGGCCGAAAAGGAAATCTCAAACTCTCATGGTCGCACTCATACAGAGCTTGTTCTATAACCAAACTGTAGTAAAGAAATGACTGGAACACTCTCAGATTCAGGAATTAAGAAATGCAGTTTGAAGTAACGCCCGAGTCAAAGAAGACTCCAAAACGAAAGTGAGAAAACATTTACAACTGAATGACAAGAGCATGACATCTAAAAACTTATGGGATGTATGTAAGACTGTTTGCAGAAAATTTCTACCCTTAAACACGTTTGGTTTAGATAAAGAAGAAAGGGAAAAAATGCAAGGAGCCACCCATCCTTTGAAAGAATTTAGAAAAATATGCAGCCCCTTAAAAGTATAAAAACCATTGTCCAAGGGCTGTTGGCCAGAGTTTGCTGACCAGTGAAGTAGCAGGAAGGAAACAATAAAGAGATGAGCAAGATTTCATGAAACAGAAAACAAATATACAATGGGGGGGGGGAAAAAAATCACAGAGTCAAAAGTTGTTATTATCGATCCTACAGATAAGAGGTACAGTAGTCAATTTTACTCCAATAAATCTGAAAAATTAGGTGAAATGAAGAAATCCCTAGAAAATGGTAACTTACCAAAAGGAATGCAGCAGAAAACCGAAAATCTGAACCAAGAATAAAGAAATTGAATCCTGGGCCCTCCCTGGTGGCGCAGTGGGTTAAGCAGCGCACTATGAAGCAAATCGCAGCCACTGCAGCACGAGTTCGATCCCTGCCGCCGGCCAGGGAGGGACCCACATGGTGCAGCAGACCTCTCCTGCCTCGCCTGCTGCTCCCCTCGGCAGTGTGTTTCGGTTGATCTGCCTGCTCTGCTCCCTGCTCTGTCTCTGGAGAGGCCTCTCACCCTCCACACCTCTGGCCTGTACCCCAGTGCCTGTATGCATAAATAAATAAATCTTTAAAAAAAAAAAAAGAAATTGAATCCTGAACATTTTTAAATCTTTCCACAAAGCAAGCCCACGCCCACATGGTTTTTCTGATAAAGTCTGTCAATAAAGGAAAATTATGGGACAATCTTTCTTGGCAACGCTGATCAAAAAACAAGTTGCAAACAAAAGGACACCCCCCCAAAGTCGCGGTTACCCTAGGAATGCATTCCAGTCAGCCCATGGCCATCTTCGGATTTACAGGATGCCAGAGAAGTGTCACTACGATGGCTCAGTGTTCACTCCCCGAGGCAATGGACACCAGCCGTGAGCACATTCAGGTGGGGAACTCAGGGGTGCTGCTGCGGGACCCAGAATGAGACTGGGATCCCTGGGTTAGCACCCACCTCGGTGTCTGGACTTGCTAAGCCAAGGAGGGACACAGAAGGAAATGACAGTCACCACTAGTACTTGTGTGTGATATGACCCTACGCAAGCAGTGCGAAGTCATTCGCTTTAGAAGAGGTAGAAAGCAAATCAAAACACGTAGCAGCAAAAAGCTATTACAGCGAAATAGCAGACAGTGACAGACAGAGCACTGTCTCGTGGCAGGTGTCCTCACAGGGATCCACAGAAGGGACCCCCTCCTGCTGACCCCCAGTATGTGTGCCTCTGTGTGTGGGGCCTGAGGCGCTGGCTCTAACGTCGGGCAGCACCGCCTGGGCACACAGCCACCACCCTTGACTGGGCAAAACCTCTATTTTAGTGGAGACTGACTCCATGCGAAGAAACGGCACATAACTGTCTAAATGTCTGTCTTAACATCTCAAATCACTTTATTTCTTTACTTTTTTTTATTATTTATGCATACACGAACTGCGGTACAGGCCAGAGGCAGGGGGTGAGAAGACTCCCCAGAGACAGAGTAGGGAGCAGAATAGGCAGATGGACTGAAACACACTGCTGAGGGAGCAGCGGGCTAGGCCGGCGAGGTCTGCTGCGCCCTGGGGGTCCCCTCCCTGGCCAGGGATCGAACTTGCGCTGTAGTGGCTGGGGATGCTTCACAGTGCTGAGACTTAAGCCCTTGAGCTACCAGTTCTTTTTTATTTTGTTCCTCAATTTGAGACTTTGATTCATCTCCCTCGTCTACTGTACTGCTGCCTTTGTTCGTTTCGCTTTCTGCCTGCGTCCACTTTCCATTCTGCCTTTTTGCCCACTGCTCACACACGTTAGGCCGTGAGGCACTTGGATCATATGGCCGTTGCATCAAGGTGACCAGAGGATGTGCCACAGGAGGCTCGGTGAGCTCTGGGGCAGGAGGACCAAAGTCTTCAGCCACAGAGACTTCCATAACCAAATGTGTTGTGTTCCTTAGACGCGCTCCTTGACATGGCCTTCTACGTAGCAACGCGCGCGTGACAGCAATGGGATGCAGAGAAGAGACAGACAAGTTCGTGAGAGTAGATGGCTTTGCAGAAAAGGCAAGAGGCTCCAGGATGGTGGAGCAGTAGGATGCGAGGAGGCGGGGTGCAGCGTCTGGGGCGCCCGTGCAAGGCAGGTGATGGAAACAGAAAGAAGCACCGAGGACTGCAGACCGCGGCCCATGGGGAGCCTAGAGCGGCCCAGGGCTGAGCTGCAGCGACACGTGCCCCAAACAAAGCCCTGAAGAGAGCCTCCGCAGGGGCCCAGCTCGCAGGCAAGGGCAACTAAGGGGCAGGGCCTGATGTCCTCAACACCGCTGGCAGGGACCCGGGATCCCGCCTCAGCCAGCCTCGGCCAGCCTCGCCATCATTAGAGGCTGTGGGTAGCCTGGGGCTTGGGAATAGGGGAGCCAGTGGTGTAGCTGCAGGGATCAAGGAGGGAAGTGCATACCTGCGTGTTGGCGTGCGCGCTTACCTTTCCAGGCTTGCATGCTGTCTAAACCCGAAAGAGAGGTCCTTCGGGGCACTATGGTCCTGAAGCCACTGGCACCCCCAGTCCGCAGGAGCTGCTCCTCAGGGCGCCGTTCAGAGAGATGGCTGGGCTTTGGGGGGCGTGGCGGCGGCGTGTTGGACAGAAAGTCAAGGTCTCTTACCCCATAGCGCAATGGACCTTGGTTCTGGTCTCCCTGAATGGTGGCGTTGAACGAAGGGTCCAACACCTGTGAGGTGGACACACAGTCCCGGGGCGGCCCACTGCTCCAGAGCCACGGAGCCTGGGGCCTGGGGGCTGGGGCCTCCCGGGTGCCACTTGTGTGGCGGTGGGGCTGGGCCAGGGCAGTGGAAGGCGGCGGCGGCAAGCTGTCAACAAAAACGTCGTCGAAGGAAGTCTGTTCCAGAGAGCGGTCTGAGTTTGACCAGCTGTCGCATCTGCTGGGGAGGCTGAGAGGAGAGAAGCGGGCGACTGTGACGGAGCATTGGCTGTCCCTGCTGTGTCGTGGCCACGAGCGACACGACCCTTGTCTGAGGAAGGCAGCCCCCCCGCCAAAGCCATGCTGGGCTGACTGCTGGGCACCACGAGTGTTATGACTCCCACCTGCCCAGCCACACCACCCTGGAGGCGGGACAAATGGTTCGTGGATGTTTTCATCCTCCAAGTGTGAGGCGCATCCGCGAATGCAAGGTTACACGTGAAAGCCACAGGCTGACGCGCCTGACTCATCGTGTTCAGACCCTGCTTCAGTTGCTTCTGTCCCCGCCTTGGTGGCAGCAGGAAGAAACATGCACCCACTAAAAGCTCCTGGCCCACTGACACCCTCTCAGCGACAGAGCCTGCGAGAGGCGAGCACTGGGAGGCGCAGGTCTGAGAGGCCTAGCGAAGGCATACCTGGCATGGTGCGGTCTTCCAGTCTCACAGTTGGACAGAACCAGATAATCAGGAAGGAAGAGAAACTCTGACTCACTTCTGGTTTCCTCAGTGGCTACGGTACTAGTGCTTGTGTCGTCTCTGGGCGAGGAGGGGCTGAGAGCCTGGCCGGTGTGCAGGGAGCTGGCCGGAGATGGCTGCAGGGAGGAGGGTGTGCGAGAGAGGCTCTCCACGGAATCTGCTAGAGAAATCATTTCCCACGTTAACATTTAAGAATGGCTGTAACAGTCACTCACAATTTTTCAAACAGCCTTGAAGATGCCAGAAAGATGCAAATCACAGCTGGTGTTTGTACCGACGGAGGAGACCGTTTCCCTGAGCTATAAACAATGTCTGGAAAAGAAGGGCGATGTTCCAAGAGTGAAGCGTTGAATCAATTAAGAGGGGAAAAAAACATAGCAGCGCTCTTGGCCTGAAACTCCACAGTGAGGGTCGACAGTTCCTTCGTGGCCCTCGGCCACAACCTGCACCGCAGTCTCTTCACTCGACGCATGTGCGCATGTGCATACACAACAGCAGGGGCATCTCCGGCTGCTGGGCCGACAAGCGGCACTAAAGGAAAGGGTGCTGTTGCTGGCAGTCACAGGGGAAAGAGGGACGAGCGGCACGTCGGGAGTGCTGGGGAAAGCCTCCACTTCTCAAGGAGCGAACCCCTGCCTCGTTGCCAGATAACAGGGCCCTGAGGATGAGTGTGGCCCAGGAACAAGGCGGCCTCCAGGGCAGCATCTCCTAGCGCAGGCCTTTCCTTCTGCCAAGAAGCCAGCTGGGTTCTGCTCTCGCCGCTGTGACTCTGGTGGGAAGTGGGGTGCAATGCACCAGGCAGCCCTTTGGGCACAGAACTCAGGGGGGTGACAAGAACAGAAGAATCATGGGGTGCTTCTGGCTTCATCTGACTTCTCAGCAAACCATTGCATGGAGTGCCTGTTCCTCCTCAGAGTGGGAAACACGTCCTGGGTGAGGAGACGCAGGACACACACACACCTGGCTCTGCCCTGGGTCTTATCTACAAGGCTGAGGGGCTCGTGAGTCAGAATCTGCATCTCAGGCTGTGAGGGCTTGCCCGTGAGGTCAGAGGCTCAGTCCACGAGCAGAAGTGAATCCTCCGAGCATGTGTGTTACAGCTGGAAGGGGTGTGTGTGCTGAGAGAGAGATGTTTGCATGTCACCTGTGCCCACTGTACAGTCGTGACGCGGTCAGGATAATGACCCTCAAAGGGCCATTGAGGCCGTGGGACACGTGAGGAAGTGTTTCCTGTGTGCCACACGTGCCACCTTCTGTCCTTCCCACCACCTGGCGGTGAACAAGCAGCCACAGGCAGCAGGGATCGTTTCTGGTACCAGCACTCAGTGCACACACATGTGGACCCGAAGGCTGGCACACAGGGAGGGCGAGGGGGCCCCAGGTCGCCCTGACCCCGTGGCCCCCCTGCAGCGGGCAGTGCTCACCTGCCCCGGCCTCCAGGTGGCCCAGGTTGCACACCTGGCTGATACTGCGCAGCCAGCGCTGCATCTCGTCCTCAGTCTTGGCCACCAGGTAGAAGGTGCGGGCAGCGGTCTTGACGATGAACACAAAGTGGTTCTGAAACTCCTTGCGCACGAAGCCGGGCCCTGCGTGGCGCCACACAGCACACTCGCGCAAGTCGATGGCGCGGATGGGCTTGCTGGCCCGCTGGCTGCGATAGTACTCGAGCACGTCGGGGTCCCCACGCATGCGGCCGCGTCGCAGCACAAACCAACGCCGGCGCCAGGCCTGTGGGGGGAGGCAAGTTTAGCTTCAGGCCCACCCACCCGCGCCCACCGTCACCCCAGCCCAGGAGAGCGCGCCCACAGCCGCACAGCGCAGCCGAGGCTACCACACCAGCCGTGTCTCCTGGGGCTTCAAAAGGGCCTCACAATCTAGAGCAAGGAGGTCAGCTTCCCACGCCATCTAATCCCCAGCCGATGCCACTCACGGCCCCAGCTTGGCCCTGGCTGTGTGTGCGCCTGGGACGAGAGGCCGTCACAGCCTGCACTCAGGGGCCTCCCTCTGTGGGAGACCTGCCTTGCCCTGTGTCACAGCCGCGAGCGGCTGGGCCATTGCCACGCAGGAACGACTATGGTGACCACTTTCCATGCAATTCAGTCATGTGCCCACATCACACCACAGAGGGCCCAAGGAGTGCAACCCCAACAGAGAAAGGCATCAGCTGCCCCCTCTTGTTCGAGGCCTGGAGAAGGGGATTCCAGCTGACCAGCAGGGAGCGAGCCCTCAGGACCCTAAGTGTCCCAGCTACTGGCCACAGTGGCAGTGGGACAGGGAGTGCCCTCCCAGGGCCAGCAGTCTGCTGAGCACACTCCTGGTGCAGTTAGTTGGCAGAGGCAAGTGCAGAAATTTCCGGTACTCCTCTGGTGGGCGCTGTGATAGCAAGAAGTGGAGTTCTTGCCAGGTGGCACAGAAAGTTCTAGCTTCTTCTCTGACACAGTGACAGGCTCACCGGCTTTGACTGGGGGGCCAGGGTGAGGGGACAGCTCGGACTCCCTCCAGGCCTGGGGGCCACAGCCACTCCCTGAGGCCACCTCAGAAAAAACCTTTTGGAGGCGATGGGCAGCTCGGTGCGACCGGCAGCAGGTGCTGGGCCTGGCTGGCCGTGGGCTGGCTCCACCCTCATGCGCCCGCACAGCGAGAGGGCGACTGCGCATTTGGGGCCCACAGTCCTGCCGTGACTGTGGGGGTGGAGGCGCTAAGCAGAGGGTCATGGCTCAAGGGACACTGTGCACTGGTGGACACTGGCAGGAAGGGGAAGCCACACCCAACCCAGGACAGGGGACAGGGACTGGGAGAACGTCCTGTGTCCCTACTTTCATAGGGCACCTGGGGGACCCCAAACTTTCCCAAAGCCACTTTGGTAGGGAAACGTGAAGAGGAACTTGCTGTACTTCCCAAAAATTATTCTAAAAGAGGAAGTTGAAGTGAGCACAGAAACCACTTTCGAGTGAACGCTCCAGTTTCATGGAAGCAATTTCTTATCCTTTGATGAGGTTGGGGGAGGGGCAGCCCCGACAGTCAGTGCCCTCCAGCCACGTGACCAAGAGCCAGGCGGGGCTATCGTGCACACGTGACCCGGACCCCTGGGAACGAGTGCGTGAGCCGCAAAGCCTGCCCCACGGAAGTGGTATGTGGAGGGGCAAGCAGGCAGGCAGCAGGACAAGGGTGATAAGGACAGCCGGAGGGCGCTGGGGCCCGGTACCAGGAAACTTCCAGGACGAAGAGAGCGCTCAGCGGGAAGAGCAGCGTGCAAAGTCACCAGTGAGCCTGCCTTTGGGTTCCTCAAGCGCTTCTCAAGCGTCATGACATGGGCTTCTGAGCAGGTGCCAAGTGGCAAGGCCCGGAAGGCACTTATGGTGCTGGCCGGTAGGGGCAGTGGGGGTGAGCCGACAGCATTGGGCCTGGAGGATCTAGAAACTACCCGGCATCATGACTCAGAGAAATGGGGTTCAAAGTATGAGGGGTGCTGCGGCGTTTGCAAGGGACCCACGACTGGCTGTGAGGCAGCTGCCCCCAGCTTGTCCCTGTCTCTCCTGCCGCAGCCAGAAAGCCAGCCCGCAGTGCCATCCCCAGCAACAAACCTTGCGACATCCTGTCATCAGTTCTAGAATCAGAGGTCTGCTCATGTGTCTGGAATTGTTGAGGGAATAATAGAACAATTAATTGTTGAGAGGAACAATCTTGGCTGTACCTGGCACCGAACTTGCCCTATGCATACAGAGGCGTTCTGAGAGGTCCGTGTCCTTTCAAAGCCATCGATGCTGTCGGCTGCCCCTTGCTAGGCCCCTTCCAAAGGCATCCTGTGCCTTAATACTCCACTGCAGCCCTCAGAGCGTGACGTTGAATGTTCCCCATGCACTGGCGCTCCCCCTCATCTCCTCGCTTCCCCCGGTATTCCCTGGAACATACAATCTCATTTCCATCTTGGGACCTTTGCCTGACGTGTCTCTTCGTCCTGTCATGGGTCTCTACTTAATTGTCACCTTCTCAGAGACACCTCGTGTGGTCATCCAAAGGAAAGTGGCTGCCACGCTCTGGGCACGCTTGTCCGCCATGCCCCTTATCTGTGTGTCCTCCCTGCACTCTCCGGCCTTGAGCTTCTCCTTCTTCTCTGTTGGAGTCTCATCTGCCCCCAGGCCCACTAGCCACTCTGGGTCTTGTCCGTGCTGAGGTGCTGGGCACAGACAACGCCCTGGAACTATCGCTGACTGACTGAACCACACGTGTCCCAAGGCCTGCACGCTCCTGCTAGGAACCATGGCTGGTGTGGCTCGCCCTGACCCGGATCCCCAGGGTTTATGAGGGTGCCAAGGCGTGAGAGCAGGTTTCACTGCAGTAACAAGCCTGTCGCCGCCACCAGGACACGCGAGCACATCCTGACGAGTGATCGCTGTCCCTCATTTCCGCAGAGTGGGCCCCGCCCCCGCCTGGTGAGGGCCCAGGGCCATGGGGTCATTTCCTGTGCCTGTGCCGGGCCTGGTCAGCAAGCTGCTTTCCAAGTGTCGCCGGCCAGAGCAGGCCAGGAAAGCGAGCCACAGCAGCAGGGTGCTCAGCCTCCACTCTCAGGGCGGCTGCCCCTCATCCGTGACCTCCCACGAGGGCTGGGCTCCGACTCCACTGCTTTGCTTCGCCTGCTGCTCGGTTTGGTCAGGCTGTGGGAGTGGAACGAATCTGGGAGCATGTGGAGTCACAAGCCTAATCCAGGAGCCCTGGAAACAAAGGCACAGCCAGTGAGCACGCCACTCTCCCTGCAGCCACAGCCCGTGGCCTGCGTCATGGCGCTCCGGGCCTCCTGTGTGTTTATTTACAGCTTCCAGAGACTGCAAGTTTCAAAACAAGTTTACACGGAGATAGTGGTCCAAAAGAAGTGGGAAAGGAAACTCTAAAGGGGCCGCATTTCAGCCCCCAAAACACCACCAATAGGCGCGGCAGAGACGTGCCTTAGCGGTCTCATGGGCGGGCAGCTGGAGTGGGGGCGGGCCCTGGAGCACGGGTGTGGCTGCGCCTGCGTGGAGTGCCCTCGTGGCCAGTGGCTTTTCCCTGACACAGGTCTCTCCTCTGCACCGCTATCAACTTAACTCATTATCTTGCAACGTGCTAGAGCAAGGCAGCTAATTTGCCAAAAAGAGCAGCTGGTCCTCACAGTACTGAAGTGTCTTGGTCACAGCCCTGTGTGTTGTGGCTCCCCTTTCAGCAGAAAAGCACTGTCTAATTTCCTTTATGAAACTAGTGGACATAAAGAGAGAAAGCAGTGCCCCCTTCCCTGCCTACGTACACATCTAGACCGTCCCAGGCCAGTGAACACCTCGGTTCTGTCCTTTTGCAAACCGACACTCTTCTGGAGCAAAGGGCACAGGACGCGGACTTGCTGGTGACATCCAGCAAGCATACACTTGGAAACGCTCCTCAGAGTGTCGGGAAGATCACCACACTAGCGGGACTGCCATTTTCCACGCCCCCCCAATCTTGGCTGTGGGCCCAGCGCAGGATATGAAAGCTCGAGTTTGCTAATGACAGCAATTTTTGCTCCTTTCCAAGCCCTGCCCCTCTTGAAAACTCTCAGGAAGTTTGGGGTACGTTACTATGTTGCAAGAGGCAAACCTCATTGAAGGAACAAATTTCTGCCTCACCTTCTATTTTCTGCCTAGCTTTACTCAAGAGGCCTTTCACCCTGCCTTCCACTTCCTCACCAAGGGGGCCCGCAAAAACCTGGGACTGAGGGCAGCAGGCTGGGCCTTTCCGGAGCAGGTTATCCTGCGCCTCTCTACTCTGGCTCGCAGCCGTGCGTACTGAGGTTGCTGGTGACCCTTCAGCCTGATGGCCTGTAACCTCCAGCTGCCTGCCAGCTAGAGCTGGACTTGGCCCAGGCCCGAAGGAACTTCCCGCGATTGTCTGAGAGGGCCCGCCCACAGGATCTGTTTCCACGGCTTGTCAACACGCACAGAACAGCCAGCATCCCTGCCACATGGTGGCCTGTGGGCCACGGGGCTGCGGGGCAGGAATGTTCAGCAGAGATAAGTGTGCCACACCACGTGACACAGACTTGACCTTCCTCAGGTCGTGTCAACGTCAGTTCTGCTGAACGTCTTGGCTGGTTTCTTGCTGTTTCTTGTGTGGCAGCTAACGAGCTCTCAAAATGGTGACTTGGAAGCAGGAATAAGTGGCTGTTTTGAACTCCGGTGACTTTTCTGGTAGCACAAGTGGAAGCAACAGACCTGTGCAGGGCTCACAGCACCAAAATGGCGGACAGTGAAACCCCACTACCACCCACTGACGCATGAAGGTCTGCAAAGCGGATCTGAGGGACAGGAGACTCAGAACTGAAAAGTCTTGGGAAAGAACAGGACGGGCTCAGAGGGGGACCCTGATCATTTTGGAAGAGGCCCTAAAACACACAAAGTCGGAAAACCTGCTGTCAAGCGAGTAGATGTGCTATGGAAGTGGAGTCCTGAGCAAAATCTTTCCAATCTGCCCGACTCTACACTGCCACGGGGGTGTCCATGTGGGCCAAGGTCAGGAAGGTGGAGGGCGAAATGGAGGCCACAGGGCTGGAGGGGTAGGCCCGGGCAAGGGGCTCCCGCTCAGCCCCCATGGGAGTGCATGGCGCCTGAGGGCTGCTGCAGGCTCACCCCTCCCTGAGTACCACAGCTGTCAGGAGGGGTTTCCGGGCTTCCCAACTGCTGAGCGCACACCCTTCTTTTCCCCCAGGAACACATGCACAGTGTTTGTTGAGTGACTGCGTACTAGCCACTTTCATCCCCCACAGGAGCACCAGGTGGCCCTGCTCCACCCGCTTCCCCCCTTCCTGGGCACATGGCAACCCCAACCCTCCTCTTCCCCTCAGCAGCCCCTTCACTCTCCCCTCGAGCTCATTGGGAGTCAGAGAACAGGGTCAAGGCGGCCCAGTCCAGGGTTGTCCAGAGTGGGTCTGGCTTTCCCTCTCCATTTTGGCTCCGTTCTTCCCCCTTCGTGGATGAATTCTGCAAGCGCACTCAGAAACGTCTTTCGGGCTGCGTGACGGTGTGTCTAGGCCTGGACTCGTCCAGAGTCTACTGAGGCGGGATGTTTTTCTCCTGTGTCGTGGGCCTTCTGGAGCGCACTGTTACCGGAGTGTCTGCTTCGTGCCGGGAGGCGGCGGGCACGAGCCTTTCACCGCGCAGAGCAGCCTGTGTACGAGTCCGTGCCCATCACGTAGGAGAGCTTTGCAAACACCTGCTGAACGAAGGAGAGTTTTCTTTCTGCGTCATCCCGAATTTGTCTTCTACTTGAGGGCTTCCCCCCACCCGACAGCAGATCGCCATTGTAGGACGCCATATTCGAGAAATTACAGTTCGTTTTTCACAGTTAGCACAACAGGCCTGGGGCCTCTCACTCCTTCGTTGTCTGAGGTGGTGTTGGGGCCTCGCTTTCTGTGCCTGGCTAGTTTGCAGGGAAAGCTCAGAAGTTTCGTTTCTTCCATATTACAGTTCTCATTTGGTGTAAAATTCGGGTGGGGTTAAGTCACCCTCAAACTGAAGTGTGATTTCTAATGACACTGTCCTCGTGGCCAGAGACCCCAAACCACCGATTCCTTGTCAGCGCTGACAGCCACAACATAACAGACTCGCTTCTTGTGAAATAGGAACTGCTGGCGACAAACCAAAACAACCACCGAAAGGCAGCCCGTTTGGCAGCCTCGCCCTCGGGCAGCGACCACGGCATCTCCATTGGTGGCGGGCCAGGCCCACTTCCCATGCGAAGAAGCTGAGTGAGTGAGTGGCCCAAGTGGGACTGGGGACACACACACAAGGGGGTCAGACCAACATCCCGGAGAGGGAGGTGGGAGGAGGGAGGAAGGAGAGGAAGGAGGGAGGAGGACAGAGAAAGGAGGAGGGGAGCGGGAGCCAGGGCCCACTGCCAAGCGGGGTGGGAGGTTGGCGCCCACACACTGCGCAGGTCAGCGGGACAGCCTCAGACGCTGCACTTGGCAGGCACTGGGCACCCGCCCACAGAGGAAGGATCCCCGACTTTGGTGTCGCTCACTGCAGGCCCTTGGGAGGTGACAGGGACGCAGAGAGAGCGGAGGGAGTGAACAGAGGAGGTGCGCTGCAAGGGCAGGAAATTGACTATGATCCCTGTTTCCATGCCAACACTACCGCAGTGTGACTACTGAGGTGTGACTACCGAGACCCGACTATTGAGACAGCAGGCCAGGGTGTCCCAGCATGCTCTGGGCCAGCCCAGGCCTCTGCCACATTCACCCCACTGAAGTGAGAAGACCCCAAGTTTGGAGGCCTTCCCTACTCTAAATGGTCAAACATATGTTGGCACATTGTCTTTGAATTTTTTTATATTCAATTATTTATTTATTTATGCATATAAGAGCTGGGGTGCAGGCCAGAGGTGTGGGGGGTGAGAGGATCCCCCAGAGACAGGGTGGGGAGCAGAGCAGGTGGATCTACTGAAATCCACTGCTGAGGGGAGCAGCGGGCGAGGCAGGAGAGGTCTGCTGCGCCCTGTGGGTCCCCTCCCTGGCCGGGGATTGAACTCAGGCTATCAGGGTGATAGTGCTAAAACTTTAACCCCTGCACCACCTGGGAGGCTCCTCTTTGAATCTTTTATGTTTAATTATCACATGAAGATAGTTGTCACAGAAATTCTAAAGATGGGGGCCTCCCTGGTGGCACAGTGAAGCACCGCACTATGAAGCAAACCGCAGCCACTGCAGCATACGAGTTTGATCCCTGCTGCCGGCCAGCAGACCTCTCCTGCCTCGCCCGCTGCTCCCCTCAGCAGTGTGTCTCAGTCGGTCTGCCTGTTCTGTTCCCGGCTCTGTCTTTGGTGAATTCTCTCACTGCCCCCGCAACTTTGGCCTGTACCCCAATTCTTGTATGCATAAATAAATAAATCTTTAGAAAAAACAGAAATTCTAAAGATGGACCTACAAAACATCAGAACAAATACACATGGTAAGAGACCCACAAACAAAGGAGAAACAATTAAGCATCAAAACACATAAAGAGCTCACATGAAACAGTACCAACGGCCTGGTAGGGGAGATGGGCAAAAGATATGAGTAAGCATTTCCCGGAACCCACAGTGCCTTGAACCACATATCCAGAAATTGCTGGTTAATGACACAGTGCCCTTGCCCATCGGACTGGCCAAAATGGCTCCCAAATGAGCGCGAGGATGTAGATTCACAGGCGTCAAAACCCCGTGAATAAGTGGCAAAGGCTGAAAAGTGGCACATATGCCCACAGGACACCGCAGGGCCCCCCACCCTACCTGCTCAATCTCGTTTCCAAGTCTCTGTGATGTCACGAGGAGGGTTTATTGTTCTAAAGTCAAAGTGAATTTCCCCAAAAACGCAGGCGGAACTGTGCTCAAGACTTCTTCCTGTGGTGTCGCCCCAGTGCCTCAGGTGCCCCAAACCCACTGCCCTGACCGCGTGACCCTGTTACGGTTCATGTGGCATCGGGTCCCTTCCGGGCTTGGGCCCCACCTCTCTACCTCCCGCACCAAGAGGAAACCAGGGTCCCGCTGTGGAGTGGGTGGCACCCTGAGGCCATGCTCCTTTCGAAAGCTTCTCAGACGCTCCCATCACACCCACGCTCAAGGTCCTTGCGGCGCGACAATGCAGGCCCAGCCGGCGGCTGTCATCTGCACGGCGGCTCGGGGGTCCCCTCTGGCACACAGTTGCGTCTCTTTGTCCGCCAGGCTGGGGACTGCGTTCTTGGGGACCGAATGTTACAAACGAACAAACCAACCCACCTCCTTTGCTGCGAGTGCCACCGCCGTGTCACCTCCTGCTGCTCTGAGGCTGGAACTCAGCTGCTCCAGAAGGAGGAGGGGCCCGGACCCTGTTTGAACTGGTGCCCGAGTGGCTTTCTCCAGCACCTGCCCCGCTGCTGGCCCTGTCCGCACCTGGTGAGTGCTGGTGGGGTGTTCCGGTCACTCCTCAGCCTGACCCATGGTGGGGATGGGTCTCCCCAAGCTCCATCCTCCCTCTCATTACACCCACATCCCCAGGATGGCAACTGCTACCTCTGCACCCCAGCAAGGCCCAAGCCCCCCAGAACTCCACACACCGTGGCGTCTCTGTGACACCCTTGCAACCCGCCAATTCAGACCTGATTCTGGATGCGGAGAGCTGGGTTGGGGTATTGGGGGGCATCAGGAGGGGGTGTTAGGACTGGATTCCCCGGCTCTGAAAGTGTCCATACCCCACAGGGCAGGTGGGGCGGTGGCCTCGCTGGCTTGCCCTGTCCTTGCTCACTGCCCATCCTGCAGTCATCAAGTCTCCGCTCGCCCCAGGATTTTGACTTCCCTCTGGGCCGTGTCTTCTGCTCATTCCCATAGAGGTGTCCTTCCTTTCCTGCCTCCCCAAAAGTCCAGCACACACTATGCTGCTGTCCTGACAGCCCTGCTCCTCCCACCACCCAGTAACCCTGACGCCCTCTGAGCACAGGGATTTGTAGGTCAAGGGTGGGGGAGCTTCTAGATGGTCCACCCACTTCAAGAAAAAGGCAGCCAGCGCTCTGACCAAAGTTGTTGGCTCAAAGCAAGTAGGAAGGTTGGCTTTGTGCGGGACAGCAAGGTTCCTTCACCTGCTGCTGCCCCAAACGATCTCCTGCGTGACTGGGCTGGCCTGGCCCCTGCACAGGGGCCCAAAGGAAGACTTCAATCTGCCTGCGACCCCCTGACAGCCAGAGAAGGAACAGGGAGGCAGCAGATTTCTCACCAGAAGTACTTCTGAGCTGTGGTTTGGGTGTTTTTTCCTGGCTGTTCAACCTCAAAACAGGTTCTCCAGGCCCCTCCACATGTCTGAGCCACCATCGTTTCCTAAGTACCTTTCTGCCCAAAGTAGCAATGTCTGCCATGCACATGCGGTAGGGCCCGTTTGCACGTCCCCGTCTCGAAAACAGCAAGCTCGAAGGAGAAGGTAAAGAGGTCGGAAAAGGAAAACGTAGAGCTAGTTAATCATATAAAGCTGGTTCAATGGACATGTGAAAGCGAAAAAAACCAGAAGCGCCAGGGAACAGATGCCCAGAGATGGGGAGAAAATGCCTCTGGGACGACTAAAAATACATAGAAAAATCCCAAGACCCATTTCTGTGCAATTTTACGTAAATGAATTTGAGAGCCACTATGAAAAGGCCACTTTTCCAGGAAAAAGTATAATTTAGTAAAACTGACTCAGAGAGAGATAGACTAAACAGATCCATTTCCATAGAAGAAACAGAAAGTTGACGAAGATCTAAACACAACAAAGAAGAATGAGATGTAATTCAGAGGGGAGGGCTGCCAAAACTGTGGAGTGCTGGTAATTCCAACTCTCCTCAAAATATTCTGTGGCAAGCATCCCGATTTTCGTATCAAGTGAGTATATGATGCTCCCATCCACTGAAGGCTGTGCAGAAATGCTGTACCGGGTATGAGCTGACGGAACCGTCGCTATACAGTGCCAGCAAGTGCGTGCGTCTGGGGCTGTCTCCAGAAATACCCGGGTGGCTTACTCTCCGTGAAAGTCATCCCTTGGTTGGACTCAGTGAGACATCGCTGGCAATGCTGGAAACAATTTAATAAAATTCAGCCATCTTCGGTGCAAACGCACTTAGCAACACCTTAAATACATCTTGAATCTATCTGGCAGCGGCACTGCAGTAGCACAAAAACGTGTATCTTTTCAGCAACACCTCTACCGACGCGTCTCGCTTTGCCAGCGTGGTCAGTTTCAGCGTGGCCCCAGGCCTGCAGGCGCGCGCCGGCTCCGAGGGCGCCCCGCTGTAGCCCTGGCGTGCTTGCAGCGTGGGGCCTTGGCTGCCACCGGCCGGGCGGCAACCCGCCTCCAGCCCCGCACGCTCGGGGAGCAGGCACCAACCCATCCGGCAGCCGCTCCGGGGCGCAGGGAGCAGGACCCGGAGACCTGTGCCGCCCTGTTCAGAGGCAGAGGGTGAGGCTGCGGGGCGCCGCTGCGGTGAGGGCTCCGGACAGGCGGGTGTCGCTGCCCGGCGGACATCCATCCGGCCTCACCAGGCACCCCTGCACGCGAGGCGCGGAGGCGAGGAGACGATCCCGAGCAGAGCAGAACGCTGCAGTCTCGCAGGCGCGGCGGGAGGGGCG
>JAGFMF010011477.1:77602-105502 GCA_019455555.1 Galemys pyrenaicus
TATGTATAAATAAATAAATTAAAAAAAAAATAAAAGATTTATTTATTTATTTTTAAAGCTTTATTTATTTATGCACACAAGAGCTGGGGTACAGGTCAGAGTCGTGGGAGGTGAGAGGATTCACCAGAGACAGAGGGGGGAGCAGGACAGGCAGACCGACGGAAACACACTGCTGAGGGAAGCAGCGGGTGAGGCAGGAGAGGTCTGCTGCGCCATGTGGGTCCCCCCCCTGGCCGGCAGCAGGGATCGAACTCGTGCTGCAGTGGCTGTGATTTGCTTCATAGTGCATTGCTTAACCCACTGCGCCACCGAGGGGTGCCTTTGGTTCAGCGTGGCTTTCTGTGTGTATTTCTCTAGCATATCCCTGGAGTCCTATGACGATATAGCTTTGTGTCGCTGTGGAAGAAAGTGAGAGATGAGCCATAAACAAGGGGAAGGCCTGCCCTTGACCTTCCCTCACCCCAGGCACACATACATCTCATTCACTTGTTCTCACTCCCTCTTCATCTATCACAGTCCCTTATGGAGCCCAGGAGCAGAGCCAGCCATGAGCAGCAGCGGCTGTCACAGGCACAGTGTGGCTTGGGACAGCAGTCTGCATTTCCTTACAGGGATCAACACAGTCTCAGGCTCTCACTCCTATGGCCTGAGTTCGATCCCCGGCCAGGAAGGGACCCACAGGGTGCAACAGACTCTCCCGTCTCCCGCGGCTCCCCTCAACCATGGATTTCAGCCCATCTGCCCGTTCTGCGCCCCGCTCTGTCTCTGGTAGATCCTCTCCCTCCCCACCTATACCCCAGTTCTCCTACACAAAATAAATAAGAGAATCTTTAAAAAAAAATTGGGCTGTTTTTTAAAAAAAAGTTCAATGCTGAGTTGGAATGTGATGAGGTGAGAGGAGGAAGGTACAGCTGCAGTGAATGCAGAAACCAAACGACGCCTGGCTGTACAGTGGAGTGTGATTCAGACATAAACAGCGCAAGCACTGAAAACATCACGCCCAGTGAAAGGCAGGCAAATGGACCGGCGCCGAAAGACCCTACTTGTGCGAAATGGCTAGAACAGGCAGGTCTTGGGAGGTAGAAAGGCAGTTGGTGCAATGCTTGTGACAGCCGCCTTCCACCGGCCAGCTCTGCAGATGTTGGGCAGGAGACAACGTGGGGTGTGTAGTAGGCCAGGGACGGTCGGCCTCACTGCCTAGGTCACGGTCCTGGTGATTTCAGTGCCAGCCTCCAAGAAGGGCCGGAGCGGCCTGCGCAGGTGGGGAAGAGGAGCTTTTGTGTTGCTGTGTGTGAAGGTCCGTAGTGCCCCTGGGTTCAGAAGACAAGAGATTCATTCAATACACACTTGAATGTGAACATTTTGTAGGAGCTGGGCACGAAGCCGTGACTTAACAGGCACAATGTCTCCCTAAGGTAACAATGTTGTGAAGAGGCAGACACTGAACAAGGCCCCTTCTCAGGTGGAGAAGCGGGTGCCTGCGGTGCTGACCTTCAAGAAGCAGGGGCGACCGCGATGTGAGCAAGGGCAGGAGTGGGAGGAAATGTCGTAGGAAGAGAATCAGACGGGGTTGGTTTTCCATGGAAGGTCACACTGACATGGTTCAGTGGTGACGATACGTGTTGGGGGCAGTCTTCACCGCACACAAGAAGGAAAGGCAGCACACGGCTTTGGGCAGAGGAGGGGCAGGTCCCAACAAACGGGCCATGGCTTTTTCTGTCCAGAAGACACCCCTTGCAGTAGAAGCAGTGGAACCTGTAGGAGGCCCCCTGTAGGAGATCCTGTAGGAGAAGTAGGGGACTTCCTGATGGCAGGGCTGCTGGGTGGGGAGGTGCTGCCTGAGTCTCACTCTGCTTTGAAAGCCAAGGTGACAGGATTTACTAAGAGAGCAGACGAGGGGCTCAGGACCAAGAAGGCTGGGGAGGCTGCATCCGTGAACAGCGCGGCCTGCTCAGCCCGAGGGGCGCCCAGGAAGCGCAGCAAGTGAGAAGGACGCGGCACGGTGGGCGCCCACCCCGCGGACAGCGGCGTAGATTCCACGTGGACGGGAAAGCGGACGAGCCCCGCTTTCCGGCCCGGCGAGGACAGTGGAAAGACGCGCGGGGCGGGGAGGGGGGCACGGCCGTCCCGCGCCGTCCACGGTGGCCGTTGCAGGAGCCGAGGCGGAGGCGGAGCGCGGAGCCGGGAGCCGCGGCGGGGACCGGCAGGCGCCCCTTCCGGGTGGCGTCCCACGCGGCCGCCTGCCTCCGGCGCCGCCGAGGTCGCTGCAGGCGGGGGCCCGCCCGGAAACCGCGCCGCTCGACGTCGAGTGACAGACAGTCGGCCGCGGCGTCGCTGCGCGCGCTCCCCATTGGACGGCGCCGCCGGGCGGGGCCGGACCCCGCCCCGGGCCTGCCCCCGGCCCCGCCCCCAGCCGGGCCCGCTCCGGGTCGCGGCTGGCGCTCCCCCGAGGCGCCGGGGGCGGGGCGAGGCCGCGCGCAGGCGCCGATGCTCCATCCTCCAGCCGAGGCGGCCAATGAGGAGGCGCCGGAGGCCCGCGCGAGTCGGGGCTCTGCCCCGGCCCGCGGCGCACGCACCGGGCGGCGCACACTTAGGCGGGGCTGGCGGCGCGGCCTGACGGCGGCGGCGGCTACAGCGGCGATCCCTCGGCGCGGGCCCACGCGGCGCGCACGGTGTCCGGGGCAACATGGCGGACGAGGAAGGTAGGAGCGCCCCCCGGCTCGGGAGAAGCGGCGCGGGCACCGAGGGCGCCGCGGCCGCCGGCCTGCCTGCGCTTGAGCTGCAGCGGGTGGCGGGCAATCGAGAGGCCCCCGCGGTGGCGGGACGCCGGCGGCCCACGCCCCCGCTGCGGGCAGGGTCCCTCGGGGTCCGGATCGCCGTCGGAAGACACATCGGCCGCTTGGGGACCGCGCCTGGGCTCCCGTGCCGCCGCGGTCCGCGCCGCCATGCGGGGACGGAGAGCGGGCCTCTCAGGCCGGGAAGGGGCCGAGGGGCGCGGGCCGAGGGCGCAGAAGCCCGTAGACGCCGCGAGATGGCCGGGGCAGTAGAGGGCTCGGGTCGCACACTTTTCGGCCCGCGGGCCAGCGCTTGGGCCGCGAGTTTTCGCCCCGCCAGGGCCACGTGGTGGACCGGGATGCTGCGACACGTGCGAGCGTGGCCGGCCTACTTGCGGGGTTTCGCCCAGGAGGTCGCTAGCAGACCCCGCCGCGCCGCGCCACCGGCTCCCCTCTGCACTAAGCTCCCTGCCCTGTGTTTTTGAGGGAAATGCTTAAAGGCCCTGCTTGCACTTTTAGTCTTTATCTTGCCAAAGAAGCATAAGAAGAAAAAGGAGCGGAAGTCCTTGCCAGAGGAAGACATAGCGGTGAGTACGAGGGGGCATGGGTGACAGGTGACAGAAAAGGTGCTCAAGGACTGGCTGGAGTTGGGTGGAGGCCACAAGACCCCAGACCTCTCCTCCCCACCCCCCATAGCCACTCCATCTCAGTGGCACCACACTGGGCCTTCTCCCATCAGGCCCCATTCCCTCTCTTCCCTGGGAACTCCCAGGCAGGACTTGTAGACTACCTTATTTTTCCACCATGGTGCACACGGATCGTGGGAAGGTGGGCAGGACGTCTAATGGCTCTGTCTGTTCTCTGGAAGGAAATACAACATGCTGAAGAATTTCTTATCAAACCCGAATCCAAAGTGGCTCAGTTGGACACATCTCAGTGGCCCCTGTTGTTAAAGGTAGGTGCTTCACCGCAGGCTGGTGTGAGGCCTTGCAGCCAGGGCGGGTCAGCGGTCTTCAGTTCTACCAGCCTTGTGAAAGAAGTGCGGCCTGATGATTCAAAGCTGTGTTTCTCGAGGTTTCTCAAACCGAAGACCTTTTTGTCTTCATTTCCAGCACACCTACCACCATTATAGAAACACAGCACTAGGACAATTAATTGCAAACTAGACCAGTTCAAGGGTCCCACCTGGAGAGGGCTGCCTAGTGCCTGAGGCCAGGGGGCTGTGGCACACGCCTCTTAGGGCAGGTGGTATGTCACCTGGGGTCAGAGTCAGTAACCTGTCATGCCTTCTTATTATGCGAGCTGAGGGCTCACTGGAAACACTCTCTTAGGCGAGCTGAGGGCTGCAGGAGGTACCTGGTGGGTAGCGGCCTCTAGAATCACAGGGCTGAGTGGTTCAGTGGTGAGTCGAGTCTCACAAGTGATTTGCTGTGCACTAACTCAGACTGGGAGGGAAAGCTGGGGTAGAAGAAGCTGCTGAAACTCCCATCGACAAAGCGTTTCACTGAACAAACACATAGGGTTTGTTGTTTAGATTATTTATGTGTACAAAAACTGGGGTGCTGGCCAGAGGTGTGTGGGGGGGTGAGGAGTCACCAGAGACAGTGGGGAGCAGCACAGGCAGTTCGATCGAAATACACTGCGGAGGGGAGCAGTGAGGAGATAGGAGGGTCTGCTGTGCCCTGTGGGTCCCCTCCCTGGCTGGGCATTGAACTCGTGCTGCAGTGGCTGCAGATGCTTCATAGTGCTGAGACTGAACCCCTTACACCCCCAGGGAGGTCCAAAAGGAAGAGGTTTGCTTATATAATTCAACACAGTGGGGTTGCTGTTTGGCTGGCTCATGTCTTCTAGAAGCCTGTGCTTCTCTGTTGTAGGACTGGGAGATGGTTAACAAGATACTGCTGTTTGTGATAATAGGCTAAGGCTAAACTGGGTGATGAGAAGAGTGGATTCAGTTAAGGGAAGCTTTTTTAGACTGGGGATCAGCTGGGGGAAGGAGTGGGCAGGGGAAGCATCAGGCATGAGAAGGGCAGGGCAGGTAGCCTCTGGGGCAGGAGCCAGCCAGTCATCCTGACGTAACATCGGTACCGGCCCCTCTGACGTGACCGCTCTGTACCAGAGGTCGATGCAATTCCTCCTTTTGTCCACAAACCTGCACAGGGAAGTCCCGTCCCCCAGGGATCTCTCTGGAGCGTGGCTCAGATCTGTCTTATTCTCATGGGGCGCGTGAGCAGGTTGTTCCACATGCGCCAGCTCAGTCTGTCATGGCAGGTGATGACGATCTAGCAGTGAAACCCCAGTGTACACGCTGGAAGGGTGGCCACGTTCACAGCTGGTCATGCCCGCTCTGGTCTCACGTCACAACGGTTTACTGAGTTTGCTTGGTGTCATGTCATTGCTTCCTAGAATTTTGATAAACTAAACGTAAGGACGACACACTATACACCCCTCCCTTGTGGTTCAAATCCTCTGAAGAGGGAGATCGGGGACTATATCCGGTAAGTGCTGGGACCCAGCATGTCTTAGACCCTCGTCCCAAGCGCCACAGACCTGGGCCTGTGGTGATGTGTCTCATGGGCAGAAGCACCAGCGGCACAGCCGTTGTCTTCCCTTCTAGGACAGGCTTCATCAATCTCGACAAGCCCTCCAACCCCTCTTCCCACGAGGTGGTAGCCTGGATCCGACGAATACTTCGGGTGGAGAAGACGGGACACAGTGGCACTCTGGACCCGAAGGTGACCGGCTGCTTGATCGTGTGCATAGAACGAGCCACACGCCTGGTGAAGTCGCAGCAGAGCGCAGGTATGTGGTAGGCGGCTCGTGGCCCCGGAAGTGACCTCATCAGACCAGCTCTGGCCTGCCTTCTGAGCCTGGCGGTGAAGCTGGTCCTGGGTGTCGCCGCAGGGGCCCTTGTTTGCATCTGGGGAGTTCTTGGCCTGGCCAGGCTCTGCACGCGGTACTGCGGCTGTCCCTGTCACCACCTCGGTGGTGGGAGGCCCCATGGGACAGATCTTAACGCAAGTGTCGTTGGAGTGAGGGCAGCTGGCTTGGCTGCCGCATGTGCAGGAGTCGCGTGGGCCTGTGAGAAGCACAGCAAAGCCAGCGGCCGCCCCTGACCACTCTTGTCATCTTTCAGGCAAAGAGTACGTGGGGATTGTCCGGCTGCACAATGCTATTGAAGGGGGGACCCAGCTTTCTAGGGTGAGTGTGCTACAGGGTGGGGGGCCGGGGCAGCCTTGGGCCCCTTGTGTGTCTGAGCCCCCGTGCATCTGGAGACAGGCGATCGCAGCTGCCAGCACGGCTGTACCCCCTTGGCTGAAGGTTCTGGTGGGCACTGTGCACCTGTGGTGCTCAGGACAGGTGCGGAGGTGGCAGGGGCATCTTAGATCAGCAGTGACTTCAAGAGCCCTTGAGTCTCGTGTCCTTAAACTCCCAGGGGCGCCTTCGGTCCGACTCGACAGCCCACACAGTGAGCATCTTTCTTTTGCTTTCAGGCTCTAGAAACCCTGACCGGCGCCTTATTCCAGCGTCCGCCCCTCATCGCAGCGGTGAAGCGGCAGCTCCGCGTGCGGACCATCTATGAGAGCAGGATGGTCGAGTACGACCCTGAGAGGAGGCTAGGTGGGTCCTGAGGCGGGGAGGAGCCAACATAGCATAGCACAAGGGCCGAGGAGCGTGTTCTCTCTAGTCTGTTAAAACGACGCCCTGGGTCCACCGTGTGGCACGGCCAGCTCTCGCCGCTGGCTCTGGGTTCTTACCTGGCAACGTTTCTGGTCTATGAAACATATCCGTTTCCGTCCTAGGCATCTTCTGGGTGAGCTGTGAGGCCGGCACCTACATCCGCACGCTGTGTGTGCACCTGGGGCTGTTACTGGGCGTTGGCGGGCAGATGCAGGAGCTTCGGCGGGTCCGCTCTGGAGTCATGAGTGAGAAGGTACCCTGGGTGGGCGGCGCCTGCTGGCCCCGCTTCATTTTCTGGATGAGGCTGTGTCCAAAGTGTTGAGTGCAGTTCAGGGCAGCTTCCCTGTTCTGCTAATTAAACTTTGGGACATGAACCCTGGGCTCGGATTGGTGATGGAGCAAGGGTGCAGTGTCTGTTCGTTCACCTCCTGGCCCACAGAGTCTGTCAGTTCAGGAGCCAGAGGGAGGGGTTCTGGGTACCTGATTGAAGCCACTCTAGTTTTGCGCATCGGGGTCCGCCGAGCCGCTGCAGCTGTGGTGATGTGGAGGAATTCTGAACCTGACTTTCCAGGACCACATGGTGACGATGCATGATGTGCTGGACGCGCAGTGGCTGTATGACAACCACAAGGATGAACGCTACCTGCGGCGTGTTGTTTACCCGCTGGAGAAGCTGCTGACGTCACATAAGCGGCTGGTCATGAAAGACAGCGCAGTAGGTTGTGGGCTGTCGCGTGGGGCAGCGTGGTGCGTGTGCTGAAAGCCCCGTCCCACTGCAGCTAGTGCTGTTCGCACGTAAGGTCTCGCTTAGGGTTGATGCAGTTGTTTGTGGTATCGTAGACTGGACCCTGTGGCGTGTTCGTTTTGTTAACATGAAAAGCAGATACTCTGAGTTAAAAGTGGAGGTTTAATGCTAGGCCTGATTCCATTTCAGAAGGAGGCACGTGGACTGAATGCTCAGTTCTCCCTGAGCATGAGATTTGCCCTCCCACAGCCTGGCGCTTCCGCATGTGCCTGAAGAAACTTGATGCGTTTACATTATTGCTCGAAAAGGGAGGTTTGTTGAGACTAAAAGGTTTAGAGTAGCTGGGCCTCTCTGGTGGCCTAGCGGTCAGTCTCTGACTGTCACCGAGATGGCCTGAGTCCATCCCCGGCCAGGGAGCTGACCCGCAGGGCGCAGCAGACCTCTCTTGTCTGCCCACTGCTCCCTCGGCAGTGGGTTTCAGTGGATCCGTGTGTGCTGCTCCCCACTCTGCCTCTGGGGAGTCCTCGTCACCCCCATGCCTCTGGCCTGCACCCCAGCTCTTGTGTGCATAAATAAGTAAAATCTTAAAGAAAAAACCTTCAGACTAGAAGTTTGTAGACAGAAAATTGCAATTCTCCTGTAGGAGCTGCAGGGCCATGTCACTCGCCTGACATGTAGTGGGTGAAAACACCTCAGCACGGCTGAGCTTAAGTCTGTTCATGAATGACCTTGTCACTTTGGGTTTCTGCGCTAGTGGTGATCTAGTAATTCCAAGTAGTACAGAATTTAGTGGGGTATTAGGATTTCAGGATGTGACTTTAAAAATTAAAATGGTATGTGCAATAGAGACCCAATCAATTTTTGTTCAGTGCTGTGTAGCTGTAATACGACTTATCCAAATTGGCATATATTGACTAATGGCAGTTGAACAAATGGCTAACGAATTATTGGAGGCATTCGTTTGTGATACAAGACCACAGGAAAAATTGAGGAGGTCCAATAAAATAAGGCACATTAAAAAAAATGAGTCATGCAAAACGGTGCTAGAAATGTGACATCGACCTTGGCCTAGGGCGGAGTGTCAAGGGCAGGAGGCCTGTGGTCAGCAGCTCCAGGTGAGCGGAGCTGAGACCGTGTGAGGTCCGGAGCAGGCCTGTCCTTGCATCGGCTGTTTAAAAGCCCACTCACCACCTGAGTTGAGTCACCGGGCACGGTGGCTGGCCTGCTGTGGCTGAGCCCCTTCGCATGCAGCGGGGGCCCCTCCCTGTCCTGCGTGGGGGTGGTATGGCTGAGAGCCACGAGCGAGTCTGAGCCTTGGTGCCATCCTTGGTGCAGGTGAACGCCATCTGCTATGGGGCCAAGATCATGCTCCCAGGGGTGCTGCGGTATGAGGACGGCATTGAGGTCAACCAGGAGATCGTGGTCATCACCACCAAAGGGGAGGCCATCTGCATGGGTAAGCTCTGCACAGCTGCAGCAGGGTCCCCGGGTACTTCCCAAGGTGCGTCAGGGCGGGAGGCGGGGGGCTGTGACGAGGACGCTGTGGCCCGACTGAGGATCAGCTGCTCGCATGCGCAACGTGCGGCGTGTTGTTCCCTGTGTGTGCCGTTCTGGCTGCCAGCCCGGAGACGGCACCTGCCCGAGCTGAAAACAGGCGTCTCGGGGTTGACGAGCTTCCAGTGTGGTCTGGCCACGCTGAGCTCGTGATGACGTCTTTGGGGAGTGGCCTGGGGCAGTCCCTGCTGCTGCTATTTTTGACTTGAGAGGTTTCCTGTCCACTGGCTGTTGAAAAGCACTGTGAGATAGTGGCGGCTGCCAGTGCCATCTCTCCCTGCTGCCCACAGCCATAGCCCTGATGACCACAGCCGTGATCTCCACCTGTGATCATGGGATCGTGGCCAAGATCAAGAGGGTGATCATGGAGAGAGACACCTACCCTCGGAAGTGGGGGTTAGGGCCAAAGGTGAGCGGGCACACGGGCAGGCTCAGCCCTTACTTCAGGTTTCCGTGTTATACAGCGTTGTGCCTCAAGGGTCCCCGGGAGTCTGAGCCCGCACTAGTGCATCGGTGAAGGGGGGAGTCTGGTGGCAAGAAGCGTGCCCACTGTTGGCGTGGGAGGGAGCGGCTGAGGGGAACCGGGGGAGCCTTGTCGAGCTGGTGCAGATTGCAAACCCCGCTGGCCACCAGGCGAGTCAGAAGAAGCTGATGATCAAGCAGGGCCTCCTGGACAAGCACGGCAAGGCCACGGACAGCACCCCTGCCACCTGGATGCAGGAGTACGTCGACTACAGGTGAGGGCGTCACGCGCAGGAGGGGATGAGGGGCTGGGTCGTAGGGGTGTGGTCGCTCAGTGCTGGTCCATGTGGCACGCGGCTCTCTATTGGCCAGCATTGCACTGCTGGCTTTAGCCATGCTGGTTATGGTTCAGACTCGGGGACCGCAGGGCCCCATGGGAAGCCGAACCGTGTAGCCAGTCGTGCCTCCTGCTCCCTCTTTCAGTGACTCGGCGAGAAGAGAGGCGGTGCCTGATGCAGTCCAGGCCCCACCGGTGGCAGCTGAGCAGGTGAAAGCCGCAAAGGTGAGCGCCCTCCATGACGGGCCTCAACAGGGCATTGGGGTGTGTGGGCGGGTGTGAGTGCTCGTGTCCCACCGGCGGCAGTGTGGGCGCTGCTGGCTCCAGTTCACCTGAGACGCTCAGGCCTTGTGAGACCTGTGTGGGCAGAACTGGGCCTGGGGCCCCAAAGCCAGGAAATGGGGTGCTGGCTCTGGCCTGCCCTGCTAGAGGGCCGGGGCGGGGGGGACCTGTGAGGTGGCACCATCTGGTGCTCCTGGGCTTGCTGTCCCCTGGCTCCAAGTTCTGAAGGGGGGTGCGCAACAGACCCTGTGGGCCTTTCTCAGCCATCTTTGTCCAAGGGCTAATTCCCGCCTGTCTCCGTAGCGCAAGAGAGAGAGCGAAAGCGAGGACGCCTCTCCAGTGGCCGCGCAGCCGCTTAGGAAGGAGAAGAAGAAGAAGAAGGACAAGAAGGCGAAGGCTGTGCCTGAGAGTGCAGATGGGCCTGGAGATGGGGTGCCCGGAGACGGGGTGCCTGGAGAGGGGGTGTGTAGGGCATGGGGTCTTGCTGGCACATGGGGTGGAGCTGCTGCTAACTGGGCGTAGCGCCAGGAAGCGCACGGATTGAGTTCTCTGATCCCAGCAGATAGTCAAGGAGGAGGCCTGGAGCCCTCGGGGGCTCTGCAGGCTTCCACTGCTCTTTCCATCAGAGGCGGCCAGGCGCAGGCCGGCGGGGCCGGGGTGTGGGAGGCCCCCAGCCCCCGGCACATCTCACTCTGCTCTCATGCCTCCGCTACTACATCCCTTTCTTCCCTGCTTCTCTCTCCTCTCTCCGCTTGTCTTCTACTCTCTTCTTTCTCCTCTGAGGGCGTCCTCGTGACGCCGCCCTTGCACGCCCGTGTCTCAGCCCAGGTGCACCCACTTGCGCGTGCCCACTCGGGCCTGCGTGCGGCACCGCAGGTGTCCATCACACCAATGGTGGGAGGGCGAAGCCTGCTAGTTTTCCATTTACCCCACCCTGGGCTTCTGCTCTGGGCCTTGTGGTGAGTGCCCTCAGGAGCAGACACGTGCTTCTCTTCCTCCAGGATGGCGACACCGTGAAGAAGAAGAAGAAGAAGAAAATAAAAGCGGAAGCCGTGTCTGACTAGTGAGGCCAGCCGGAGCAGCGACCAGCTAGGAGGAGATGCAAGCGCGTGGAGGGCCCGGGGGCGGGAGCACTGGCGACGTGAGAGACCAGAGTGGTCGTCCCTCCTGTCCTGTTTTAAGGATGGGGGTGGAGGTGGCCAATGCCGCTGACCTCCCTGCTCAGGACTGGGGGCCCCGCTCCAGTCCGAGCACTGCCGCCCTCCCCGCCCCTCCCCCCGCAGTTTGTAGAAACGGTCTGCTCAGTGCAATTCCGCCAGGGAGGGGGCCGTAGCCGAAGACGTTGCTACTGGCCACATAGTACTCCGCTGTCCGCGAGGGCGGGGTCTATCTGGTGTGGAGGCCGCTGCCTCCCCTCTTTACCTTCTGGACGTGTGTCCCTGGCCCAGCTTCATCAGCTCATGCGTAGCGTCGTGTACCTGCTGCTTTGGTGACAGGAACCCCCATTCCTGTACCCTCCTCCTAGTCCTCTTACTTTTAAAGGAAGCAATCACTCATCGCTGGGAGAAGACATGTAATTTTTACTTATTAAAGCCGACTTAAGTTTCTTAAGTGTTCCTGTGGCCTTCCAGTTGTTGAGCTAGTAGAACAAAAGTATCCTGACGATAAACCTCAGAACCTTCACGGCCTGTTTGAGCTTCGACGCTGCCTCCGTGACACAGCAGTCCCCAGTTCCCATCACTAGATGAGGGGCAGATGTGGGCGAGATCATGTTCACCTGCCGGGCAGGTGCGAGGTTCAGGAGCCCAAAGACCTGCATGAGTAAACTCCAGAAATCTCGTAGAAACGAGCTGTTGATGGTGGACAGTTTCCGGCGTGGCCCTGAGGTCCCTGGTGTGGGACGAACTGCCTTAGTGGGCCTCGGCCCAGGACGGGACAGCCGTGTCTTGGGTTCAGAGCGGCTTTGAGGGCAAAGCCTCATCTCGGCTTGGGGGGCTGAGGTCCCAAGGGGTTGCGTGAGGGACACTGTCACCTGGGCAGCCAGTGGGGGGCGCTGAGGGCTGTCGGGGGAAAATGGGAAGGGGCAGTGGACGTGGTCTCAACTGAGACCCCCGTGAGAGTAACCCTGGCTGCAGAGTAGCCCACTTGATTGCGTGTGACTCGCAGGTGTGCACGTGTGCCTCTTGATGCGAACCGGCCCCGGGGGGTGGGGTCATTCAGCCCGCAGCTGAAGTGAGGGACACAGGCATCTGCGCTCACCCCTGGGCACTCTAAGCGGGTGCTGTGTCCCTCGGCAGAGCTCCGAGGCTGCTGGCATTTTCACCGACATTTTATTGCTTAGAACAGGCATCACCCTAGTGCACAGCAGCTTCGTTTTGGCATTTCAGAAAGGTGCAGTTTAAAATGCTTTCGCCAAAGGAAAGAAAGGAAACAGCCAGCGTAATGAAAGGTGGCGCACAGGCTTTCAGGGCCCAGTAAGCCCTGAGTTTGATTAGCGGGACCGTCAGCGTGATCAAGACAGACGCCCTGGGCCAGGTAGGAGACAGCAGAGCTGGATGGAAGCTGAGGAAAAAGCTCGCGCAACCCTGTGTGTCTTAAAGCGAAGGGAGTGCGGTTCCTGGCCAGGGGTGGGGGGGTTTAGTACACCCAGGAGATGGGCACCCACTGGGGGGCACCACACGCCTGCTCAAAGGCCTCCTGCAACTTCTTAAGGGTCTCATCGACGCCATTGTTGAGCAGAGAGAGGTCGAAGTAGTGCGCGTACTGGCTGCGGATGGCCTCGGAGTCCTTCTGCAGCCTCTGTAGAGCCTCGGTCTGCAAAGAAGAGAAGCCGGTGACGCGCCTCCCAGAAGCCAGCGAGGGGTAGCAGGCCTGCTGGCCCAGCCAGGCCCAAATGAGCTGCTGAGACAGGCCGACCTTCAAGGTCTTGCTTGAGAACGTTAACAGCATGGCCACGCGAGTACACGGCCTTTCTCAGGGCCCTCAAATGAGCCCCAGTGGTGAAACACAAGAGCCTTCTGGAAGACTGACAGCCCCCTGCAGGTGATCTGGGCGTCCTTGACAGGGAGAGCCCCAGCCACGCAGCCACGGAAACATGCCGTGGAACCCAGAGACGCCCGAGCCTGCACGCGCTGATGGGCAGCACAGCTCTGGGCGCAAGGCAAGGGCGACGCTCTAAGGAAAAGGTAAGGAAGGGCCGTCAGCAAAAAGACTACAAGGCCGAGAGCAGCGACCGGCCCTCTGCCCGCTGGGGCTGGGCCCCGGGACGGTGGGCGGGGCGGGCGTGTGGGGCAAGGTGCACTCTCCCCATGACCGCCCCACCCACCGGGGTTCCGTGCCACCTGTCCCCGAGGCACCCTGGTCGGCGTGTGATTTGACTTGTTCCCACCATGTCCCAAACAAACCACGGCATTGTGGCCTCAGGGGGAAAAGAAGAGGCATAGCCGCCGAACCCGCCGCCCACCTGAGCGCCCTGGTCGGTGGGCGCGATGAAGACGATGAACGGCGAGAGCTCGGCTGTGCGGACGATCTTCAGGGTCTGGGGAGAGAGGGGCAGAAGACAGTTAGCTCCGCTCTGGCCTGGCTCCTGCAGAGCCCCCACACGTCGTCTGGCCTACACACTTGGGGTTCGATGTCAAGGATGGCGATCTTGTCCTGCGCGTGGATCTGGCGCACTGTTTCAAATTTGGTGCCGAACATGTTGCCCTGGTAGCTGCCAAACTCCAAGAACTCGTTGGCAGAGATGCCCTTGGTCATCTCCTCGGTGGAGATGAAGTGGTACTCCTTCCCGTCCTCCTCGTTCTTCTTGGGTGGCCGTGTGGTATCTGGTGAGAAACCCCATTGGGCAAAGGTCACGGCAGCCCCGTCCCTGCGCCCCTAATGGAACCGAGTGGCATGTGCTGGAAGCCCAGCCCGCCAGCCTGGCAGGCTGCATCCCTGCACCGTGCCCCCATGGGTTCCTGCCTCTCATTCCACAGCCCTTCCTGCTCTGTCTCAGAAAAGCTCGTCTCTCTTCTGCAGAGGGTGACAGCGTCTGAGCGTTGGCTCAAAGACGGTAGCCTGCCAGGAATGAACGTGCCACAAGGAGACGATTCTAGAAATGGAGTAACCCGTCCCCACCTGAATATCTGTGGTAGTGATGACAGGTACCTGTATTTTTTTAATGTGATTTTATTTAAAATTTTTGTTGTGTGTAGAAGAACTTGGGTGCAGACCAGAGGTGTGGGGGTGAGAAGATTCCGCAGAGACAGAGTGGGGAACAGAACAGGTGGACTGACTGAAATAGAAATCCACTGCTGAGGGGAGCAGCGGGGAGGCAGGAGAGGTCTGCTGCGCCCTGGGGGTCCCCTCCCTGGCCGGGGATCGAACTTGTGCCGCAGTGGCTGCTGATAGCTTCACAGTGCTGAGACTCAACCCCTGTGCCCCCAGGGAGCCCCTTCTTTTGTTTTTATGACCAAACACTTGCTGTCCAATCCGAGGGTACTCACAGGGCGCAGGGTACACGAACTTCTCTGGGTTCTGGCTGAGCAGTGCATTCTTGATGTGGCTGCGGCCCACCCCACTGGCGCCTGTGCAGGGAGAAAGCTTGCTGGCGTGATTCTGACAGGGCGCACAGGGGAGACCATGGTGGGAACAGGAGTGCGACAGGTGGGTGGGCCGCTGCGGGATGGGACCAGCCAACTGGAGCTTTTGTGAACGCTCCCACAGGGCACTTCGGTGCTCCTGAATCTGCCGCAAAGCCAGGGAGGGAGCCGCTGGGCGGGGGCCAGGCCCAGGCTCCTGAGAGAGTTTTATGAGCCCCCAGCAGATCCCCGGGGCCCTGCCGGAACCCCCACGCCAGCCCGGTATCAGGCCAGAGTCCAGTCGGGCGGCGCGCTGGTGGGGCGGCGCGGTACCTATGAGCACCAAGGTCTTCCTCCGGAATGCGGGCAGCCGGACCACTTCCTCGTACGAGACCACGTCCAGCTGGTCAAAAACTAGGCACAGAGCAAAGCGCCATGAGAGAGCAGCTCGGTGCTGCCCCTGCTGTGGGGGCTACGCTTACCACATGAGAGGTGGGGGCTGTAAGCAAGGGGTCACCTTTAGGTCTGGGACCGGCTCAGGGCCTTCTGCATTTGCCCACACTGCTGCCCAGGGCTGCCCCCGGGCCTGACCTTCGGACAGAGTGCCCTGTTGGCGCGGGCACTATGGGAACAGGGGCAGCTGCCTCAAAACACGCAAACTGGACCTGCCCCGGAAGCCCACACCTGCCCGCGGTCCAAGGGGGCATGAGGGCTCCCCGCTGGGAGCGGCGGCCAGGGGTGCAGGGCAGCTTACTGGCGCTGTGCTTGGCCAGGTACTTGTCCTTGTACTTCTTCTTCTTGCCGAAGGGGCTGCAGCTCGGCGCTTCCCTCGGGGCAGACTGGGCCATGCTGGCCACTCGCCTGTGGGGCCACAGCCAGGTCAGGGCCCATTCGGGTGAAGCCCTCTTTGCCTTCCACACAAACCTCCACCCCTGGGCACTGCACTGCCCTCCCCTGTCGGTCTGAGATCCCCTCTTGGTCTCTCAGCCTCTCCCCTACCTGCCCCCAACTCACACCTCCCTGCGTCTCTGCCTGCACGGAACAAGGCTCCTGGAACAGGTGCAGGAGCCCCAGTACTGAGTGGCTTTGTAAGAGAGGCCCACTATACTGAGCTCACGCCTCACGACCCTGTGCTGTAGCCAGAGATCCCATGTGCCTGCGGGTCTTCCCCAGCACCCGCTCTCCATGCATGGTCTTGAAAAGTCCTGCACCAGGTGTTCTGTCTGAGAATGGTCTAGAAGCCTAGCCCACTTCTAGCACCGCACCGTCTCCTCTGTTGCTGACTGTATGTTTCTTTCAAGGCGGCCCTTCCCAGAATTCAGTGCTGCTTTCTAACTCCCCTTCTGCTGTATGGACCAGACATGAGGCCAGGAGGCTGGCCCAACGCCCCCACGACCCTTGAAGAGCAGCAGAGGGCTCAGGGCTCCGGCCCCAGAAATCTTCGGGAGAGGTTTCCAATCACAGAAAGTGCCTGAGCAAACAGCCCGCAGGTGACAGCAGAGAAGCCCTCACCATTCCTGCAGCTCAGGAGAAGGGATCAAGCCTGCCGCCTCCTGCAGGGAGCCTTCCACCCTGCCCTGCCACCAGTTGCTGTCATCCTTGTTGATGATCTGGATGACGTCCCCGGTGACAAACTTCAGTCCCGCCTCTTTGCAAGGGATCAGGTTGTCCTTCCTGGGGTCGTAGTCGAACTGAGCCCTCATGAACATCTGCAAAAGAGCAGCAGCTGCCTCAGCCAGCGGGAGGGCCAGGCAGCACCCATGGAGATGTCGGACATTGACAAGAGGCCTGCGGGTGCAAGGTGTCACTTTGGGGTCAACAGCCCTTGAGCCACGCCAGCTGCAATGGGAAGATTCGGGGTGCAAGCCAAGAAGTTGGGAACAAAGTAGGAAAGAATCAACAGGAGGGTCTCTGAGGAGCCGAACGGGTGGAGGCCGTTGCGCGGGGAGTAGCTGCTACGACACTGGCCGAGTCCCCAAAAGCCAGTTACCAAAAGGGACACAGCAGGCGAGTCAATGTCTGTCAAAGAGCGTGATTTCCCCCACACACACACAGCCTGAGCCCCCAACTCGTGGACTACTTTAAGTTCCTCCAAAGTCACCCCAGAGAGAAGGCGTCCCTACCTGCAGCGCGGGAAGCCGGTTTTGCTGGTTGGGGATGACTTTCAACGAGATCATTCCTTTGGTTTCTTTCTATTGGAACACGGGGGATAAAACTGTGAGGAGAACGGACCTCTGCGGCTCGTGGTTTCACGAAGCCCACCCTGCCCAAATGACATGTGTACAGAGACCAATGACAAACGGCTAACGATTTACCCCCCTTCCCGCACTGGACCCCAAAAGGCTTCCAGATGAACCACTCAGCAAATGGGGTCATCCTCTGCGCTTTGGTCTGGAACCACCTTCCTCACCCAGCACGAAGGCCCTGCGCTTCCGTGGTTTTTCCAGCACAACATGCTGCAGCAGAGAGACAGCCTGTCACAGCTGAGGCCGAGGCAAGGGGCAAGGCCATCCGAGGGGCCGGACTCTGTCAGGGCCCCTGCCTTAGCCCCACATTCTTCCCAGAATCCACTTGTTTCGGTGAGCCCACCCGTCTTCCCCATGTCACAGGGGCCTTTCGGCGCCGCTTCGGTGTGCACGTGATGCAGGCAACGGAGCCCATGCTTGAAGGTCCCGGCCCAGAGCTCTGTGCAATCCCCGTGTCCCCGTCTCCTGCAGGCTCATTCTCACAGGTGGGAAGGGCCCCAACTGGCCCGTTGAGCGGTGTTTGAGAAGCTCCTTTCAGAGCTGGTGTCTCCCACCAGGAGGCGGCCAAGTCCCGCATCTACTCGTGGGGACACTGTCCCTAGAGCCTCCCCTCTTGAGCCCCGCGAACGGCATTGCTTACATGCGCACGGTCCAACCCCGGGCTTGCATTTGTATCGAGTGACCTTTTAAATTTCCCTCGGGAGCTCTGGCCTGTGGGTTATTTAATGTCTATCCAGGTAGTTCGGGGTTCCCTGCTATCTAATCCGTCTCACCGCATGAGCTCACTGAACGTTTGGCACCGGCTTAGGCCGCGCTGGCCTGCCGTCTGGCTCTCTGGAGTCTCGCTGGCTTTTGGGTTACTGTGGCGGTGATCACGAGACACCGACATCTCTTCCTGGCCTTGTGGCTTGACCGGCTCTTGCTGTGAGTGTTTGGAAAGCTGCGTCGACAGGGACGTAGGCACTCAGGGCCTGTCCTTGCTACCTCGTCTCGGTCAGAGGGGACGCCAAGGTCCCCCGCGCCACAGCCCATGTGCTGTCTACCCCAGCACCCCAGTGAGGCACACACACTTCACAGGGCAATGGAGTCCCAGCGAGTACCCACCATTGCCTTCTGCAGCTGGTCCACTGAGTGGTTGGTCACGTTCGTGCCATTGATTTCCAGGATCTCGTCCCCCACGTGCAGGGAGCCTGCCGTGAAACGAAACATCAGCCCGTAGCGTCCACGGAGCCGTGACCTCGTGTGTTCTGTGCGGCGGTGCGGGACGCGGAACTCGCTGAGGGGCGCAGTTGGCTCTGTCCCTCTCAGCAGAGGCCCACAGGTGCGCACACCGCTGCCGCCCGTCCGGGAGGCTGGGCCGCGGGGCAGGGAGCCATGAGCGGCGGGCGCGTGGCTGGGGCCTGTACCTTGTCTGTGGATCACGCCGCCGTGCAGGACCCTGGCCACTGTGCAGCTCTGCTTCTCGTTCAGCTTCAGCGTGATGCCCTGCGAGCGAGGTGAGGGTGCTGAGCCGATCTGGGAGTGGCTCGCCACAGCCACAGGGGTGTGCGGGGGGGGGGGGGCGGGGGGGGCAAGGGCAAAGCAGGGAATTACCATGGGCTCCTCCGTGACCTTCTCAAACTGTATGAGGCGCACCTTCCGCACCTCCTGGCCCTGGGTGGGGCTGCCCGGGGCCGCAGCGCCGTTGGTGTGCATGTCCTCGGCCACGGCGGGCAGCGGCTGCGACACGGCCTGTCAGTGGGCAGAGCAGCACGAGGCACGGAGTCAGCCTGCCCCTGGGCTGCAAGAGTCAGCGCTGGCTCCACAATATGTGTTCCCACGGGAACGTGTCTGCTCGCTGGGCCCCCGCAGAATGGGGGCTGGGCCCCAGGCGGGCGGCCCAAAGGTAAAGGTCAAACCTCTCAGGGCCACCCCTCAGGCTACAAAGAAAAACCGCATCACCCGGGGAGAGCTGGCCCCTGCAGACGCCCTCTCGTCCTCCTGCCACCCGCGACGGGCAGATAGACGCCCACAGAGCCCAGTCGTGTCTGTCCCAGGCACACAGACTTCCTGCGCTCGTGATCTGGATCCCGACAGCCCGAGCACACGGGCAGGAGAAAGGTACAAAGCCGAAGCAAACGGGAGGCGGCATTAGCGATGGGGGATTTCTAGGACTTTCTGGGAGAACAGGCTCAGGTCAGGAAAAGAAAGCGGTGCTGTGGAGGCAGGAGGAAGGCAGAGGCTGGAAAGAGCAAACAAGACCGGTCACAAGCATTCCGACACACGGCAGCAGCTGGGGAGCAAAGACGTGAAGGCGGGGACCAGGGACCCTGTACCCAGGCCTTGGGGTAAATGAGTCACTGACTCTTCCAAGCAGAAACTGCAGAGGAAGGGCCACAAGCCAGTTCTATTTCGGCTGCATATTTTCGCGTTTTTAGTACAAATCGCGAGATTTTTAGTACCAACCTCTCTGAGACGGGAGGCCATCTGGAGCCGCCAAGGCTGTCCCCCGCCCCTGCCACCCGCACTCTGTCCTTCCCTGCTGCGCCATGGGTTCCTGTGCGCCTGGTACGAGGTGCTGGGAATGACATGTGTCCCCAAGCCAAGTGCATGCTTTGGACGCTGCAGTAACGTGTCCCTCCTGGAGCGTCTGCTTATGTGTTCATGCGACTTGCTGCATGAAATCACGGTGGAATGGCTGCCCAGCTGTACTCAGAGGCCTAGTACCAGAGAGCAGGCCCAGGCTATCCATCCCTGAGAAATGGCAGCCACAATACCCTGCCCCCATGCTGGGCCTGGGCAGCAGGCGTGGAAAGGGTGGGGGCAGGCAGCCTGGGGGTGCGGGTGCTCTAACCTCATCCCCCCTCAAGGCCACAAGGAGGCCACAAGCGAGCAGTAAGGCTCAGGGCTTTGCTGACTGGAGGCTGTCTTATCGCCAGTCTTGCTGGGGCCAAGAAGCCTTAGAAGGAAACTGAGATCCGAGCTATGGCCTTATCAGCAGTCACCTTTCTGCGCACTGCCAGTTGGAATAAGCTGACACGGGGCCATGGTGTTCCTTTATAAGGTGCTTATGCTGCCACACCCCCTCGCAGGCAGGGTGGGCCCTGTACGTGGTTCCAGAGACCAGAGTGGAAAGTCCACAGGATAAGAGCAACCTTTGGAAGTGGGGGAGCAGGCCTGGCCCTGCCACCTGGAGCGTTCTTCCTCAGCGCGCCAAAAGGGTCGACTCAGCACAACTCAGGCCCCGTGGGGCAAGAGTTGCTGTCCCAAGCGTTGGTCTTTCAGATGTGCTTATACATCAAGACGGCCCCTTGCGATGACTAAGAGGCACTATCACGCTCCCCCAGAAGTGGCCCACGGTGACTCAGGAGAAGGCGCTGGGCTGCTCCCCAACTTCACCTGTAACTGTAAGCTCCCTCAGCAAGGTCCCTGTCCTCACTCCATACCTGCAGCGACACAGGCCCAGGGTCAGCTCCTCACAGCTCATGTGAGGCCTGGGGTGGGGGGGAGGGCACAGGAAGCCCGGGGACAAACCATAGGAGGTGGGGGGCCACGCTGGGCCCGGGCACCAAGGAAAGGGCAGAGACCCCAGCAAGATGAGCAAATTAGGGCCCAAGCAGCCTATCTCACCTCACAGCCTGCACCCTGGCCCCTCCCTCGGACTAGAGGGCCCCACAGGGCAGGAGGAGTGACTGCGGCAGAAAGCGGGGAACCCCCACCTAAGGTCTTTAATCCTCCCAAGTGCTGCTGGGCAAACCCCCTCCGAGGAAACATCCGCAGCAGGGTTCAAAGGGCAGAAGCAGTTGCTCAAAGGAAGTTGGGATGAAAAACAAACTTGGCGGGGTGGGCATGGGCGAGTGGGTCCTCTAGCAGGGCCGCGGAGGGCAGAACAAACATTTGTTCAGCCTACGGTCAGGCTCCCAGCCAAGGCCTTGCACATGGTGTCGGCAGAGGCCACGGCCAGCACCCACCCTGCCCGGCGAGACCCCGCGGTCCTGCCGAAGCTTGGCTGAGCCACCCAGCACCCCAGGCCCGAAAGAGAAGGCAGCCCCGCCAGGCAGTGAGAAGTTCAGAGAGAGAAGGCGGCCTGGTAGCCAGTCCTCCTCGCCCAGCTGCAAGGAGACGGGGTGAGCCAGACACGGCTTCTTCCCACAGCTCTCATGAGGCGCTACGAAGGAAAGCACCAGAAACAGGGCACGGGGGTCCAGAACAGGCGTTGCAAGGAAGGGGACTTTTCAGCCAAGGTCTGTAAGGCTCATGGATATTTCCACAGCAAGGAAAAAGAAAGCAACAAAGAACGGCGAGACAGACTTGCCTCTCACTAAAGCGGTATTCTGGTTCCCTAATTCAGAGCTCTTCTTCCTGTTCCCCACGCCTGGGGCCACTTCCCCTCCCCCAGCCAATCTGGGAAACACTCATTACTCATGGCTGCTGCAGAGAGGCCTCAAGCCTCTGCTGGGGGCGGGGCATAGCCACTCCGGGAAAGGGCCACTGGTCTGCCTAGCTTGCCCCAGGGACTTTCGCCCAAGGCTCCAGAAACTGCTGAGGATTGCCCAGGTGGAGGGGAGGGCAGTCACAAGAATCCTCAGACTCCTAGTCCAAGCCTGGGAAAAGCGTGGCTTTAAGAACTCGATTTTGACCTCAGTCATATAGTTCAAGTTCAGAGAAGCGATGCGGTCGAAAAGGTGCACGCTCTTCTCTAGTCTAAAACATGGACAGCAGTCGAGGGTGAAGGTCCACTCTCCCAAGCAAGCAAGGGCAGCCCTGGCAGGGGAGGGTGGGGGAGGGCCAGGCCGACTGAATTGGAGCACGAGACTACCCAGAGTACTGGAAAAAGTGGGAAGGGGACCAGATAACTATCCAATGACACTTTATTATTATTGTTTTTTCCTCAAAAGGGAAAATTCCCTGCTCAGACCCATCAAAAGCTCTCCCCCTCCCCCCCCCCAAACCAGAAAGTCCTCGGAGAGGTTGAGCTGACTTGGGCCCCAAGCACCTCCAGGGGCACCGGCCCTGTCTATTTTGGAGCCGAGTCTAGGGCCCACCCCAAGCAGCCAGGCCTAGGAAGCAAGACACGGGATGCTTGACCTGTGGCCTCAGGACTGAAGGGAAAACTGAAGTTAGGACGAAGTGGATGTGCAGCACAAGAACCACCGTAAGGGGTGCGACCAGAGGCAGCTTCAGAATCAGCTTTTGCAACGATGGAAATGGGCAGGCGTTTTTCAAGACTGTACTTGGACAAAGACTGGAAGTGAAACTGGGTTTTGAGACTTTAGCACTTTTACAGAAAGCTGCCCCCTAAACAAAGCCTTCAGCGACTTAACCCTCTGACCCCCATGAAGCAGCCGCTGCCTACAGCCCTGGCTCCTGGCAGGTCAGGTGTTGAGGTGTGGGGTGCCTGCCCCGCTGCCCTCTAGCAGGTCTGTGGAATCAAGCGGCACCAGAGGCACAGAGACCTTCAGCAGCTTGCCTGAGGACACACAGCACCTGAAAGGCAGAGCCTCCTGTGTGCAGCCCCGAGGAGCAAGGGCCAAAGAGGGAAGGTACAGAAAGAAGAACCAGCAAATGGGTGGCGTCAGACCACCCCTCCCAGGTGGGGCGCCTCGCTCGATTGCCACCTCAGCAAATCTGGGTGCCATTTCACTTTGGACTTCAGCAAGTTCTCTGAGTCCACTTCAAATCCCTAATGGACACCAAATAAATGGGTAACCGGGGGAGTGGATGCTGCTTTCCAGGTAACGGCTACTGAGAAGGCTAGAAAAGACAAGGACAGCGTCAGAACGCAGGCGGCTCCGGGCACTTGGCCGGGGGAACCTTGCCAAGGAGGCAAACGCCCTGGGCCATGGACCAAAGCATGTCACACTCCACTGGTGAGTTACGCTGTGCAACGATTACACCTCAGTAAGGCTGCCCAAAAGAAATTGAATAAAGACACTTTGCACGTGTTGACTTTCAGACAGGTGAGGTGAGGTAGGGAAGGAAAGGGCGCACGGCCCAGCTTCTGGAGCGGTGGGGCTCCAGCCTGAGCCCCCCAGCAGCATGCAGTTTCTGCGGCCCTCGGCCTGGCAGCGCCTCTGAGAGCAGGTGGCGAAGCGGAAAGCACACTCACCCTGCTCGTCATGACCTCGGCCTGTTATTGATTCAGCAAACATGCCCGAGAAGCCACTTACTAGGCATCCAACACGACAAGGCATAGCCTGGCGTCAGCTGGACCCCGCGGTCTCGGAAGGAGGCCGGTCACACCCGCACATGCCTGCCTTGCCTCCGCTCTCGCAGGACACTCATTCCCGGTCCCTGGCTGGTTCCAGCTGACGGTATTCTGCATTCCGGTGGCCGTCCCTGCCCTGAGGGGCCCCAGGCCAGGCGGGGGCAGAACTAGGACCTGGAGGGGGGTGTCCTCTCCGACAGCCATCCCGGGCTGGGAAATCGGGGCGTCATAGCAGATGCGCACAGGCCAGCCCCTGGCCTCAGGTCCGCACAGGGCCAGTGAGTGCGCGCTTTCAGGCCAGAGCCAGCCGGGACTGCCCTTTCCGCCGACCCAGAGCGGTGCTTCCCGGGACCAGCAGAGCGCCTCCGGGGCTGGGTCCTTAAAGCCCCCCAAAGTTTCCCTTGACCTTTCTACGCTTGCTTTCCAGGCCGCAACTTCCCCCCCCCCCCCCCCCCCCCCCCCCCCACCCCCGGGCGCCCCGGGGGNCCCCCGCTCCCCCCAACCCCGAGGGCTGCCGGGGCGCGAGCCGCTGCGCCCCAGCTCCGCACAGAGCGCGCCTCCGCCCGGGACAGGCCCGCGGGTCCCGGGCACAGGGCGGCGGATGGGCACTGCGCGCGGCGGGCGGCGCAGCGCGGAGCCAGGTCCCGGCCGGCGCCCCGCGTCCCGCGCCCCGCGTCCCGCGCCCCGCGCCCCGCGCCCCGCGCCCCGCGCCCCGGGAGCTCACCTCCGGCCGGCTGCGCTTCTGCAGCAAGTGCTCCAGGTAGAGGTCGGAGAGCGCCGTGCGCATGCTGCCCCCGCCCTCGCCCTCGCTCGCCTTCAGCGTCATCTCGAGCTCGGGACCGGGCCGGGCCGTGGAGAGCGGGCCTGCGGAGCGGCGGCGGCAGCGGCAGAGACAGCGGGGACGCGGTGGGGACGCGGCGGAGCCGTCACCACCCCGCGGGCGGCGCGCCGGGCGGGCGTGGGCGGAGCCACGCCCCGCCCCGCCCACGCCCCGGGCTCCCGCGCAGGCCCCGGGAACCCGCCGGCGCCGCCGGCCCGCAGCGGGGTTCGGGTGGAGGCACCGGCAGCACCGTCCCCGCCTGCCCCGCAGTCTTGGAGGCGCCGGCTGCGGGCGCAGGCCTAGCCCTGGCCTTCTGCGCTTCAAGTGGGGCCCGCCCGATGGCCTCCAGCAGCAAAGGCTCTGACCGGCTTTCAACAGACCTGCTGAGGCCACAACACCTTTAGGTACATGTGGAGCGGCGTGCTTGCGGCTCGCTGTGGCGGACGACCCCAAGTTTGGACCGCACCTCACTCCTGCCCCTCCACCACCCTGACCCCTTTTGCACTGTCCCAACCCACACAGCCCTGCGCCCTGTATCGAGGAGGTGCTTTTGTTTGTTCTACTTTGATGCTTTATCTTAGTCAGATAAGTGCGCTTGTCTCTTTCCTGCTGACTGCCTTCACTTAGCATCCTCCCTGCAAGGTCGTCCCCTCAAGGTCGTCCATGTTGCTGCAAATTTTGACTCTTCAGTGGAAGCAAAGACACCTAACACACGAAGGAACCTCCGGACATCAAAACAGCTGCTACCTGCCTCTGGAGACACCTCTGCCTAATAAAGACCTGCCAGTTGACCCCAAGCTGGGATCCCACAGTACTGGGAGCAGCTCAGGATTTTGAGCATTTGAGGAATATTATCCCTTGAGTCTCTCTGGCAGTACCATGCTTTGCAGCCACATGGCCCTCTTTGTTCTGCTGAGAGGCCTAGTGCCCAGGATCTCGCAAAGGGAACGACAGACAGAGAGATGCGGAGAGAAAGGAGAGAAGGAACCAGAATTCCAAGTGTCTTACTGGTAGACTAAGGACAGATGACATGCTTGTGCGTTCATAGGCAAGTGGCTTGCTAGGTAGCTGGAAAGCTGGAAAGGGTTATTTACATTGATTCTCTTTGGTTTTTGTTTTCTTTTAGGGTTATTTATATTAAAAAAGATAAAATTGGAGCCCTTGGCTTTTGTTTTCTTTTAAGGTTATTTGTATTAAAAAAGATAAAATTGGAGCCCTCTTGCATGTCAAATGCAAAAAAAAGAAAAGAAAAGAAAGCCAATAACAACAAAAAAACCTATTCCAGATGGTTTAAGGACTTAAATGTCAAAACCATGACTTCAAAATGCTTCACAGAAAACACCAGCCAAGGACTTTTATACTTTGGGATAAAGATTTCTAGAAGAATTCGAACCAACTGCTGACGACTATAAAGGCTGTAACCTTCCAGACCGCCCTCTCTGTCCACTCAGAATACTCAGGGCTGAGCCCCTTGCTTGTCCAAGTCCAAACCGTTAGCTCCTCTCTGAGCCAAACGCTCCTCTTCTGCACTCGGGAAGCAGGCTACCTCGGGCCCAGATGAGGTTTTGGAGCTGGGAGAATGAAAGTGGACCCTGAAGGCTTGCCCACATGCTTGGGTGACTGTCAGGCACAGACCCTCTGCCACTGAGGAGGACCAGAAATCTGGCAGAGAAGGAGGGAAAGAAATGACAAACTGGTGTGCTCTGCGGCTTGCTGCCCTATTCAAGAAAACACAGCTGCCCCCGTCACACAGGCCCAAGGAATGCTGGGTGGGGCCACAGCATCTCAGAACTGCTCAGGAAGGCAGAAGGCTTGGGGTTCACTTCTGTCATACTTTGAGGTGTGTTACTTGGGTCTTGCCGTCAGGAGGGGCCGCGGCCCCTTTGGCTCTGGTCATGCTGGGCTGAAGGGGTAGAAATTGGGCGAGCTCCCCCATCGGATATGTCAGCGCTGTAGCTCACCCCTGTAATGTGGACACTTCAGTGGTTTTTGTATCACCAACCACCGCCACTATATAAGTCCCCATTCCTGGTCACTCACCAGTCCTCGCCCTGCCAGTTCCTCTATTGATCGAATCTACCGTAAGCGGTTAAAGAGGGGTTTGTCTTGAGAATGTCTAAGTACAGAATGGCCCCGGCCCTGGTTGGCAGCCCAAAGTCGCACTGCCTGGGTGGCCACCTTAGTGGGTAACTGAAGTGTTTTCTTGGTTGACAGAGCCCTAAGGTGCCTGGCAGAACACAACACATTTTCCTTCTGGAGAGGTCTTCATTGATACTAGGCATTTGTGCCCGCAGATCCAAACAACAAAGCAGGAGGAACGACAGAGCGTCAGTTGCATCAAAGAGTTTACTTATTGGAACTCATGATTAACTGAACATGAGAAAATATGTTACACCAGTTGACCAGATTTACATGTTAAAAGGGAAATTATAGGGCTCTCCCTGGTGGCCCAAGGGGTTAGTGGCAGCACTGTGAAGCTACGGGCAGCCACTGCAGCGCGGGTTCCATCCCGGCCAGGGAAGGACCCACGAGGCGCAGCAGACTCTCCTGCCTTCCGCTGCTCCCTCAGCAGTGGGTTTCCATCGACCCGCCTGTTTCTGTGACTGTGCACACAGACAACATGGCCGACTGTGTAGGGGTCAAAATGTGCCAGAAGGAACTGGCCGCACTCTAAGATGGTTTCTGTTCCTGGACTAAGTCTCCCGAAGATGTCAGTTCTCTCCAGAGCGCCCTCCAGCGCCAGCGGCAAACCCCGACAGGCATGTTTGCTGTGACTTAACCTAATTTGAAAACACTGGCGTCAAGGAGACAGCCACCGGAAGCTGCCGGTGGGGCAGGGCAGTGCCTGTGCCTCAGCGGCCATAGAGCGGGAGGGGCGGACAGATGGGCAGGCGCTTTCTTATCAAGGGACTGTGGTCAGATAACTGTGGAGAGGGCTTCCGGGGCAAAGGGCCTCTCCTGGCCCATGGCGCTGGTTCAGCTTGCTCTTTGTGCGGAATCGGGTTTTGCTCATTGGAATTTATTACTTCTTGGAATTTACGGCCCCATTTCTCAATTCCCACCCTCAAACAGAAATTCGGCACAAAGGTCACGAGCGGAAAGGGGTAGCAGCACCTGTCACAACTCGAACAAGAGTCAAGTTGACTCTTCCGCACCCAATGGGAACAGTCAGTCTCGAGGAGCTTTAGGCCCCAAATGAGCAGATCGAAATCACTAGCGTGGAGGGAATACGCGCCAGGCCTGCCCCCGGTAAGTACGTCCATGCGCAGGAAGCAGAAGCACGGTCTTCAGAGCGGGAGGAGTAAGCCCACCGCAGCCGCAGCGCGCAGCTTGCTGGTGCCTGCACAATTCCTGGCCACCGGTGGGGAGTAAACGAAAGCACAAGTCAGAAGAGATGGGCAAAGTTCACAAATGGCAGTGTCATAGAAGAGGAAGACATGGGAAAGGTATTTCAAGTCATCAGTTTTCAGGGAAATACTAAGTAAGAACACAGGTCAGCGAAAAGTGAACTGCTCGATAGTGCACCTGCCCTTTGTCCCTGAAAAAGACAAAGTCGTGGCATGCCTTCTTCACAGAAAGTCCTGCTAACGTTTGAGATTGCCACTATCCTATCTATAGCTTATTTAGAACTGAAAAAACTGCCAGAGAAAGCACTGTAAATGTCCTCCACACGTGCTGGTCACAGAACATTTTCCTCAGCGCAACAGACGACACATCTCCCTTTGTCTTGCTCTGCAGATGCAGAGGAGCATGTGAGAGCTTTCTGAGTGCATGCGCCTCACCATTTCTCAGAAGGTGTAGGGATGTCGTTAAAAACCCTGTTTCATGCAGCACGTGCCAGACTTAATCAACCACAGATAACGTCACAACAGAACTAGTGCGTCATACACGAGTTTTTGGGAGACCAGTAATGTGTCTGGAGAGTCTGAATGGAGATACAAGGGGTTAACAGTGTTTATTTTGGGGGCTCAGGGTTAGGGGGTATTCTTTTGTTCTTTCTACACATTTGTTTCCATAAGAGTGTATTACTTTTGGGGCCTCCTGGTGGCACAGGGGGGTGAGCACCGCACTATGAAGCATCTGCAGCACAGCAGCGCAAGTTCCATTCCCGGCCAGGGAGGGACCCCCAGGGCGCAGCAGACCTCTCCTGTCTCCCGCTGCTCCCCTCAGCAGTGCGTTTCAGTGGATCTGCCTGTTCTGCTCCCCGCTCTCTCTGGTGACTCCTTTCACCTCCCACGACTGTGGCCTGT
>JAGFMF010011477.1:108837-129668 GCA_019455555.1 Galemys pyrenaicus
TTCTCCCCTCACTACCACCCCTCCTGCCTTGAACACTGTGTAGCAAGTGGAATAGGAAGTTGGGGCCACTTTTTGTGACAGTGAGGAAGGTACGTGGGCTGCTTGGGATGAGGAAGACCAGCCTCTGTTTAAAGAGCGCACTGAAGGCCCCGAGGGGGCGGTCACCTGAAAATTGACCCGACTCCAAGGGCTCCAAAGCGGCCAGTGAACAGCCTTCCTCCTTCAGAAGCAGTTGGCCACTCTCCCCCAGGGCCTTGGAAGGTGCACCCAGAGTTCTACCTCCTTATGACATCACCTTGTGACATCGCCTCAGCCCCCCTCCCCAGAGCAGACTGTGTACTCCCTGGGCCCTGCTTTACCTTGAAATGTTTAGTAGATGAAAAAGGTGGTGAAAAGAGGTGATTGGGTAGGATGTGGGGTGACTGACTGTTCATTTGGATGTGCTTAAGTGACAGTTCTACAGACAAAGCTCAATTGTAGCTGGAGCGAGGGCTGAACAAAGCCAAAGCTACCACACTGGAATAAAAATAAAGGTGGATATGTTTAAAATCTTGGTGTGGGAAAAGCTACTTCCAACGTGTACTAAAATCCAAAAAACACACACACATAAATACCAAAAAATTTATTGCATGAAACAGAGCTTTCATCAAGTAAATATGGTAAAGAAAGAAGATTAATGACAACTTAGGCGATGACATCTCGTAACATCCATGACAGATAATAGGTTAAGAACTCGCCCAAATCAAGGTCTGAAAAAGCATGATTGCCTCAATGGAAGAACTGACAAATGGATATCGGGGCTCAATCAGAAAAGCAATGGGCGGGCAGTGAGCGGCGGGGCAGTGACCTGGGGGAGCGTGCGTGGCATGACGCAATGCGGTTGGAGTCACCACGAGCCACAAGGAAGCAGCAGGACTGCATCCGCTTAGGAGCTCTTGTGCCTGTTTCTGGGTCCGTGTGCCGGTTCTCTCCCAGGTCACGCACGCACCCAACAGCTTGGCCTAGGGCCTCGCCACACTCAACTTTCTGAGGGGGCCACCCCACAGTTGTGTACGCATGTTCGTGCCATCATTGACACTTAACAGCACGCTTCTCAGACAAGTGTTTGCTTGTATGTGTCGATGTTTGCTTTTCCCGGTTATCGGGGAAACCATCCGGGAGACGAGAGCTGCTTCGCATTTGAGGAATAGAGCTGTGCAGTCAGATGGGGAAAGGAGGCCGAAACAAGATTATTAAGTCAGACATCAGCGGTTAACCTTTCACAGGAAATAAAACCATGTCGCCTTTGGGGTTCACTTCTCTACCAGGTAACAAAGCAAAACAACTGTATGTTGGCCTGTGACCTTACCAGAGCTCACGGGACTGTAAACCATCTGTACTCTTGTCAGTTGTGGCTCATGACTGTATTGTGACAAGCAATTCATAGACCCCAAGAAGGTCAGGTCAGGGTCACTCACGGCGACTAGGAAAAGCTGTGGCATGGAAAATAAAAGACTCTGCTCTCTGGACGCTTCTGAGATTGTGGTCACTTTCTCTGCTACTGTGAATGGCTGTTTTTCGAGCGCCCTGGGTTGCCACCATTGGACGCTCCCTCCCTGCAGCTGTCCGTGGCCTGCCCTCGTTGGTCTTTGTTTCTGAGTGATGGGTGTGAGCTGCACAAAGCAGTCTCACAGCTTCTCCTGTGTGGCAGGTGCCTCAGCTTTGCACTCTTGCTGTCACCAGCTGGGTCTCAAGTAGCCCTGGAATAGTGAATGAGTTCGCATTAGTTGTGTCGCCAGCCCAGATGGGCATGGATTTTCCTCATTTTTCTGTGGAAAGAAAAATATGCCCTTAGACACCACAATTTTCAGGGGGCTTTTTTTTTTATTATTATTAGAATTAAGAATTCACTTCTATTTCCCTGTGAGGTGGGCCTGAATTCCGTGAAGGCCATTCATCCTTTTAAGACCTGGGCCTGGGCCCCAGGACTAACTAACTCTTTGGACAATCCTGTGAGGAAAATGCACATTATCTCATGTTGTGTCTACTCTCAGGGACTTGAGGGGCCTGGGATCCTACATCTGGGTCTCAGTTTTGAAGTAAGAATATGCACTAACTGTGCACCAAGATAACAAAATAGGAGAACCACATCTATTGATTAGGAGGCAAAAATAGACTGTTTGGCAGGAAATCTTATATCATCTCTTTTTTGCAGATAGCCAAAACGATAGGCCTTCTGACTTCAAGGCTGAGGCTTGCTCCCCACAGTTGTTTTGTTCCATGCTTGAGCCAGAAAATATACAAGCGAGAGTCTTCTTTTCCATGTCCACAGCCCGCGCTGGGACGCTTCCCTCGCTGCAGTTCATGGAAGCAAGGCCAGACCGGGAGGTGGCAGCAGGCACGGAGCATGCAGGGTTCTGGGCAGTGGCGTCTCTTGGGAGGTCCTGGGCCGTCTGTGCCGGGAGTGCAGAGGAGTGTGGGGCTGGAGGCACAGGCCCGACAGGGTGCGGGGCTGTCACGCGGGGCCTGGGCCCCAGGACAGCGGCTGCGCCTCGCAGCCCAGGACCTCCAGCCTCAGGGCAACATGGTGCACCCAGCTCTTGGGATGGATGCGCAGGTAGCGGGTCAGTAGAGGCGGCTCTAGAGAGTTCAGCACCGGGGTGAAGGCGTCTTCATTGCCATGGAAAACCTGAAACAGCAACGGGGATATATATTGGGTGACAGGACTCAAGGCAGTCCACTGAGATTCTGAAAAGTGGCTGAGAACAATCTAGATATGAGGCAGATATGAAGCAAAGACCCATTGTTTTAGGAGGATCTGCTCTTTTGAGAAGAGTCACTCCTGTCAACGACTTTAGAACAACAGCAGCATACAGCAAAGCGCGGTGGGTGGGGGGAGAGGGAGAGAGCCAGGACTCAAGGGCTTGGCTGGAAAAGCCCACCATGCAGCTGTGGGTGTCTGAGGAAACATTTCTGATATTTGCATCACTCAGCGCAGCCGCAGCGTGTCGATGCCAGCGGCAGGTGACGTGGGAGAGCCAGAGGAGGCGGGTTTTGCGCCAAGTGCCTCAGGAGATCTGAAAGGGCATCTCACCTCCACTTCATTCACACCACTCCATTTTCCTGCGCCCTCATTTCTTCACACCCTTATTTGGTCACGTCTTCCGCGTTCAGTGCTGGAGTTTTCCCATGGGGAAAGGCCTCGAGCCCTGGCTTGGTGTGGTGGCCGGGCCTATCATTGTGTCCATTTTTCTGACTCAATGTCTGTCCATTTGTCCTGCCTGAGCACGTTCGGCAGATGGTCCCGACGGGGAGGGCAGAGTCCATCTGCTGTGGCCAGGGGCGCCTCTGGCTGTGCTGGTGTCACCCTGTCTCTTCTCCGGGGGGAGGGGCTGGCCTCCCCCACATCTAGGGCTATGCATCTTTCCCGTAGCTCCAGTGCTGAGAGGCCTTCTCTGCACACCCCTCATCTTCTGTGTCTCCTAAGAACCCCTGGGACTAGGAAGAGGCCCCTGGGAGTCCAGGCTGAACTCACCTCAAGATTCTTTACTTAGTTACTAGGACAGCACGACCCAGCACGGCCCAGGCTTTACTCCGTGACAAGGGCGCAGTTTCTGTGTTCGCGCTCGTGTCTTCCCTTGAGGTCTAGTGAACAGCCCGCAGGAGCAGCATTTCTTCCCCTTTGTCACCGACTCAGTCTTTGCACCTGGAGGCACTGAGAATTTAGACTGACTAGAACTAGCTCGCAATGGATTCTTCTGGAATTCTTTTCCCAGGTGTACAGACCCAGAGCTGCTCCGATGTCCAGGGCTGTTCTTGGATTATGCTGTTAACATTGACTTTCACTGTTCCATCTTATTCTTCTGAGTTTCCAGTCACACCTGTGGTGGCTTATCTTCAGGGCCCATCACTTTTTCTCATCACTTTCTTTCTTCTCTTTCTGACCTCAGGCCTATTTTCCTCCTCAGTACTAGGGACAGTGGAACAGTTTCGCTCAGGTCTCTCTGGTGATGTGACTGCCTTCATTTCTCAGGTGATATCTTTTTCTTTAATATCATTTTCTTTTTACTTCAGTTAACTCATACTTCACATCTTCCGATGTTTCCTACTTGTCCTCTGTCTTCTGTGCTGCTCTTGCCCTGTCAGGGTGCAGGCCTAGGAGACACACTGGCATTGAAAGCTTCTGCCCGCAAGTGTTCTGGCCCACATCCTCTCACAGCCCCTTGCTTGGATGAGTCATGCAGCTGAAAGTCGCAGCTGAAAATTCTAGAACAAAAATGCCCTCTACTTCATCTGCCCTTTCCTGTCCACGTGGAAGTTCCTTGTGGTTTCTTGTTCCAGCAGCCAGAGGCGATTTCAAGTGGCCGGAAAGGAGGCGCGAGGCCAACCAGGTTTCCACGTCCAGGAGCACCCCCTGCTGTCGATCAAGTGAAGTGCCCTCTGTGTCCTGTGGTTCCCTTTGGGCGTGACCCGACTCCTGATGTTGTCTACCTGCACCGGCCTTGCCTGGTAATGCCTGGGGAGGTAAGTTCTGGGTGGTTCGATTGGCAACGGTCCATTATCCACTGGCTCCACTGTGTGTGTCAATGCTACCATACATAAGCCTTCAGCACCCCCCCCCCCATCTAGTAACCACTAAAGCAAGTGGGAAGAGACTGCTAGAAAAGTTCGTAAGGGCCACAGCGTGGTCAATTCTTGGTGAAAAAGATGGAAGAGACAGTAGGAATGACCCGTTCATTTCCCACACTGAAGGGACAGCAAAACTTTATGGCACGTCCCATAGTCAGCATAATTTGTGAACTTATGCAGCAAACTCATCTCCAGAAGGAAAATTGTGTAGGTCCCGAAAGTTCAAGGCCAGTGAGTCTCAGGTCTGTACATTGCTGAGGACACAAACATTAGGCATTTGGCAAATAACTCTTCCTTTCTTTATTCTCCTGGGCTGCAGCCACCCCGCATGACACCAACATTTGAAAAGATAATTGACTCCTGGCTCCATTCTGCCCTTTCCCAGGGCTAGAAACCCTGGCTTGGCCTCGCCATGTCCTCCCAGTGCGCCTTCTGTGCTGTGCTGTTACTACAGGTCCTCAGGTTTTTCTCAAGATCATCCAGCAACCTCATTATGTCTCTAAAGGTCAAGCGCCAGGAGAATTCCTGTGCCTTTCCTGTGGGGTCAGCTTACCTTTACTTGGCCATGCTGAAGGTACACAGTCCAACTACGGCCATCTTGACTGCTGGAGATGAGGAACTCCTTCACAAACATGCTAGCAAGGAGAGACTTCACACCCTGGGTGGTCACGCCCGTAACTTTCACTGTCTTCTGGAAGTCCACTTGCAGCCACTCTTTGGGATCATCAACCTGAAGAAATTAGTCCGATGAGTATTTTGAGGGTACTGTTTGTTCCCACGAACCCCAAATCCCTTCGTCATGGCACCCTGCATTTCAAAGGTCTGCTTGTCACTATCCATGCCCGATACTGAGCAACTTGAGGTTTGGGTGCTTAACAGGTATCCCGTAAATGTTTGTTGAATGAATACATGAACCATATAGAGACTGGCTGGAGTGCTGAAAGCCTGGCAGTGTGGTAGAGACTGTTCTGTCTACAATATGCTCTTGGAGGAGCAGAGGCCCGAAGCTGCTCCGTGACAGACAAATCACACACACAGTGCTTCTGGCAAAGGCCTGTGTCCAGCGAAGGCCCTTCCCTTGAGACACTGGGAGACTTGCAACGAGGGGTGGTGGCTGAGAAATCCAGACTTCAGATATGCTGATTTTTTGGCCAGTTGGCAGCACCCCTATAGGCAGAGTCTGCTTCCGGGAACCTCCATTAGGGACCCCCCCATGCCCTCTGGCTGAACCAGGCCTGCGGACACTCAGTCAAGGCACTCCCTATTTTTTTCTGACCACAGTCCCGCCAGCTGGCCAGTCCAATGCACATCTGCTCCTCTCACCTGCGGCCTCCAGGCATTGGTCCTGCCCTGGAGGTGGAGTCGGGCTTGTGAAGGAGACCAGGCGGCAAATGCATTCTTTAAGTAGGAAGAGGCGCTGATCTGTGTGTCTGAGATTGCTCTGCTCTCCATGCCCAGGGGCATGCTGCAACCTCAAAGAAACGAAAGAAAGTTGCCGCCATCACAAGCCTTAGCCTGCTGCCCCCCAGGCGGCGCCCCAATACTCCAGGGCTGTGCCTCTGCAGAGGCCCCTTTCCCAGGCCAGTCAGTCTGCCACGGCTGCAAGAGGAAGCCGGCACTTACTGTTCAAATCACAGCCCAGCAGCTCCATGCGGAGAGTGCTGCGGATGCTGTAGTGTGTTGGGTGCAAGCGGAAGTACCGAGCGATAATCGGAGGGTTAAAGATGTTGTGCTTTATGCCAGATGAATCCACATTGCCGAAGAAGACCTGTGGGGGTCGGCATAGGTATAGTGAAGGAGGAAAAAGCAATTCCTCCATAACCTCCTTGGAGTTTCTTTCGTGCATTTCTCGACAGCACCCAAAACTCAGATGGCATCTGGGTAGGCAGACATGAGGCCGGAACAGATGAGGGTGAAAACCGCCAGCAAGAGGAGCTACTCAGGGAGACTGGGTCTGGGGCAAGCTATCCTGTGAAAGGGCCTTGCCGCTCGGCACCACTGCGGGCCATGGAGCAGCTGCCCGGCATCAGCGGGGTCAGCAGGGCGTCCCGGAGGGTCCGAGCAGAGCCCCAGTCTCAGGAGCACGAGCTCAGGGTGCATTTGGCTGAGAAAGAGCTTCCAAGAACGTGGGAGCGAGCGAAGGACACATCCACGACTGGCTGCTCGTGCATGACTCATGAGCTGTGCGGTGACGTCCCAGGTGAACCTGTGGCCTGCCCGAGATGGACGCGCCCAGGCGCCAGAGAGAAGTGCACAGTGCATCAAGCAAACGGACAGTCTGAGAGCTGCGTGGCAATGCCATGCAAAAGGCTTACACGGAAACCGTGGCATTAAGACTAGGAAAGCGGAGAGTCAGCTCTCAGCATGCCGGACTCTGTCTGCGCTCAGTGCGCTCGAGCTGGGCCAGGGCCGCCTGGCAAGTGACCGGACAGCAGAGCAAGTATTATGGGGAAATAAGAAATTCTTCTCCCAAGTAACAGGCTTTCTTGCTCTGGGGTGGAGAATACCCTGAATGTAAAGCGCTGTTGGGCGACTCAGCACTACTCTTGCGGAACACAACTGCTTCGTGTTGACCGCAGCGCTTGTTCTTGAGCAGACACCTACTGAGGGGCCAGCGGCCTCCAACTCTGGGCCGGAGTTCCCCCCTGGATTTTATCAAGTGCTTAAAGAAGGCTTCCCGAACGTGTCCAAAAGACAGAAAAGGAAGAACCACCTGACATGCCACAGGGTCCTGGTTCGGGACATCGGAGCAGAACAACATCCTCCCCGGAGGAAACACTAGCATCCAGCCCCAGACTGTAGCGCGCAGCTCCCAGTGCCAACAGAGTTCCGTTGGCGGTAATTAGCTTAAGAAAATCAACTAGTCTACAGCACACTAGTAACAAAACAACAACTCACACCACCTTTTAAGAAGCCTACCATATGCAAAAAGGAGCCTCCTCACTTGCAAGGATCAAGGCTGCGGAACTCCTGGCACCCAGCACAGTCGTCAGTCTCCGCGCTGGGCCGGGCCGGGGTCCTGACGAGGGGCCCAGAGGCGACGCCACGCAGCAGAGAGACACCCACGGGAGCGGCCCCGTCGGACCTCCCAGGACCCGGCAGGCGGCTGGACGCCGCCGCCACCCAAAGACCAGCCGCCCGGCCGGCAGCAGGTCGACGGGCAGCGGCTCAGCGGACACGCCTGCGGGCCAGGAGCACCGCGGCCGGCAGGCGCGGCCCCGCGCTCCGCACCACCGACCCGACCCGACCCGACCCCACCCGACCCACCCGACACGCTGCCCGCAGCCCGGGGCCCGAGCGAACCCGCGCAGGCGAACCAAGCAAAGCAAACGACCGACACCAACGAGCGAGCGCAGGCAGGCACGACGGGCGGGCGGGCAGGCGGGCGGCACAGGGGACTTGCCCCGCAGGGGCCCGCCACCCGGGTGCGCCCGAGCGCCCCGCTGCCGCGGGAACCAGGGCCCAAGCGCCCCGCTACCACGGGAACGAGGGGCGGCTCCTCCGTCGCTTCCACGCGCCCAGAAGAGCCCAGGAGAGCGGGCGCGCCCACCCAAGCGGACCACACGGCGGGGTCCCTGAACGTCCACGCGCAGACCAGGCCCGCGCACACACCAGGGCCGCTCCCGCGACGGAATACCACGCAGCCGCGAAAAGGGAGGACGAGCCGGCTCGGGCCCCACGTGCTGCCCCCCAGCAACGCACCAGCCGGGCGCGCGCCAGCTGCCCGGCACCAGGGGCCACCCTGGCCCTGGCCCGACTGCAGCGTCTCCCGGCCGCAGGGCACCGGCGGGGGCGGAGGCGGGAGGGCGCGCCCCGGGGAGGGCGCCACGGGGAGGGCCGGCGCCCCTGCCAGAGGCGGGTTCCTGCGGGGCGGGGGCGGGGGGCGGGGGGTCAGAGGCGCCGCCAACGTGGCGGAGCGGGTGCAGGTGGCGCGGCCCGCCCCCCCTTCCGTCTACTGGCACGCGCGCCCACAGCCCGAGGGAGGGGCGAGCGGGGGGCGGGGGGGGGGCCGTGGGCCGGTGCCAGCCCAGCGGCGAGACTCCCGGCAAGCCCAGCCCCAGCCCCCTGGGGGCGCCCCGGCGCCCCCCCGCCCCCGCCCCGGACGCCCGTCCCAACCGTCGAGGAACACGAGCCGACCAATCAGGGGCGCCCGGTGGTTGCTACGAGACCAGACGCGGCGGGCCCACGCTGGCCCCAAGCAGCGGTTGGGACCTGCTGGGGCACCGCCAAGCGCCACCCCAGCGGCCGCCCCGCCCGCCCGCCCCGCCGCGCAGCCAGGCCCCTGGCACAAAGAAAGCCCCTAACGCCGCCATGCCGAGGAGGAGCCGTCGAGGGTCGTCTCCCGAGCAGCGGAGGAGCCGCTCCCGCACCGCCCGCACCGCCCGCACCGCCCGCGCCGAGCTGTCGTTCTCCGTGAGCCACGTGGAGCACCTCCTGCGGGAAGGCCGCTACGCCCAGCGCCTCAACGAGTCCGCCCCGGTCTTCCTGGCCGCCGTCATCCAGTACCTGACGGCCACCGTGCTGGAGCTGGCAGGCAACGAGGCCCAGAGCAGAGGCCGCAGGCGCATCACCCCCGAGTTGGTGGACATGGCGGTGCACAACAGCCCGCTGCTCAGCGCCCTCTTCGGGACCACCACCATCTCGCAGGTGGCCCCGGGCCCCGACTAGCGGCCGCCGCCACCTCCCAGCACCCGGCCCGGCCCCAGCCCCTGCACCAGCCCCTGCACCAAACCCTGGCAGCCCCGGCACCCGGGCCCGGCAGCTCTGGTCCCCAAGCCCTGACCCCACGCCCCGTCGTGGGGCGCCAATAAAGTGTTGAAAGAAACCCACGCGCGCTGCGGTCACTCTGCGTGGCGGTGGGGTGACACCCTGGGCGCTGGCTGGGACACACGAGCGGGTCGCCGTCGGGGCACGGGGGCGGGCCGGGGACGACGCACGGCTCGGGTTCGGGTCAGGGCGCGCTGAGCGCAGCGGCGGCCCGGCCGGCAGCGGAGGGGTGGCCCCGCTGGGGGGCGGCCCGCGTGGGGGGCGTGGGCGGCGGGGAGGGCGCGCGTGCGACGTGCGGCTGGGCCGGGCGGGCTGCGCCCTCGGCTCGGAGTGCCCAGGCTTTGGGGTACTTTGGGGTGCGGCTCCAGACCAGGCCTGCGGCGTGGCGACGGCCCGGACGAGCGCGGTCACCCGCACGTGGCGTGGGCGACCGGGCAGGTGCCCAGTCGGAAGGGTCCCTGCAGAGGCGGCGGCCCAGTTCGCCCAGGGAGGTGAGGGGACGCCCCTGGCGACGGGTAAACAACTTGTCGCCTAGCGACAGCGGGGCCAGCCCCGCGGCGCGGCCCGCCAGGCCCCACGCGGCCCGCCAGGCCCGGCCCCGCCCCACTCCGCGGCCCCGCCCCGGGCAGCCGACAAGGCCCCGCCCCCGCCGCGCTGGCCCCGCCCCCGCCGTGGGCCGAGCCCCGCCCCGCCCCCGCCGCGCCCGTTCCCCGCGGCCCGGCGCGCCGCGCGTGACGCACGCACGCAAGCACGCACGCAGCCGGCACGTCGCCATCGCACGCGGGCGTGGGCACGCCGGCCCGGAAGCGCCGGGGCGGCAAGATGGCTGCGTCCGCGGCGGGGCCGGGCGGCGGCGGCGGCGGCGGCGGCGGCGGCGGCGGCGGCTTCGCCGCGGGCCCCGGGCCCGAGGCCCCCGACTTCCTGGCCCGCTACCGCCAGGTGTCCAGCAAGCTGAAGAAGCGCTTCCTGCGGAAGCCGAACGTGGCGGAGGCCGGCGAGCAGTTCGCGCAGCTGGGCCGCGAGCTGCGCGCCCAGGAGTGCCTGCCCTACGCGGCCTGGTGCCAGCTGGCCGTGGCGCGCTGCCAGCAGGCGCTCTTCCACGGGCCCGGCGAGGCGCTGGCGCTGACCGAGGCCGCGCGCCTCTTCCTGCGGCAGGAGCGCGACGCGCGCCAGCGCCTGGCCTGCCCCGCCGCCTACGGGGAGCCGCTGCAGGCCGCCGCCGCCGCGCTGGGCGCCGCCGTGCGCCTGCACCTCGAGCTGGGCCAGCCGGCCGCCGCCGCCGCCCTCTGCCTGGAGCTGGCCGCCGCCCTGCGCGACCTGGGCCAGCCGGCCGCCGCCGCCGGCCACTTCCAGCGCGCCGCGCACCTGCAGCTGCCGCAGCTGCCCCTGGCCGCGCTGCAGGCGCTGGGCGACGCGGCGTCGTGCCAGCTGCTGGCGCGCGACTACAGCAGCGCCCTGGCGCTCTTCACGCGCATGCAGCGCCTGGCCCGTGAGCACGGCGCGCCGCCGCCCGGGCCCCCGCCGCCCGGGCCCCCGCCGCCGGCCCCCGGCCCCGGCGCCGCGCGGCCCGCCGCGCCCCCGCCCTTGCCCGCGCCCACGTCCACGTCGGCGCCCGTGCCCGCCGCGGCGCTCGGCGCCTTCTCCGACGTGCTGGTCCGCTGCGAGGTGTCCCGCGTGCTGCTGCTGCTGCTGCTGCAGCCGCCGCCCGCCAAGCTGCTGCCCGAGCACGCGCGCACGCTGGAGAAGTACTCCTGGGAGGCGTTCGACGGCCACGGGCAGGACGGCGGCGGCCCGCTGCCCGAGGAGCTCTTCCTGCTGCTGCAGTCCCTGGTCATGGCCACCCACGAGAAGGACACGGAGGCCGTCAAGTCGCTGCAGGTGGCCATGTGGCCGCTGCTGAGCGCCGAGCAGAACCACCTGCTGCACCTGGTGCTGCAGGAAGCCGTCTGCCCCTCGGGGCAGGGGGTGTGAGCCCGGCCGTGCCGAGGCGGCCCTGGACCCCGCCTCTGGCCGCCTGGGCGCCGGGACGGACCGACGCACGCACAGACGGCGGGGACCTGGCGGGACAGCGCCGCTCCGCGGCCACAGGGGCGGGCCTCGCGCTCCAGCCACAGGCCTGCTGCCCGTCGGGACTCGGCTTCCCCTCGCCTGGCATCATCCGCCCGCACTCGGAGGCGGCCCGAGGACTCTGTCGCCGACTCCCCGCTCGTCCTGCCTGCCTGGCGCCTTCCTCAGCCCGCCTGCTGCGGGCACACAGCCTGGCCCTCGGCGCAGGTGGAGACTGAGCTCCTGCGGACACTGGCGGCCCGCGCCACAGGGACACAGATGCGTGGCCGGGGGGTGGCGGTGGGGGGCCCCTGCTCGGGTGGGTCGGGCACCGCTGGTCTGGGGGAGGGCGCGCCTGCACCTCACGGTGTGTTGTCCCCCGGTTTCAGTAAAGCGTTGGGGCCGTTTCGGCGGCAGCTGGGAGCTTGCTGTGCGTGAGTCTGTTGGGGGGGCTGCGGGTTTGGGGGGCACGTGCTTTCATGGGCCCCGGGCCCTCCGTCTCCGGCCGCAGGCGGAGCCCCTGGCCGGGTTTCTGCAGCCCGTGCTTCAAGGAGCGGGCATTTTCGGGTGCTTGGAGAAGGCCCTTGAGGACGCTGCAGCATGTGCACCCTGCGGCGGCCGCGCCGCGCTGGCGCCCCCGTGGGCTCCTTTCCCATGCTGCGGCTCTTGGCTCACGGGCGAGCCCCTGGGTTCCCGGGCGCGAGGCTGGAGCACGAGCCTGGCCGGCGAGCCTGGGCCGAGGGCCACCCGGTGCAGACACTTCCCAAGGGGGCGCTACGAGCGAGCGCACCCGGCCCGCTGGGCCGTGGTGTTTTCTGCCCAGTTTCGCTTTCTTTCGAGCTTGGCGCGGCACTCGCGACCAAGGGCCTGACCTCCTGCCAGGCACTCACGCGGGACTGTCACCGCAGGACTGTCACCGCGAGGAGGGCGCAGCCGCAGGACGCAGCGGGATCAGCGCTCGCGGGCTCTTTCCTGGGGCTTCTGCGGCGCCTTGCAGGTTTGGGGTTCCTGCCGCGAAACCCGCGCAGAAGCCGGTCGCCGCCGACTGCCGGGCTCGGCCGCCCGCGCGTCCTGGGGCCTGGGAGGCCAGGCCGCAGCGCTCGCGGGCACTGCGAGGTTTTGGTCGCTGAGCCGCAGAGACGGGAACTGAGCGGCCGGCCCTCGGCTCCGGATGCGCGTCAAAGAGCGGCCCAGGCGGCCTTTCAGCGGAAAGGAGCGGTCAGCAAGCAGGTCCCCCAAAGCAGGTCTGCTTGAAGCCCGAGCTCGGCTCGGCTCGTGAGCGGCCAGCGGGCAGCCGCTTGGCGAGTCGGGTGAAGGGGCCGCGGTGTGGGGGCGCAGGACGGAGGGCCGGCTCCAGTGTGTGCAGGACGCATTGGCTGTGGGCAGCGGGCAGCGGCAGCGGGGCACCAGATCGGGCACGGGAGGCGGTTGGGGGCCGGCCCCAGACGCGAGGCTCGTGGCTCTGCCCCGGCTGCGGGCGCACGTCCGGCTGCTGCCCAAGCTGTTCTAGAGCAACGGCTCCGTGGAGCAGAAGCGCTCCGGTGCCAGTCTCGGGGCCGCAATCCTCCTGCCGAAGCCTGGTAAAGACAGTGCAGTGCGCGGGGGCGTCTGAACGAGCCAGGAAAGCGCTTCCTGCTAAGTCTGTGACGCCGCGGCCGCCGGCCAGCCCGCGCCCTGGCCCAGGGCGGCTGTGCGGGGAGTGTGGTCCTGGAGCCAGAGTGTGGCCCTGGAGCCAGTGCTGGCTGAGGCCCCTGTCGGCCCTGTGTTCAGTGGCATCCCGTTCCGGAGCGTAAGCGCGGGTGTGACCGGGGCAAATTGGACAAATCAGGGGCTGACCCCAGTGCCTCTTTGGCCAGAGCCACCGGTTAAGCCACTGAACGTGAGTGGAATCTGCCTGCAATGGAAACTGACAGTGATCCTCGCGGCACAGTGAGAATGGTAGGCCCGCCCGCCACAGTCCGGGACAAGCAGTCTGGTGCCACATGCGCACACATAAATAGATATATTTCGTATGTAAACTGGCTCCACATACGTGTCACATATGTGTGCAAGCGCATCAGGTATATCTAAGGCTGTGCTGGCTGCCCCGTGCCATGTGGCGATGTCAGCCCCCTGCATGGCTGTCCTGAGCACGAACGGTGGATGGTCTTGTTTGGCCTCTGAAGTGCAGTGACTGAAGAGAAGAGGGTGGCCGATACGATGATCGCCCTGAATGTGGAGTGCAGGTTTTACTGGAGCCTGGACAGTGGCAGGAACACCGTAGCCGTGGCGAGAGCAGCTGAAGTGAACCAGGGTGCGAAGGCTCACCTCAGTCGGGGTGCGAATAAGAGGAAGGTCGATGGTGTCACTTCAAGCCTGTTCAGTCAGGGCTCCAGTCACTTGCCATTTCTCTTCGTGAGGGAGATGGTCTTGCCGCAAATTCAAGTCTTTCACTTGCTACTGTCTGGTGCGAGTTTCCATAGCGCCTCTACAAGTCACTTGGCCCTGAGTCGCAGGTCAGGAGGTGGAGTGCTCGACTGTCTTCTGCCCTCCCCTTGCGGGCCTCTAGAGCCACTGCCTTAGTGGCCTTCTCTGGGGCTGTGCGCTCATGTGGCCAAGATCATGAGCACAGGGCACGCGTGCTTTTGACTGTGGACACCTGGGCCCGGGGAGCACAGTGTGCAGGTAGCAGCAAATACGCCTTGCCGACAGGCCAGGGACATAGGGCGGCATCGCTACAAGACGGACTATGGCAAGGAGAACTGCTCTGTGGTGAGCTCTCAAGATGTGAGACGGAATGCCAGAGAGACCAGAGAAAGCACCGAGATTTGCAGGGGGCCTTGCCCAGCACTCCCCGCCTGGTCCCCCATGCCTGCCTGGTGGCGGGCTTGCCACTAGACCTGGGCACATGTCCCATCAACGAGTATCTAGCTCTGCGTTTCTATCCTCTCTGAGGGGTTGACGCCACTACTTTCTTGCTCATATGTCCATCATCGCTCCTATTTCCCATAAGTGGAAAATTCTTTTTTGGAGTTAAGTTTGTAGGAGCTAGGAGTGTTTGGCCTGCAATCTGTCAAACTCTCCTCCAAGGATTCATGCTTAAAGGGTTCTGTTGAAAGGGCTGATCACATACCATCAAGGTGCCGGTGGAATTCCCACGATAACTCCGCCAGCTCTTTCCATCCGCGCTGTACATGACGATAAACTGAGAGATGTAGAGGCTGGAGAGCCGCTGACGGGCACCCTGTGTCATGATGCTGTGAATGATCTTTGGTTCCAACAGATCCACCTGCCAATGAAAATGACACGTCATTGTAAATGTGTGAACGACCTGAGACGGTCACTGCTTGCACTGACCCAGGCACGCAGTGAAGCCGGCCCCGGTGTGCAAAGCTGTGGGGGAGCGATGGGGCCAAACAGAAGGGGCAGTTCTTGAGTTCCCTGCTTTCTCTGTACACATTTTTCTTGCTGCACACATAGACCCTTGCGACCCAGGACTTGGGGTGCACGTCAGCCTAGCCAAAGCCAGTTTTGCAAGCCAGAGCATTTAGAGCTGCTGTTCTGTGCTTACACTTTGCTCTGTAAGTGACTTCACCGATGTCAGTTCTTGCACCACCTGACAAGGTCTCTTTGTTGGTCTTAGATTGTCAGGGCCGTGAACCCGGTGGGGTCGGCCAGCTGCGCAGGTCTTAATAGCTTTGTAACGTGGAGGCAACTGTGGTGCTTGTCTCAAGGGGTTGCTCTAAGAATGAAAGTGTGAACACATGCAGTGGCAAGCAAGTTTAGTTCTGGCACGTGCAGAACACTTCATTTATTCTGGCCTTGGCAGCTGGCATGGCCGCTTAGTGAGTGTTGTGCAGTGAGTGCGGGAATGTGGCGAAGTGGCAAGGGATGCTGGTTCTAGAGAGGAGGGTATGGGCCACGCGTGTATCTCTGCCTCAGCCAAACCCAAGTCCTCACGTTCATTCACTCCCAGCATGTGTTATGGGGCTAATGCGCGAGCGCCATCTGGGCCTGCAGGGTGAATGGGAACTAAAGCTCCGCCCTGTGGTGCCGCCACTTGAGTAGGGGAACAGACGATCGTGCATGTTTTCACTTTTCTGGCACCAAGGAGAGGTAAGTGTGGGAGAAAGACGAAGCAGGACAACAGGGCAGAGGGGCGAGCTCTCTTCCCAGAGGACATGGTGTCCCCAAGGTAAGACACTCGGTTTTGTTTGTGCACGTGGCAGCGAGTGGCCGCTTTGGACCCCTGGCCTCCCAGTAGCTCACTAGGTGCCTTTCGCCCGTTCTGAGTTCTTGGCAGAACGCCCGCCTTGGCTGCAGCACGTTCCTGGTACAGCCCTTCCTCCCGGCATCAGAAGCTCCCAGCCGCCTGGGAAGCAGAGCGTCATTTCACCTGCACACCCAGCTGGGCATTCGAGTGTGAGCATGTCTTTACTTTTAAAGGTACCAGGTCAAGAAACTGGATCTGGAGCTCAGTAGGGGGTGGCGGAAGGATGCGTGAGTGAGGCGAGAGCATGACTGGTGACAGGCGGGGCCGCGGCACTAGAGGACGCGGGGGTGTGCGGCACTCTGACCTGGATCCAGGAGAAGGGCTCCTTGGTGCTCCAGGCGTTGACTGACCCCGACTGGTGAAGCCTGGCCAGCTTTGGGGCCCACTGCCCTACGCCCAAGAGAGGGGAGAAAGAAGGGTCAGCTGGGGTGCTCCTGGACACTTGGGGTACAAGACTCTCTCCCAGTGCTGAGAAGACAGGAACATAGTCCCAGTGGCCGCCTGAGGATTTTCCTCGTCTTTATTCGCTTTACTTTCTAGCCCTAGTGTTGGCGGCTAGCACCCGTAGGTGGTGGTGGGCAGTAGAGAGGCGGCAGCTCTGCGGTAGGTCTGCTGGACGCAGAGACAGCCTGGTGCGCTGAAGTTCTCCAAGAGAAATGGAAGAGCCTCACCCCATTTCTTAGAAAATGAGCACATTTACCATGTTGCCCCGAGGCCGTGATCTGAAAATCTCGGATGTGCCTGGAAGCCATCCCCAGGGGAACGTGGCACTCTGAAAGAAATGGAGGGGACAGGACTGCCGCGAAGCAGCAGACTCGGTTCCTGAGAGGATGGCAGAAAGCTGGCATGCGCTCATGTTCGTGGGGTCTGCTCTGCACCCAGAAGCACACTGGGCCTTGGGCCCCCTGTTTCCATCGTGGCCCCCATGGCAGGCGCCTGACGCGACCTGGCTCGGCCTTGTGGGGCAGCTTGAGCTTCGGACTGCCAGAGGCTCCTGCCAGGCCTCCTGCCCCGGACAGTGCCCCGACAGTGGCTGGTGACCACACGAGGCTGGGCTGGGGCTCCTCTCCCTCGAGGTGCCGCCTTCTGGCTTTGAGTGGGCTGCTACTCACCGCTGCTGTAGACCAGGAGCAGGGCACTCATGCCCGCGCGGAGGTGCTCCCCGACGAGGCACTCGACCCGCCAGATCCCCGCTCTGGGCGGGACCATCTCCACCGTCTCGAAGACACCTCGGGGAAGACAAAAGCAGCACCAGTGCTTTCTCCTCGTAGGCACACGGGGTGGCTGCCCGAGCCCCAGCCTTCAGGGCACACCCCGAGGCAGAGGGCCGGGGTGGGTGGGGCCCGGGCCTTCCCATGCAGGGTGGTTCGGGACCACAGGCCTGTCTGCCACGGATCTGGTCAAGGCAACCCCAGCCCAGAAGCAGAGGGACGTGACTACTGGGAGGAACGGCTCACTAGGGCCCCCAGGTAAGGGTGGGACTGTGCTGGTCCGGGGATTTTCTGAGGAGGGGTCTCCCTGAGAGATGCGAGGGCCCAGCACAGCACCAGGCCCAGGCACCGCCAGGCCCACGCAGCTGCCGCGGAAAGCTGGGGGGTGGGCGGCGGCGGCCGGTGTGAACGTGAATCAAGTTCATGAGTTTGAGTAACAGCTTGGTGTGGGCACTGAACCTTCTGGCCTGCGCTGTGGTTGTGATGTGAGGCCGTCGCAGATGACCCGGGCATGGGCAGGAAAGGCAGCTGATGATCACGGTTTTTATGCAGAAACAGGGACACTTTACTCTCGCTGTGAGAGCTGGCTGGGGTAACACTTTACCTCATTCAGATGACGTTGGTTGACAACACTGAGTGCGCTTTAGGGGTAGCTCAGCCCATGGCCTCTCCCCCTTTGGCCCCACCCTCTCCCTCCCACTCTGCCTTAAAGGGATGCTGGCGCTGAGTACCCTGGCTGACCGTGGTGCCGGGCGGGCTCTGAGGTGGGTGCCCACCGATTCCATGTATCCCTCTACGCTGTCTGTGTCTGAAATCGTGTCACTCATGTCCTGCGCCATCACCCGCCTGCCCGTTCACAGACTCGGCGCCCCAGGAGGCTCGCTCACCCGGATAGAGGCTGCACACGGCCCCCTTGTATTCCTCCTTTTTCCGGACCGTGAACACGTGTCCACTGAAGTGGATGGAATGGATGTTCTCACTGCTGCCCATGCTGAGCAGGTGCCATCGCGTCCTCTGGCCCTGCGCTGTGACCAGGCCAGGCAGTGTGTCCATCACGTAGCCATTGACCGCTGCAGGGGAGAGAGGCGCCTTTAAGCCCGTGGCAGCACCTGGTCCTGGGGGGGGGCACCTCTGGCGCCAGGCCCACCCTCAAGTCTGCCTCCCCATCAGGCCATGCACGCAGTGTGGGGGACAGTGGGCGTGGGGCCTGTTACCATGGAAGCGATAATGTTCTTTCACAGCGGGGTCCTCCGCGTTGGTGTGGCAGTGCACCCCACAGTTCCTTTCCAGGTTTTCGGTGAAGTACCAGCTCTTACTCTCATCGAAGACAGTAAACAGCAGAGCAAATTCCTGCACGGTCACTTGTCTGCCGTGGGCTGCGCTCAGCGTGTTGGGGCGGCAGATGAGCAGGGGCCCCATGAGGCCGGAGTGCGCGTCTCGCTCCTGAGAGGTGAGACAGCAGGCCCGTGAGGACCCTCCCAGTGAAGCCAGGGGCGTTCTTGGCCCCACCCCCAACCTGACTCATCCTCGGAGGCAGGTTCCAGGGGCTGTTCTGAAGCGAATTGCAGGGCACTTCCCCTGCGGCAAACGAACGCGGCTTCCTCCTCGCAGAGCTCAAGAGCCCCTGCTCACCAGGTCCACGTCAGAAAAGTAGGCCCAGGCCTTGCAGTCAAATTCGGGTGCAGAAGGCGCCATGTGCTGCTGCACTCTCCACAGGTAGCTCCTGGTTTCGTTGGGCTCCACGCGCTTCCTTCTGGACGCTGCTTCTCCCCGTAGATCTTCCTCATAAGAAATGAGGCTAGAATAGAAGGAGTAGGGACGAGAGGCCTGGTTTTTGAAAGTTATCTGCAAAGCAGGAAAAAAAGCAATGTCACGTTTTAGGACCTTGTAACACCTGCAGCTCGCTCGGGGCTCAGCTGACCAGTGAGGCCCAGCAGGGCTTCACTCCCCGTGGAAGGGCAGAGGGGGCGCGGAGCAACGCAGACCTAGAGACCAGGGAGCCTGGGATTCTGAAGTCTTTCAAGGCACAACTCAAAGTCTCAAGGGAGAAAATTCGTGAGTACTTAGCAGCAATTCCAAAGTGGGACAGAAAACAGAAACGGCAGGGGTTTTGAGAGAATAACCCTGGATCTGGTGCTTCCGTTCAAGTTCTTGGTGACAACTTTCGGGACAAAGGCATGCACTCTTTAAGAAAGCTGCGTGGTTGACATTTCAAACGCATACATGTTTCATGGTACATAAAAAGTAAAGTTCAATGGAAAAGAAAGTATAGGTGACTTTAAAAAGTGTCTAGGCAAAGAAAGTTTCCTAAAGAAAAGATTTATGGGTAACTACTTACAAATTTGAACTTGTTTTGTTTCAAAAAGCAGTACATTTACCATGAAGAGACAACACACAGATAATACTCAGCACTAAATGACCGAAGACCATTGACACCGCTGAGCTGAGATGTGACACACACAGAAATACACATGGCGATGTCAATTTATTTAAAAAGCATTCTTCCAAGAAAGACAAATGTACAAGGGATGTTAACAGTCAGTTCGTTAGAAAAAGTCCAAAAATATTCCTGTATATGGCACTATTGGAATTTCAGTCCAGCATAAGGGCTCTTAGTCCAGTATTCTCTAAATACTGAAAAAAATGAAAGGTTATTCAAAGTAAATGGCTAATTTCATACATCATTATGCTCATAGCAGAAACAGGAAGTGTTTTTAATGGCAAGGAATGTTTATGACATGCTGTTTAGTCAAAAAGGGATAATTCGACATTGTTCAAATTTGAATACCTAGGGAATACACAGGAAAAAGATAACACACACTAACAAGGTCATGTGGGACTGCTTTGCAAGCGCTTGATTTTCTACACGTTCAAAACTTGCACCAGCGAGAACACACCGTTTTTGTGCTCACAAACCAAGCTGGGTGAACTGTTGTGAGTGCCTCCACTGCCACTTACCATGATGCTGTCCTCCACCTCAGCTCGTATGTAGGGTCCCAAGAGCCCCAAGTGCTCGGTCAGCTCTCCCCGGTACAAGGGCTGAGTGAAGGAGGCGTCGGTGAATTCCTGGAACACGACCTTCTTGAACTGAGGGACACCTCCGTGCTGTGCCCTGGATAAGAAGAGGAAATGACACGCCGGTGCGCCAGGTAGGGGCGATGGGCACGGATGACAAGGTCCCCACGTAGGCGATGCTGCTCTCTGGGAGGGGACCTAGCGGTGTGGTTTTGGACACGGACCATCTTTGGTGAATCAAATTGGGAAATACACAGATGTCGCGAGGTCACAGGAGAAGCCTAGATGATCGTCCACATTTAGATTTATTTATTTATTTATTTTTTAATAAAGATTTATTTATGTATGCACACAAGAGCTGGAGTACAGGCCAGAGTCTAGGGCAGTGAGAGGATTCACCAGAGACAGTGGGGAGCAGAACAGGCAGATGGACTGAAACATACTGCTGAGGGCTCCCTGGCCAGCGGCAGGGATCGAACTCGTGCTGCAGTGGCTGCGGTTTTCTTCATAGTGTGTTGCTTAACCCACTGCACCACCAGGGAGGCCCCACATTTAGATTTAGATCCAAACCACGTCGGTGGCTCATCAAAGCCAAGTTGGCAACACAGTTAAGCACTGTCAAGGGCACTCTGTCTCCAGGCTTCACTCTGATGTGGACTCCATACAGCAGCAACTTCTGTATTCCCAGCAGCTGGAGCCAATGCCCGACACACAGTAGGCGCTTAAAAAGTGTTTGCAGCTTATTGGATCGGTGCAGGGTTTAGAAGCATATTGTAAACACAGGGGAGCCCCCAAGTTTAGTTCTTGGACCGTTCTTCTTTAGTTTTTTTTTTAAAGGCTTGAAATTGTGAACGAAAGTTACAGTGGAGCACAGGCTGGAAGGTTTTTTTTTTTTTTTTTTTTTTAAAGATTTATTTATTTATGCATACAAG
>JAGFMF010011477.1:130190-142847 GCA_019455555.1 Galemys pyrenaicus
CCCCTCCCTGGCCGGCAGCAGGGATCGAACTCGTGCTGCAGTGGCTGCGGTTTGCTTCATAGTGCGGTGCTTAACCCACTGCGCCACCAGGGAGGCCCCAGGCTGGAAGGGTTTTGGGTGGAGCAGCGCAGCCACCGTGTCGACCACGGGCTGTGCCAGCAGCAGCTGTTCCTCAGTGTGGGCCGCACCGAAGCCCCGCTCCCGCTCGTCTACGCCCACCCTTGACCGAGTCATTCAGTGGGTGTTTCTCTGGGCATCTAGCGGGTCCTGCTTGTTTTGGGAGCTAAGGGAGGGGGCCTAGGGTTTCTTGGGCCTACTCTTGGAAATGGAAAGCATCGGAAGGGGACAAGTGGAGGGAAAAGGAAAGAAGAAAAAGGACAGAATCAGTCCTGACCGAGCAACGACCCGAATCAGGCAGGCCTGACGGAGCCCCTAGCTCTCACCTAGACGTGTGGCCACGTTTGGAGCGAGCCCAAGCACCAAGCCAGAGAGGGCAGCCCCAGCTTGCAGGTGGTTGTCTGCTTGTGACTGGAAGCACGACGCTGGCTGTGGGGTAAGTGAACTCACTGGGCTTTGCCCGCCTCCCGCTGCCGGCCCGACACCGCACCTGTGGCTGAGCCCGCCCCTGGGCTGCGTGGACACCGCGGGCCAAGGGTGCAGGGGCAGGCACACACGCCTGACTGGGGACACCTGGGCCTGGAAGGGGCGTGGCACAAGAGGGCAGCTGAGCCTGCTGCACCCGGCCCCTGGCTTCAACAGCGTGGGCCTGGGAAACTCAGCAAGGGCCCCAGGCGCCCTTTACCCGCCTGCCTGCATGCACAGTGGCCTGAGGGCTCGGGTAGTGACCCGTGTGGCCAGCGCCTGTGCGGGGTCGGCCAAGCATGGGCACGAGCGCTACAGTCAGCCAGCCGAGAGTGTCGCCGGTTAAGGTAAGTGCAGCGCTTGAGCAGGACGGACGTCCATGGCTGGAAAAGTGGCCAAGAGAGCAGTGACCAGGCCCCAGAGGTTCTGCTCTTCCTTTCGGGCCTGCGCTGCCCATCTCCAGCCGCCCTCTACGCCAATCCCTCCCGCCACCAGCCCGACCCTGCGTGCCGGTCACTCTGGCTCCGCCCCAGCTCACACAGCGCTCTCAACCCCTCTCCACCAAGTCAGTCGCCTCTGTCTTCTGAACTCGAGCAAGAGCCTCCTACTGAGTCTTACCTCTAGCTCTTCCTACTTTGCTCCGATGCCCCTGGGAGCGTGTCCCACACAGTAGGTGCTCAGCAAACGTTTGGTCACTGACTTTCCTTCTGTGTATCTCCCAAACCTCCCCCGGCCCAAGCCCTCTCTGCTCCCCAGCACTCAAATCCTGCCCCGTGACCCTCTGGGGTCCCCAGTGCCACAACAGACACTTTACTGATCCCTGCCCCATCGCTCAGGACCCCTGCTCCCCACTGCTGCCCCATGCTCCCCTTCTCCAGCCTGCCAGAGTCAGTCCTGCGTCACCTGACCCTACTGTTAGCGTCGCCGCCTGGCCCCGCATTTACTCTGATGTCGCCTGGTTGCGCCAGTGGGGTCTCAGGCCTGTCCCAGCGCCTGGGTTGGCCAGGGGTCACAGAGGTCAAAGGAGTGCCCAACGTACCAGTAATGGCCGCTTCTTGGTGCGCCGGGGGACGTGCCCATCCCATAATCCCAAAGCCGCTCCACCGCAGCGATGAAGTAGTGGCGTGTTTTCTTTTGAAAGCTGCGTAGGTCCTGATTCTCATCCTCACCATAAATGTCGAAATCTTCTCTCCTCGTTTCCGCGGGGAAGACTTCATCATAGTCTGCTCTGTGTCCCTCCGGCTGAGGCGTGGTTAGGGCCACCTCCGCTGGAGGGCCTGTCCCGAGAGCCGGCTCCAACCCTCGGCTTCCTCCTCGAGACCCGCCAAGCCCTTCCTTTCCGGCCTCCGTCTCCAGTGGGGGTGTGACTTGTGTTAAGTCCTGCTCACGCCTACCCCGCTGACAGAGACTGTCCTGTTGGCCTGGCGCAACACCCTCCTTCGCGGCCCCTGAGCACCTCTCACCCATCAGTGTCGCTTCACTTCCTGAGAAACTGTTCTTCAGGAAATGTTTTGTGCCAGGCACTGTATGTACCTGAGGCAAAACTACATTCTCTTGCATTAACGTTTCCTGCCTTCCCATCTCTTCCCGGGGCTTGTTTTCTTGAGTGTGTATATCATTTATTTGGGCACTAACTACGTCACTAAGAGCCATGTTCTTGGTGTCTGGAAGACTCCTCCGTTCGAGCCTTGTTTTCTTTGTAAACTCATCCTCTCCTACTACCATCTTATTCTCTGACAATAAATTCTGATGTCTCATGTATCCCAAAGATGCTAACTGCTTTGGACCAGGCCGCTGCCCAGAGCTCAGGGGGTCCTTGTCCTGGGTCCTTTTTAGCCGATTTGCTGAATCTGGCGAGAAGAGCATCTTGAAGAAGGGCAGGGCCGTGTTTTCCACATGACTCTCTTTTGTTTGAGCCATTTCTGTGCTGTCTGATGAAGTGGTTTCCTGGGACACGTGACTTAGCCCCAAAGCTGTAGTACTTTTGTCCATAGATGTCTCATTATGAGTCAAAGAAGTCACTTCTTGAAGCTCAGTATTATTTCCTAATACAAAATCTTGCCAGACTGATGTTCTGTTCTCAATTAGTAATGTTGGCCTGTCAGTGTGAATCTTCTTGTCAGCTGGGTTCATCTGTGACTTGTTTGTCTTTATCAAAGAGACATTCATTTTGGTCAATGAAGCAGGTTCTTGAAGTCTTTGTTCTCTAAATAACTCATCACTCTCCATTGAGAACACATTTTCTCTCAGTGAACTTTCTTGACTAGTCACTGAAGTTGAGTCTAACAACTTGGAACCATTACCTCCTTCACTCAAGCCTACAGGTACGCCAGACCCAATAAGGTGAGATGAGCTCTTGCCAAATACACTGGTGTCTGGTGGGCTGCTGATGGGAACTGGCATACTGGGGGGTCGTATGGAAACTGTCTTTCTAGCACTTGTTGCCAACTTGTCTGATGGAACCGTTGATGAAGTTATCACGCTCTTTGATGAACTAGAAACTTTTGAATCAAGTTTCGTTGCCTCTCCTATTATGGCGGTCCCCAGAGTCTCATTGGATCTTAATTGAAGTTCAGGCTCAGGAGCAAGTACTCTGCTCCCACCTACTCTGAGGTGTGACAGCTCGGATGGGCCTTCATTACTTTCTGTTGCTCCAGCTGAATGATCAGCAGCCTCCGCTGTGGCGTCCTGGAGGTCAGACCTGGGTAACGCTCGTGGAGTAGGAGTCTGTCCCAAGAGTGTGAGCACGTCACTCGCGGGAACACTTTGCTCCAGAAGCAGCTGCACTCTCTCTCCAGACTGATGGCTGGCCTCCTGCGTGCCGTTTTCTGGAGCTGTCCTGAATTTGAAGGGCTGTGGCCGGGAGCTAGGGTGTCTTGAATTCACTGAGAAGCTTCTGGGTTCAATGGCATCATTTTCATTCATCAGGGCGGCTGGGATCTCTTCGTAAGTGTCGTAATAATCACGATCGGTGTTCCTGTCACAACTGGAAACCTCCAGAAGGGCTGTCATGCCTCTGATGCGAAACTCTGAGTTGTGGCACCCCAGAACCCACAGACCTAGAGATGGGGAACAATAAGAATCTGGTTACTTCTTTTTTTTAAAGATTTATTTACTTATGCATACAAGAACTGGGGTAAAGGCCAGAGTCGTGGGAGGTGAGAGGATTCCCCAGATTCAGAGCGGGGAGCAGAACAGGCAGATCCACTGAGATCACTGCTGAGGGAGCAGCGGGGAGGCAGGAGAGGTCTGCTGCGCCATGTGGGTCCCTCCCTGGCTGGTGATCGAACGCGCGCTGCTGTGCCGCAGGTGCTTCACAGAGTGGTGCTCAACCCACTGCGCCACCAGGGAGGCCCTGAGTCTGGTTACTTCTAACGCAGGCACCAAGCAAGTTCTGTATCAGAGGGTCTCTCCTAGCTGCAGGTACGTGAAAAGTACTAGTGGGCGCCTTTACGTCACCAGCCTCTGGGCGCCACATCTGGCACGCGTTACTTTATCCCAGCAAGTGGTTTTGTATATGTTTGTGACCACCAGAGAGGGCTATGATGAAAACAGATACATAGCTGTTAGGATAAAAATGGAGAAACGTAGCTAGCATACACAGAGCGGAGGGCGTTACTTGCGCAGAACTCCTCAAAGACAGTGACTTAAGTGAAGAAAGTCTACTCGGCCGCTCTCACTGAGCACGTGGCTGCATGGGCTCGAGAGTCGGACCCAAACACTGGCCCTACTGTCTAGCAGCTTGTTTGTGTCCTCTGGACTCCACTTTTCTGATCTGTCAGCGAGGCTAGGGGTAGCCTTCGCCCCACACAGCATAGTGCCTAGCATCTCCCGCGGGAGCAGCGAGCTGAGAGGAGCAGGACGTGGGTTCAGCTACGGTGCTGGCAGTGTTAGCTTCTGCCAGAGAAGGGTTGTCTGAGAAGGAATGCCACGAGGTAAAATACACTTTGCCGAGCTGCTCCCCAGGTACCTCGAAGCGTCATCAGCTGATGCGCCATCTGCCAACAAAATGTTAACTGAATCAACTCTCTGCCGAAGGGGAGCCTCTCCGCAGAGCATGTTTCCATGACACCCTGCGACGTGATGGAACACCTGTGAGAATCGACGCCCCTCCCGCAGCCAGGCACGCAAGCAAATGGGAAATGAAGATACCGATCTTTGCTGATATACAAGGACTCAGAAAATCTACCTTCGATCCAGCCATGTTTTGGGAAGTGATTAGGGACTATTTCGACCAAAATAAAGCAGTATGCAAAAAAAATCGGAGGCAGGTACCAGGCACCTCTCCGAGGGAGGGTGAAGGGAATTGCAAGTGGACCTGGAGAGACGCAGCCCAGGCTGCAGCAGGCGGATGCACGGCCCAGGGGCCAGGCGCTAAGAGAACACGAGAACACATTCTTGGTGGAATTCTGGGAAAAGAATTAATTAATGGACAAAACTCACTAAGAGCACAAATAACCAAGTAAAAATAGCAAATTCCGCATGAACAAGATTTGAAATTAAAAAGGGAAGATAATTGCAGATACAAAGAAAGTGGAAAGCATTATAATTCCCTTGGAGATTCTTCAGCTGCCAACCTCCCCCTCCAACTCCTGACACATTTTCCATATTTGCTCATCCATTGACAGACACCTAGCTAATTTCTGTCTCTTCATTATTGTAAATAATATTGCGGTGAACATGGGGGTGCAAATATTTCTTTGAGATACTGATTTGCTTTCCTTTGGTTATATGCCCAGAGCTGGGACTGTGGGTTCTAGTTTTAATTTTTTAAAGATTTATTTATTTATGCATACAAGAGCTGGGGTACAGGTCAGAGTCCAGGGCGGTGAGAGGATTCACCAGAGACAGAGCGGGGAGCAGAACAGGCAGATGGACTGAAACACACTGCTGAGGGGAGCAGCGGGCACAGCAGGAGAGGTCTGCCGCACCATGTGGGTCCCCTCCCTGGCCGGCAGCAGGGATCGAACTCGTGCTGCAGTGGCTGCGGATGCTTCATAGTGCGTTGCTTAACCCACTGCGCCACCAGGGAGGCCCCTCTAATTTTAATTGTTTGAGGAAGCTCCACCCCTTTTCCCATAGTGGCTACACCAACAGGGCACAAAGGGCTCCCTTTCTCCACATCTTCACCTGCATGTGTTACCTTTTGTTTTTCTGAGGATAGTCATTCCTTTTTAAAATTTCATTTTACAAGGACAGGTTTATTAGGAAAAAAGGAAAAGAGGCGCCTACACAGGTACCGGGGCAGTGACAGTCGTTCTAGCATGGTCAGAGGAGTTCTTTCAGATTCTCTGTTTGCTTCCCACAAGCACATGTCACTTGAAGTAAGATGAAGTTTTTGGACATGAGGTTGAATATGTGTTATGTATGATGATGCTGGTTTTTATTCCCCAGAAATTTCCTGACCATAATTTATCTCCGGAAAATCCTTAATTGTCAAAGAATAACTTCAATCTGCAGGAGGTGTTTTGTGTCTCCCTCTGCAGGTTATGAGGGCAGGAGGGTCAGGGAGCATGGAAAGGCCTAGTGCTTGTTACTGAGCTGTATGAATGTAGAAACAATCTGTGTTGAATATAGGCCAGGTCAGTATCCCTCCTGTCACAGGGCTAGTGCTCTCAAAAGTGACTGTTAAGAAAACTGACATCTGGGCCTCCCTGGTGGCGCAGTGGGTTAAGCAACGCACTATGAAGCAAACCGCAGCCACTGCAGCACGAGTTCGATCCCTGCTGCCGGCCAGGGAGGGGACTGACCCACATGGCGCAGCAGACCTCTCCTGCCGCGCCCGCTGCTGCCCTCAGCAGTGTGTTTCAGTCCATCTGCCTGTTCTGCTCCCCACTCTGTCTCTGGTGAATCCTCTCACCGCCCTGGACTCTGACCTGTATCCCAGCTCTTGTGTGCATAAATAAAAATAAATCTTTAAAAATAAATAAACACACACACACACACAAAGAAAACTGACATTCACATTCATGCTGAAGGTTTCACAGTGGTTTGAAGGTATGTGTGCATATATTTCCCAAAGACTTCTAAGTAGTATTTATCCAGCAGTACCAAAGTTCACAAAACACACAGAAATATCTTTAGTCCTCACATATTGACTATATGTGTTATAACAATATATTCACCACTACACTTAGTAAACATTCTTAAAATTTAGCCCATGACAAGTAAAGGCACTCTTCAGAGGAAAGACTTTTAAATTAAATACATGATACAGTGTTGTCATTAATGCCTTGCAATTATCAAAATCACTTGAACCATTTGGTGTCTGTACAGACATGAGCAGACATAAGCAAAAGAGCACATGGATAGCTAGTGAAGCAATCACAGCAATTAGTATAAAGATCTAACCTGGGTTTTCCATTGACATGAATACAGTTTCTCCTGAGAAGGGGAAAAGAGTGAGTGTGTCTTCATATACCATTTTGTGTTTGAAGGTATATCCAGAGAAGAAAACAGAGAGGAAGTCAGTCTGTGCTCCAACACTTAGAATGTACCAGTATGCCACCTCATGCAAACAAACTGACAGCCGCAAGTTATCAAAAACATAACCGTTGATGCCTGCAAAATAAATGGGAAACAAGTTGTTTTAGCAGGATCTGGACTTATTATTTTGAATTGTCATGATATGACAATGATATTTTATACCCATTATCTGATTCCCAGAAGACATGGTATTATATGTCCCTCCAAAAGTAGATTGCTAATACTTGACCACCTAGGTCCTTAATCCCAAAGTGAGGAGAGTCATAGAGCATCATGGTAAAGACAAATTTGTAAGTTATATGATGGGGAGGGAGCTTGATGAGGAACAGGATATTTGTAAAGTTAACATTTGCAAATGTTCCAGATTCAAGGAAACAGATTTTAAAGAATAAGGACAAGTAGATCCAATGGAGGGTGGATAAAATGCTACAAAAGACAACATTGACTAATATATTGGAATAGTGACTTTCAGTTAAATGACTGCATTGTATTTATGTTAAATTTTATGAATTTCATAGCTCCACTTTGGTTATTCATAAGAAATACAAAATAAAATATTAATAAAGGGAAACAAATGAAAATGGAAGAACAACATATTAAAATGTATGAGATGCTGCAAAAGCAGTTTTAAGCTAGTAATTGATAGTGATAGAACCTGAATTGTGAAAAAAGAAAGCTCTTAAATAGCAATCTAACTTTACATCTCAAGGAACTAGAAAGAGATGACAAAACATAGCTCAAAGCTAGCAGAAGGAAGGAAATAGCAAAGATCCATGTAAAAAATAAGAATCAGAAAAAAATTGACAAAACTGAGATCTGGTTCTTTGGAAAGATATACAATATTGGTAAACCTTTACCTGGACTAAGAAAGGGAAAAAACTCAAATGGATAAAATCAGAAATGAAAGAAAGGACTGGTACAACAGATGTCACAGAAATATAGAGGATCATGGACTACTATGAACAATTAGTTACCCACCAACAAATTGGGTGACCTTAAATAAGTGCATAAATTCCTAGAAACATTAAACCTACCAAGAAGGAATCATGAAGAAATAGAGAATCTGAACAGACCAATAATGAATAAGGAGGTTGAATCGACACTCAAAAACCTCTAACCAAAGAAAATTCCATGGCTAGATGGTATCACTGGTGAATTCTACCACACATTTAGAGAATTAATGCCAGTTCTTCACAAACTCTTCATTTTAAGGTCGGCATCACTTTTATACCAAAGCCAATAAGGACACTACAAGAAAACTAGAGACCAATATTCCTGTTGAATATATGAAAATATTTGCAGAAATTCTTAACAAAATATTACCCAAGTTGATTCAACAGCACATTAAAAGTATCATATACCATGATCAAGTGGGATTCATCCCTAGGATGCAAAGATAAGATTCAACATATTCAAATCAATGAATGTGATATAAAATGTGATGTACTATATTAATAGAATTAAAGTTAAAAACCACATGACTGTCTTAATAGAGGAAGAAAGAACTCTTAACAAAACTCAGCATTCTTTCATGATAAAAATGCTCAACAAATTAGGTATAAAAAGAACATAGCTCAACATAATAAAGGCCATATGTGACAAAGTACCATAGGTACTAGCATACCCGATGGTGGAAGGTTGAAAACTATTCTTTTAAGGTCAGGAGTAGACAAGGGGGCCTGTTCTCACCACTCCTATTCAACGTAGTATTGGAAGTTTTAGCCATTCAATCAGGCAAGAAAAAGAAATAAAAGACATCCAAATTGGAAGGGAGAAGTAAAAATTATCTCTGTTTTGCAGATGATATGTTATATAGAAGATTCTATAGATTGCACCAAGAAACTGTTAGAACTAATCAATGAATTCAGTCAAGTTATAGGATACAAAATCAACATACAGAGAAAAAAATATTGAGAATTTAACTGAGGAGATAAGCTATTTGTACATTAAAAAAATATAAGACTGATGAAGAAACAAGAATTCACAAATGGGAAGCTACCCCATGTTCATACGTCAGAAGAAGTAATATCGTTAGTGTCCATCCTACTCAGTTATCTATCAATTCATTGGAGTCCCCACCAAAATCCCAATGATGTACTTCACAGAAACAGATAACACAACCCTAAAATTTGTATGGTACCAGAATAGCCAAGGCAGTCCCGAGGAAGAAGAGCCAAGCTGGAGACCTCACACTTCCTGATCACAAGTTATACTACAAAATGAAAGTAGCTAAAACAATATGGTATGAAAATAGACATACTAATGAAACAGAATCAAGATTCCAGAAATAAACCATCATACATATGGCCAACTAAGACTTGACATGGGAGCCAACACTTTCAATGAGGAAAGGAATAGTCTCTTCAATAAATGGTGCTGGATCCTGAAAATTTCCTCTCATGTTTTTTTTTAAAGATTTTATTTATTTACGCACACAAGAGCTGGGGTACAGGCCAGAGGCATGGAGTGGGAGGTGAGAGGAGTCCCCAGAGACAGAGCGGGGAGCAGAACAGACAGATGGACTGAAACACACTGCTGAGGGGAGCAGCGGGGAGGCAGGAGAGGTCTGCTGAGCCATGTGGGTCCCCTCCCTGGCCGGGGATCGAACTCGCGCTGCTGTGCCATGGATACTTCACAGTGCGGTGCTCAACCTGTTGTGCCACCAGAGAGGCCCCCATTTATGTTTTCTTTAAAATTTTTTGTGGTTTTACTTTATACATTTTGAGTTAGTCTTTGTTTCAGGTGTGTCATTTGAGTGGAGGTTTGTAGTTTTGTATACGAATGACCAATTGGTTCAACACCATTTGTTGAGAAATTTATAATTTGTCCTTTGAATTGCACTTCCATCTTTATCAAAAATCAGCCATATATGGGTGGGTCTATTTCTACAGTACCTAGTCTGTGTCATTGTTCTTTACCAATAGCACACTTGCCATAGTAAGCCTTACAGTCACGTAATGTGAGCCCTCCAACCTAATTGTTCATTTTCAAGACTGTTTTGGCTATTCTAGTTTTTTTGCTTTATATATTCGTTTTATAATATGCTTTTCTCTACCAACAAAAAATTCTGCTGGGGTTGTAATGGTAATTGCATTAAATCTAAAGATCTTTTTGGGGATAGCTGACCTCTTCATTCTGAGTCTTCTGATCCACGAATGTGGGCTATCGCTCCACTCAGGTCTTTCGAGTTTTTTTCAGCCAATGCTTTGTAATTTCAGCTTATAGTTCCTGTACATATTTTGGTATATTTATGCTTAAGTATTTCATTTTTTGAACTATATGATACTACTTGTAATTTAGGTTTCAAAAGCTTGCTGAAATGCAAGAACTCCTCAAAAACCACTAGAACTGGATAAGTGAGTTTATCCTGATTGCAGAGTACAGGTTGCCATGAAAAACTCACTTCCTAGTTCTGTGAGGTTTCTGTGGTTTTCTTGGGAGTTTCCATGTAGATAAACACGTCATATTTAGTTTTATTTCTTTAGTTCCAACCTACGTGCCTTTAAATCTGTGGTGCTATTATGTCAAGCCTAAACAGGTGATGCAATCTGTGTTTGTGTGTGTGTGTTTATATGTGATTGTATGGTCATAGAGAAGGTATGTCTTAGCATTAGCTACCTGAGCACGGAAGATGAGTGGAAAGGTGTGAACTAGAAGGAAATGGGGCTATAACAGGGAGGGGGCAACCAAGTAACATTTAAAAGATCACATTGTGCCCTTAAAGAGGTTCCGCTTTTATTTGTCAATTATACCTTGAAGCTGGAAGAAGAGAGATGTTGGGTTTATTTTTTTAAAGGATTATTTATTTATGCATACAAGCACTGGGGTACAGGCCAGAGTCCAGGGTGGTGAGAGGATTCACCAGAGACAGAGTGGGGAGCAGAACAGGCAGATGGACTGAAACACACTGCCGAGGGCAGCAGCGGGCGCGGCAGGAGAGGTCTGCCGCGCCATGTGGGTCCCCCCCTGGCCGGCGGCAGGGATCGAACTCGTGCTGCAGTGACTGCGGTTTGCTTCATAGTGCGTTGCTTAACCCACTGCGCCACCAGGGAGGCCCTGTTGGGTTTATTTTTAATGCACAATATTTTGACCAATTTGATTGTTAAATTGTTATAGTTGGCAGCTGTTTTAGATATGTAAAATTGTATTTCCTGTGTAATTTACCAATTGAGTGCATTTGATATTAAGGATGGATCGTGCACATTTGGGTAAATGAAAGCTGTGTCTCATGTGATTTAGCCTATAAAAATAAAGTCCTCTGAGTAGTCAATATCTTCTTAAAGAAAAAACAAAATATGCATTATATGATCATATTTATGCATCAATAAAATAGTATATGTTTAGCGGTATAAACTAGTACATGTCTAACTCTGAGACACTTTCTAAAGAAATACGTCTCTTTGCATAGCATATAAGTTCATCCATTATCTGGACATGGATTTTGTGACTTTGGTCTCTGTTCGTGGCTCCCTGGACTCCAGGGCTGCTGCACTCACTGTGCATGATGTTGGAGGCCTGGAACTCTGGGTCCTGGGCTTGTACTCCGTCTGCACTGGGGAGGAAGCGCTGCATATTCTCTGTGAGGTACCAGCTTTGATTCTCATCAAATACGGAAAACAGGATGACGTTTCTCTTGTCAGACATCATCTGGTAGTGACGCATTGGAAGAGAGGAAGCAGAGGAGAATGACTGGTCACACATGTGACACATCTGCAGTCCTATGTTCAAGTCCCTTTCTTCCTGGGCCCACATTATTGCATGTGCCTGGCAGTGCCATTAGGGTCACAGGCCATGAGTACATGTTTAGAGCATGCGTGTGCCAGGACAAGTGGGTCACTGGGCCTGTTATGCAAGCTAGTCTCTTCTGGACTCGGGGACACATGTTGGCTGATTTCTTCATAGTCCATAACCTCACCCTCTCCAGGTTCAGATTTAAGGATTTTCACTCCTTAAAGACCCAAGTGATCACGCAGGGTCTCTCTTAGACAAGTCAGATGAATGTCCTTCCGAAGCGTCTACCTGGCAAGCACCCTTCCGCAAAGCTACCAAAAAAATATATCCAAACAGGAGGCAGGTATCCAATAAGCAAGCTAAGGTGAGCCATAAAATGCTAGCTCACAATAATCCCATAAGTTTTCTGTTTAAAAAGCTTCAACTTTCTGCAGAAGAGCAGTTTGTAGATGAATCGTACTTGTTGAGTTATTCACTTATTAACTGAATATAAGATTTAATCTGTAAACTTCGCTAATGTGTAGAAATTTCATTTTGTGTAATCTACAGCTACAGAAACTAGAATGCTGAGGGCTAAGGCCTCTTCGAAAACCTGATAGAGAAACTATACTTAGGAAAAAGTGGTCAGGACAGGCATGTGCCAAATCTGTGACTATGCAGCCAGACCTCAGCCATGTGCCAGCGCCCTGAGGCGAGCGCTGAGTGAAGAATGACGCTTTTCTTGTTCAGAGAATCTATATTTGGTTTTTTTTTTTTTAAAGATTTTATTTATTTATGCACACAAGCACTGGGGTACAGGCCAGAGGTGTGGGGGGTGAGAGGATTCACCACAGAGAGCGGGGAGCAGAACAGGCAGAT
>JAGFMF010011477.1:142897-157675 GCA_019455555.1 Galemys pyrenaicus
GCGGGCACAGCAGGAGAGGTCTGCTGCGCCATGTGGGTCCCCTCTCTGGCCGGCAGCAGGGATCAAACTCGTGCTGCAGTGGTTGCGGTTTGCTTCATAATACGTTGCTTAACCCACTGCGCCACCAGAGAGGCCCTATATTTGGTTTTTAAAGTCACAGAAATGGCCAAGATTCTAACTGTATGCTGAAATACTTTTCTGAATACTTTGCTCAGCAAGTATCTATTGAACGCCTAGGAAATGTGGTGGGCTGTGTTAATTTTGAGGTGCCTTTGAGTCACCTTTGATGAGATGTCCAGGGGAGAAGTCTTGGCTATAGATTCAAATCTGTGGGTCACCTATAAGTAGGTGGTTATTGAACATGTAAGTGGGCAAGATCACTACGAAAAGCAATTTTAGATGGGGGAGAAATTTACAGAAATAACTCAGGGCCCAGACTCTCCTCGCACCCACCAGGCAAGTTTATCACAGCAAAGTGAAGTCCAGTCACAGCTGTGAGCAACACAGCTCGGTTCCGAGTAGGCCTTGCAGGCTCGGGGGCTCACACTGTGTACCTTGTACTGGGAACACCGTTTTCATTTCACAGCCAGCACTGGAAAAAACCAGCACTCACCTGGTTTCCTCTTTTGTCCACAGATTCTTTGGAGCAGATGAGGAGCGGGCCGATGAGCCCTGAAGCCAGATCTCGCTCTCGGTTGACAGTGCTGGCGTAATACCGCGTCAGGCACCGAGGGTCTGCCTTAGTCGGGCCATCTTCTAGAGTCACGGTCCATTTGTACTTGAATATCTCTCCAGGCTGAATTGGCAAGTCTTTCAAGTGTTTCACACCTACCCACGCCCAAACCCCAAAGAGTGAGATGAGCTGCTAACCGTGTTGCCGTGGCAAGGCTCCACAGATCCTTATGCCCATGTGAAGTCTCTGTAGATGGAAACTCGGTCTCCACCTGGGATAAGTTTAAGATTCCCACGCTTTTGAAAGTAATAAAGATGGTCGAGGAGGTTTCTGTTAGCCTATCGGTTTGAGTTGAATTGAAAAATGTCTACCTCTGATTAGAAATGCATAGAAACAATCGATAATGTTTCCCAACATTTCAAATGCATAGGTGGAAGTGTACGAGGCAGAGTCCCAAGCGGTGACCAAAGAGGGCCGGAAGCGCCAGCTGATCACCCGGGCCCTGGGCCTGGCGTATGCGCACGTGAGGCGTGTGTCCCGCCGGAGTCATCAAACTGCTCTTTGGGACAGGGTTAGCACCGCAGGCCCGCTGCCGCTCAGTTCCCCCCTCTTTGACGGCAGCTTGCTCATACCGCGGCCTCTGCTCAGGACAGCATAGTTGCTGGATTGTTTCTTAGTATCCCCGGTTGAGGCTGAGGCGCACCCACCTTTCGGCAGCCTGCCTGCGTGCAACGGACTGACGTCAGCGATTCCATGGGGGTGAATGTTGTAGGGCCGGCTAGCTTGATTTTTAAATATAATCTGAAAGTATAAGACACAGAAGATCAAGTCCGAAGACCACTCAGCTCAATAAGAGGCATGAAGTTGTCTGGAGCTGGAGGGCATGATGCTAAGAGAAGTGAGTCTGAAGGAGGAAGACAAATATGGCGTCAAACACAGAAAGCAAAATAAAGGGTCCGACAAAGGCCAACTAACACCGAACCCTAGAAAGCTGAGTGTGCAGAGTAAGCAGGAGGGGCACAATGCCCTGTGGCTGTCTTGGTGCTGGGCACGCTCTGGTAACAGCACCTGAAGGGGGGACCCTCTGCCTCTAAAACACATCAACAGAGTAACCCAGTGTTACCTCAAAATTAAATCTAAGTTATAAAATAGGAATGATAAAAAAAACACACCATAAAACGAATGGGCCTTGGGCCTAACACTCTCTCACCAAGAACTGCCTCGTGCTTTTGGCCAAGGTGGGACGATCTTTCCTTGTCTTGGTCTCGGGTGCTGGCGATGGCCTGAGACCCAGGACTGCAGCCCACACGGCATGGCCCGAGACCTCCGGCTGCAGGAACCCATGTGCAAGTAACTATTCTTGACCCGAGGAGCCACATCTAGTCTGTTGTACCTCCTGTTCGCCACAAGCCTTCTTAAAAGATTTCACTTACTTACGCACACAAGCGCTGGGGTACAGGCCAGAGGCAGGGAGTGAGAGGACTCCCCAGAGACAGAGCGGGGAGCAGAACAGGCAGATGGATGGAAACACACTGCTGTGGGGAGCAGCGGGAGGCAGGAGAGGTCTGCTGCGCCCTGGGGGTCCCTCCCTGGCCAGGATCAACTCAGCCCCACAGGTGCTCAACCCCACCAGGGAAGCCACTGCTATTTTCTAAAAGTACAATCTGCATTTCTTTGGGTAACTTTTAGAGTTTTAAAAGGCCATAGCCACTGGGGGCCTGAATTGTGAAGGTTTCAGAAGCTGAGCCCCTCCAGGCCTTTTCTGGGCTGCGTGTCACGTGCTCCCTACACTCACCAAGAGCGAGTCCCCCACTTCCCCGTGCAGCAGCGGGCCCAGGATGCCTGCCTCCAGCGGAGCAGCGGCCCTCGTAGCAAACGTCTCGTCCGTGTATGCCACAAACCGTGCTTTTTTGTACTTGCTGCCAATCCGCTGAGGACCTTTGTCTAAATACAGACTTTTGTAGCTTCTGCATAAGAGATAGACCAGAGGTTGAGAGAGTTCTAGGCGCCTGCGCTGAAACGCAAGCCCGAAGAACCTGGAGTGGGGGCGGCGCTCACCTGTTGCCGTGAGCCTCGGCTGCAGGGGCATAGTCCCAGTCCTCCTCTTCAGCTGCGATGTAGTGGACCCACGTTTTAGGGTGCCTCTTGGCTACGGAGCGCATTTGGAAAGAGGGACGAGGGCTGTCATCACCAAACCCAACCACATCCATGTCCGAATCATAAAGGCCGTCATCGTCATAATCTTGACTGGTTTTCCTCCGTACTTGACGTTCCTCCGGGCAATTCTCTACTTTGACGTAAGCTTCCATGCCAGCTGGAGTCAGACAAACCCCCAAGTGTCAGAGTGTCTCTGCGACACCTGGGGGCCAGCTGACCCGGCGCAGGCCACGCTGCTCTTTGCATTTCTCTGGCGTTTTCACAGAACATCTCTTTAGCTGCCACCTGCATCCCCTCCTCGTTCACCCGAAGCCATCCTCCCTCCATCACGACCTCCCTCCCTGGTACTACCACTCAAGCTCCTGCTGCTCAAGGGCAGATCTCTACTCTGCGAACATCTCAGCTGTGACCCGACGCGGCCCTACGCTGGGTACTGGGAGTAGGGCCCGCTGGCGGTAAAGCCAGGGGTCTCTCGCGGCACGACCCACCGCTAGTACCGTGCTGGTGGGAAGGGATGTGACAGAACAGCAGGAACTGGCCGAGGTCCGTCAGGACTGTCTGGGCGGTGAGGAAGGTGACCGGCGAGATCTCCAGGGAGGCCTGGCGATGGTTCCTCACCAGAAATGTGTGTCCTTCGAGGAAAATTGAGTGCACTTCGGGGGTGGTACCCATCACGAGCACATGCCAGTATGCTGGTCTCCTGTGGCACCCAACGAGACCTACAGAGCAGAGTGGACCAGGCAGGACCAAGTGAGAACAGGACATGCAAAGCACTTTCCAGACAAACCGACTCGATGCATTCCCTCTCTCGACTTGCATCCAAGTCATGGGGCGACGCAGACGTGAGCTGGCGTCCTCCGGCCTAAGCCCCCTCAACGGCCGCCATTCCGCAGAGTGGGGACGTGTGTGTTTGGAGGTGACTTCAGTTCTGAAGTCACGCACAGTCATTACGAATTATCGGCAAATATAGGAAACAGCTAAGAAGAAAGCGTCTGTCTTCATCCTGTGAGATGTGGTTTGGCTACGGATTCTGGGTTGAAAGTAAGTTTTCCTTAGAATGTTGAAGGTGTTGCTCATTAATGCTGCCTATAACTTGCATGTTTTCGTGTGTGATGTGTTTCTCCCAGGGAAAATGTAAATGATCTCTTGTTCGCTGACGTGCCGGCACAGACTTCGTGTGAGGACCTTTGTATTTATCCTGCTGGGAAAGTTTCATAGGGAGAGAAATCTAATTCTTAGTACTTCTATCCTTTCTTTGCGTTTTATTTTTTTTTTTAAAGATTTATTTATTTATTCATACAAGCACTGGGGTACAGGCCAGACGTGTGGGGGGTGAGAGGATTCACCACAGAGAGCGGGGAGCAGAACAGGCAGAGCAACGGAAGTACACTGCTGAGGGGAGCAGCGGGCACAGCAGGAGAGGTCTGCTGCGCCATGTGGGTCCCCTCCCTGGCCAGAGGCAGGGATCGAACTCGTGCTGCAGTGGCTGCGGTTTGCTTCACAGTGCCTTGCTTAACCCACTGCGCCACCAGGGAGGCCCATTTCTTTGCATTTTAAAAGCTGTTTGAAGATATGCCCTCCCTCTCCATGCTGGGAGGTGTTTCTCTTCTAGCGAGTTTGTACTTTGACAAACATGTTCCTAAATTTTTCAGCCGTATCTTTTCTCCTCTGTGTCATACAATCTAGTTGGTACTTTACTGAATATTTATGAAAATAGTGGTTAGCGCGCTTGACAAGTTCCCTTCTGTTACAGGGACAACCTCTTTTCTGTGTTTATCTCTGCATATTGGAGGCTTCACCTTCTCCTTGTCCAGGTGCCCACTTATCTATGCCACAGCAAGAGCTCTGTGGGCCCTGTGAACGTAGCCCATGCTGGAGGAGCCAGCCCCCAGCTGACTGCATCCTGCTTTGTGATAGATGCAGAACCCCGCATACCTGGCAGAGACCTGTTCACGTAGCCATTGATGGTGTGTATTTCAGGCGCCCGCACCAGCGAGTCATCCGTGTTGGAGTACCAGCTTTTCCCTGGGGAGAGACAAATGTGGAGCCACCAGGAGCCTGTGCCCTCACAGCTCTTGGGGTCAGCAAAAGGGAAAGGACAGTTTCCACGGGGCAGACAATCTTGCTCCAGCTTGTTCTCTGGCACTGTGTTTGGCCCTGACAGCGGCTGGCAGCCGGTGGGATGGGGCAGGAAGGGGCGGTATAGAAGCTTCCCAAGTCTTCCCTGAGGTGCCTGGGCAAGCTCCTGCCTCAGGAACCCCAAGTCCACCCGCCCATCTGTCCATCTGCCCTCTCGCTTGTTCCTCCATCCCCCACAAAGCCAGGGGCCAGCACGCATGCCGGACGGGAAGACAGCCTCTACTCAGAATTGGCTTCCCCGGATGGGATAGCTGACATCTACCCTCAAGTGAAGAGGGATGGAATGGAGGTGCAAGAGGGCATCGTGGGAGCGGAGGGGAGAAGGAGCTTGGCTGGGCTTGAAAGGAGAAGGGTGTGAGGCCAAAGAAGATAAGGACTCAGTGAAGCCATGAGTGGCCCAGATGAGGAGGAGGGGTGGGGAAGAGGAGGTGGGAAGGAGGAGGAGGCTTTCCAGGCAGAGGAAATGGCACAAGCAAAGACCTGGAGGCAAGAAGGAGCTATGTTTGGGTGAAAGAGAAAGAGAAACTAGGCTGGGTGCAGGGGCCTTGCTAGGAGACAGGAAGAGTGACTCAGCGGGGACAGGAGCGGGCATCTTGTTGTATTTGCCTTGATGAGACGTCGAAGGCTCCCGCAGCTGGGGACATATCAGGCAGAAGGTACGGCCTGGCTGGAGCACACAAGCGTCTCACCCACCCACAGCCCCTGACTATGTTGCAGAGCCGAATCCACCAACTGCCAGCGAGATTTTTGAAAGGACGAGAGGAGGTGTTGGGAAAAGAGACGAAAAGCTTTGGTGATGAAGGAGGCCTGTCACCAGCTCCCCTGCATTCTGTCACCAGAGCTATTGATGATGGGATTGAGGCTACATTTTGTTTCTCCCTCCCCCCAGGCTCCTTCATTCCTGAGCCGTGGTGTCACCTCTGGCCCCCTAGATGGCTGCAGGCTCCTTCTCAAGGATTAAATGGTTTCTCTCAGGGGCCATTCACTAACCTTCAGCAAATACAGCAAAAAGTAGCACGAACTCGTTTGGGGTCGGTGTGCTCTCTTTGGCCAGAGTTCCTGAGAAAGAAGCGGAAGCATTTGCGTCTGTGAAGATGCTGTGGAGGGAATGGCCGCAGGGGGAGACGGTTTGCCCTTTCTGCTCAGGACCCTTGTCCTCCCTGCTCTTCTGGTACCAGTTCTTCTAGAACTCTCTGGGGTCAGACAGTGTTACTAAGGTAAGACACTCCTACTTCTGGAAAACAGAAACATGAATTGCTAGAAAGATGAAATTAAAACGATGTACAAAATACAAGCCCATTTAGTCACATCACACATGTTTGGAGCAAATATACAAGAAAAATGGCAAAGCCACTCACACTGCTCATGGGAAATGTGCCAAAGAGGCAATTACTACAGAATGTCCACTCCTCTGCTAACATTTTTTTTAACTTTCACGACTGTAAACAAGCAAAACCCAAAGCTACGAGGCAACGCCATGTCCTCACTAGCCAGCAGTGTCCACACCTGAAAAGAACCTCGCATCTGTCGGCGCAGGCAGCTCTTAGCATCATGGCCCACTCTGCCGCCTGTCGCCTGGACTAAGGCAGTGATGAAATGCATCTGCTCGCCCGGCTGGGCTAGGAGACACACCCCTCCCCCAAGACCTATATTCCCCTTGCCTGGCTCTCTGCCTCGCCCCAGTAAATCTGAGCTTGTTGCTGTTCATCTCTGCTTTCTGCAGCTAAGGGTGTGATGATCGCTCTTCTCTTTCTAGAAAACGCTAGAATGGAATTTGGGGGAGACACTGCCCATGGCCACCTTTGGGATAATGCCCATCCACCACTGAACATGCAGCCTGCCTGTCACGGGGGCTCCCCGTTGCCCCGTGCCTCCACGTGCTCGGCTTCTGGGCCACAGAGATGTGGGCCCGGCTTTTCAGTGTGGCTCTGCCTGTCCGGCTTCTCTGCTCATGCTTTATCTCTCTTTGCTGTTGCTTTCCAGAGTCAACATCGAGATGGCAGATGGGAAAGTTGCTACAAGGCTTAAAACATTTGGAGACACTAAGCTTCGTGAAGATTTTGGAACTCCTCACCAGACAAATGTGACATTCAGGTAAAGCTATCTCAAAAACTTTTAATTCTTTTTATTTTATTTTTAAAATGGTCAGATAGTGACCTTGACCTTTGAAAAAACTCGCTGTGAGTTTTAACACGGAGATGCACGAGGCCACCACCATCGGGACACAACACGTCGAGCCCCGAGAGTCACACTCATGCACGGACACAGGGTCATGTGACACTCAGCTCAGGGCCTCCGGGTCTGTCCGTGCTGCTGCCGGGACAGTACTTGGTTACTCGGGTCCAGCTGATGGCTGAATAGTACCTGGTGGCCTCGCTGTGATGGGCAAAGTGCCGTGATGTGCCATGTCTGCATTTTTGCGGGGTTGCACTTTCTCTAGGGCGCGTGCTTGCACGCCCTGCAAGTGTACATTGGAAGAAACTGTCCACAATTCTGAGACGAAAGAAATGTGAAATAAAAAACAAGCCACAAACCCTTGCAAGGCTGAGCTTGGCAGCTATTTCTCCCAGTCTGTAGCTTTTCATTGACTATGAATTAGTTCAGTCTCTTAACAGGGTTCTCAAAACTGTTTTTCACAAAGCAAAATGACTCACTGAGGCCAAGTTTATCATTTTTCTTTTGTATGAACCTTATGGATTTCTGGTGTCTCCTAATAACCCAGGTCAGGAAGACGCTGCTGTGTCCTAAAAGTTTTGTGGCTTTTTTTTATTCACTAAAAATGCAGTCTATTCACGAGGCCAAGAAGTCTGGGTGCAGGACCCATGCAGACAGCCCGAGCCCTCGAGCCTCCCACGAGCAGGTGGCGGCCTGGGACCAGCACCTTGGAAGGACCCAGCTCTGGGTGGTATTGCACTCAGCCTTACGAGAGACCCCACGAAATGGTGACTGTTGCCTCCAGAAAGCGCCACATCGTGCCGTAAGCAGCAAGCGGTAACAGGAACCAAAAAGGGGTTCATTTTTCACCAGTGAAAAAGAAGGTGTAAGGCAAGTTCTGCAAAGCTTACTTCCTGGACCAGGGGCGTCCCCTAGTCCTCGCGCCTCTGCCCTCACCTGCTCTGCATACCAGCAGGGCCCCGACGAGGCCGGAGTTCAGGTCTTTTACCAGGTCCACGTGCGAAAAATACGAGTAGGTGAGACACGGCGGGTCGGAGGCCATCGGGCCGCTGTTTCCCAGCACCTGCCAGACGTAAGTGTGGCTTTCTCCAGGAAGCACCTTGTCATCGTCCTTCTCTTTCTGGCTGGTCTGATCCTCATATTTGGTCCCTAGAACGAGGGATAAGATGCTCTTTTCTCTACACATGATTTGCCCAAGGGAACATCTCGAGCTTATTGACGCAAGAGACAATCTCTCTGCACCTTCATTTGGAAAAGTGAAAATCAGCAGTTGTAGGTGGGAGGACGCGCAGGCAGTCCAGCAGAGTTGTGGGCAGAGGCAGGCCAGACCTTCTTAACTAATTCAACTCAACCTATGTTGGGATGTACTTGGCCCCAGACTCTTTAATTGGTGAAGGTTTCGGGCTCAGGAAGGTGGAGGAAGTGGCTTTTTAGGCTGCATGGTCTGACACCCAAGGGAGAACAGGGCGCCTAATGAAACTTGGACTGAAGTGACAACGCTTCCCAGAAAGATCGCACCTAGGTCTCCGAGGAGGAAGTCACACACCACAGGGGTCGTGCACTCGGACTGCTTGTCCTGCCGTTGCAGGAAGTGACCTTTCCCAGAGACTTCCCGACTGCTCTGTTCCGTGTGTGGCACGTTGAGGACTGCAGTGTAAGTGGCCCAGCCCAGCCCAGGGTTCTTCCTTTCCGGGCCTGGGCTGGACCTGAATTTCCTCAGACTGAGGAAGCTGGGCCAGCAAGTACGAGATAAGGCGCTGGAGCAGTCCCGTTGGGAAACAGCGCAAGCTCGGTGGCCTCCAGTGGCTCCCGGCCACCACACCAGGTCCTGCCCCACGGCTAGCCAGTGAGGCCCCTGCCCAGGCTTGAAAGTTGGGTCAGTCACAGCCCCAGCTGCTCGGGGCAGCGGTCGGGGCAGCGGTCACACAAATGCCAAAGGGCCACAAGGATCCTGGTCCTGTCACGTGTGGCCTTCGTCCACACACTGCAGACTGACTCGGTTAGGGTAAGGCCTCTCTCACAGATGCTAACCCTTGGCGAAAGCACCACTCTACTGTCACTAAGGAGGCCAGGTTCTTAGGTCAGCTGCTCACTAACCACTGTGGCAGCTTCCACTTGAAGAAGCAACTCCTGGGGGCAGGGTGGGGGCAGTGGCGAGGAGCACGTATACTTGTAACTGCTCTGCTTCTGGTTGCGTCTTCGCTGCTGGCCCCAGGTCACACGCTGAGGTCCAGCAGTAAACAAGGTGGACACTGCCTCCGTCTTGTGATGTTCATGTTCTGGCCATGCTGGGGGCAAGCCACGGTGTTCAGTTAGAAGCTGGGAGCATCACGGATTCCTTGTGTCCAACCATGCCTGACAGACTCCATGCACCTTTCCAGTTACAGAGCTTATGGCCTCATACCCAGCACTCGCCTGTCATTGCCGCTACTGTCGCTACCCCTCCATAAGCTGTGGAGAAGAACCGGGGTCCCATCCCACACAGGCCACCGTCACCCAGCATGCACTGCATGCCCTGCCACCTCCAGGATGAGCGAACAGCGGAAGGCATCTGTCTCACCTTCAGAAGCTTTCCAGTAGGACACCCCCACGGCGTGCAGACTGACAGGATGAGAAGCCATGTTCTTAAGTGTGACGACCACTGTGTCAGAAACCTCGGCCCGGAGAGTCGGACCCAGCAGACCTGCAGGAGCGGGGTGTCCCCAAAGGGACAGGTTTCTGGCAATTCACGCAAAGCATTCGTTCATTCAGCTGATAGCCAAGCCCGTGCTGTTCCGTAGGGATTGCCCCGGGGGCTGAGATGCAGGAGGGAACAAGCAAGTTCATGGACATCACACACAAAGACAAGCAGCGAAACTTCAGGGGGCTATAAATGCCGTAAGAGACAGCGCCATGCTAGAACATGACGAGGTGGCAGGTAGCACTCGAGCAGAGATGTGGTGGTGAGAAGGCAGCACGAGGTGCACAGACCTGCTAGGGGCCCCTCGAGCCCATGAGGCAGCACACAGCGCTGGGTGGGAAGAAGCTTGGCCTGGCAGGATGGGCCAGCCATGCACGGTCGGGCCGTGGCGGTCGCCTGGGGACACCACACACAGGCCTTTTGCAGGCCCTGGTCGCGTGGGTGGATCTGCAACTCAGAAGAAGCAAGCAGACTTGCGACCTGCTTTGCAGGAAGAGCCAACAAGACGTTGGCTGGACGTTAGGGGTAGAAGACAAGTGGGAAGGACTCGGAGTCAAGCCACTATGACACGGGACGTCCAAAGGAAAGTCAAGAGAGAGTTAGTTAGGTGTCAGACGCCTGTGAGAGGTTTATTGAATGAACTGGATCCAACAGCGTAAAAGCACGGAGTAGCTTGATTTCTCTTAGTTTTTGTGTCATTTCCCTTTCTAGCCCTTTAAATAATATCGACTCTCTCCAGCAGCCTGCATGAAGTAACTGCCATTTCTTGGTCCTGCCGAGTCCTGACCAGGCTGACATTGAATTCTTGACGTCCCTGCAACCCAGGGCCTTCTTCCTCCAATGGTGTCGTGACGGCCCCCGACCTGGCTCGCTGAACCCTCGCCTGGGCCCTCTGATGCACTCACCTCGGTTTCTGCTTCTCTGTTGGGGTCACCTAACCCTGGCAGGAAGACCTCTCCAAGGTCTTTTTGAGACAACTCTTATCCCATGGCTTCCCGGTCTTACCAGCAGCAGGCGGCCCTGCCTGGCTGCTAGAGTGCCCTCGGTAGGCTTGACATGAGTGGCTAAGAAGGGCAGAGCGCGCCTCCTGAGCCAGTGCTCCTTTGCACTGTGGGGATGGTCGGCACGTACAATGCTCGGCAATAATCCCAAGGTAGGAGATCATTCATCTAAACTGCTCACGGCCTGCTTCTTGGACACCTGAGCCCGTGGGCTGAGCAGACTATATAAGCGTGCACGTTACTGGCACCTAGATGTGTTTTAAGACTGCATGAGATCAGCTGGGAATTGGAGGAAGTAGGAAGAGCCAGATTGAAACTCAGGGCACTGTAACAGCCAGAGAAGCAGCGAGAAGGCGAACCCAGCCAAAAGCCACGCTCGGCCAGCGTGTGCCTCCCCCGAGGGTGCAGCCAGTAGCACCCCCAGGGTTGGGAGTCCTTTCTGGGAACCAGACAAGCAGCCAGTGGTCTCCATTACCCATCCAGGGGGACCTGGGCTTGGCAGTGCTGAACAGGTGATCTGTGAACTCCACGAACACAGTCTTCTTGTGCACGAGCGAGGAGCTGCCCGGAGCAGGGCTTGGCGCTGCATGGGCAGACCTGAGTGGAGAAAGTGGAAGGCTCGGAAAGCAGCAGGAAGAAAGGCGGCCACCCCGCCTCCTCTGTTGGTAACAACGTGCCGCGAGCCAGGTGCACGTGCCCAGCCTCATGGTGGGGTCTATGTGCCAGGGAGCAGACGCCGGAGAACTCCCTGGTCCCTCTGTTATGGGCGGGTCGTGGGAAAACATTTACCCCGTAACCTCACCTCAGTCGAACAAGCCTGGGCAAAGCTACAGCCTCCCTGAGCTTCACCTGTGACTTTCACCCAAGTCCAGGCTGTTACAATTTGGCCAGCATAGTCCTAAAATCACACTTTCCTTCCTGTGGCTGCAGAAACACAAGACAAAATGACCTTCTGGTCAAGACTGTGCAGGTGGAGACCGCACACCCCAGCACATCTGAACTGTCGTCCCTTCCTCCCCTCCCCTGCGATATGTCTCAGATCTATGCTTTGCCTGCGAGGTTTTTTTTTTTTTTTAAGAAGAAGAGGTTTTACAAAATACAGAAGTAGCTGTACAACAGCTGTTCTTATGTCTTAACCCCTAGAGCCAGTGTAGGGAGGCCCTAGAGTGAGTATTTTCTACTGCAGCACAAACATGATTTATTTGCCGATCGCAGTTTCAGAGTAATCTGCAGAGTAAGTGACAAAATGTTCCAGGACTCATGGATTTTACTAGCTGTTCTGGGGGGGTTTGTTTGTGTACTTCCCTTAGGATTTGACGTATAAATCTTGCCAAATTTGTCTGGCAACAATATCTTTGACATGAATTATTCTTTCACATTTTATCTATAATCAATCAGTAGACCTACCCTTCCCTGACCCTTACTGGAAGTTAAGCAGCTGCAGGAATAGATAATAGAAAACTGATTTCCCCAGATGTTTATTTCAAACTTTGGCAGAGGTTGTCAGGATATGTCCAGAGTCAGCTTATCCTGTTAATCAGTATCAAAATAATCTAGACTATAAAACTGTATCATCAGAATAAAAATGCTATCAACCTTTGCCTGGTAAACACATGACTACTTATATAACAACAAAAAGCTGGATAACAAATGAATCATTTCCTCCATTCAAACTTTCCGCTCAGACTATTCCTATTCACTATGCCTCAGGTTGTATGCCTCAGGCTATTCACTATTCACTATGCCTCAGGCTGTATGCCTCAGGCTATTCACTATTTACTATGCCTCAGGCTGTATGCTACTTGGAAACTACAACACAAAACAATATATTAATTACAGTTGTCTCAATAATTATTATTAATATCCAACATTGATGGATAACTGCCTAATTGTTCCATTGGATACCTACCTAATGATCATACAGGCCACTATTTGAGGGTCATTACTATTGTACAACTGCAAGAATCAGTAATAACTGAGACTAACAAAAATGAGAATACCGGCTACCAGAATGTGTGGGATGCAGCAAAAGCAGTCTTCAGTGGCAAGATAATTGCACTACAGGTCCATATTAAGAAACAAGAATAGGGGCATCCCTGGTGGCACAGGGGTTAAACTCTTAGCACTATGAAGCTGTCACCAACCACTACAGCATGAGTTCAATCCCCTGCCAGGGAGGTGACCCACATGATGCAGCAGACCTGTCTCGCCCGCTGCTTCCCTTAGCAGTGGATTTCAGTCAACCTGCCTGTTCTGCTCCCCACTCTGTCTCTGGTGGAGCCTTTCACCCCCGGCACCTCCCTCCTGTACCCCAGTTCTTGTATGCATAAATAAATAAAAATAAATCTTTTAAAAAACAAGAATAAATCGAAAAAACTAATACTACACCTAGAGTAACTTGAAAAAGAGGAACAAACAAGATCTAAACTCAGCATAAGAAGTAAAGAAATAATGAAAGTGGGCCTCCCTGGTGGTGCAAGTGGTTAAGCACCTCACTATGAAGCATCTGCAGTACCAGTTTGATCCCCAGCCAGGGAGGGAACCCACATGGCACAGCAGACCTCTCCCTCCCCTCAGCAGTGTGTTTCAGTCAATCTGCCTGTTTTGTTCCCCACTCTGTCTCTAGTGACTCCTCTCACTCCCCACACCTCTGGCCTGTACTCTGGTTCTTGAAAACATAAATAAATCTTAAAAAAAAGAAAAGAAATAATGAAAGTAACAGCAGAAATAAATGAAGTAAAAATCGAAAAGGTGATATAAAGAGATCAATGAAACAGAGTTGGTTGTTCAAGAAGTCAAAAGAAATAGATAAAACTGTACTAGGCTAACAAATAAGAGAGAAAATACTAATAAAAATAACCAGAAATGAAACAGGAAAAATTACCACAGACAACATAGAAATACAAAGTATCATAAAAGACTACTATGAATAATTTTATACCAATAAATTCTAGAAGAAATCCACCAATTTCTAGATCAATATAATTTACCAAGACTTAGCCAGGAAGAAACAAAGGAGTTGAATAAACTAGTCACAAGTATGGAAATTGAAACAAGAGCAAAAAATCTCCCCAAAACAAAAGCCCAGGGGCAGAAAGCTTTACAAATTGAATTTCTGTCAAATCTTTAAAGAGGAACTTATACCCATCTTGCTCAAATTATTTCTAAAAATAAGAAGAGAGGGAACATCTCCTAATACATTTTACAATGTCAGCATCACCTTGATACAAAACCAGATAGGGACAGCACAAGAAATGAAAAGTACGACCAATATGCCTGATGAACATCAACACAAAAGTCTTCCAACAAAGTACTAGCAAGTCAAATTCAACAGCATATCACAAAGACTCTACACCATGGCCAAGTATAATTTATCCCAGGAGTGCAAGGATGGTTTAATAAATGTAAATCAATGAAGGTACTATATAATGTCAACAAGTAAAGATGGACATCATATGGTAATATCAGTAGATGCAGAGAAAGCATTTGATAAGATTCAGCACCATTTATAATAAAAGCTCCAAACAAGATAGGAATAGAAGGAGTCTACCTCAATATAAAAAAGGCCATCTATTACAAAGCAATAGCCGATATAATACTTAATGGTGAAAAACGGAAAACTTCCCTTTGATCAGAACAAGGCAAGGGTGCCCACTGTCACCACTTCTGTTTAAGTTAGTGCTAGAGATTTGAACAAAGTGGCAAGTGACAAAACCAACATAAAAAAGTCTGCAGCTTTTCAGTATATAAACATTAATGAATGAGAACAACAAGACCTTAAGAAAATAATTCCATTCACAATCACTTCAAAAAGAATGAAAAGCCTTGGAATCAACTTAATCAACATGACCTCAAGGGCCTCCCTGGTGGCGCAGTGGGTTAAGCAATGCACTATGAAGCAAACCGCAGCCACTGCAACATGAGTTCGATCCCTGCTGCCGGCCAGGGAGGGG
>JAGFMF010011477.1:171814-189215 GCA_019455555.1 Galemys pyrenaicus
CTCCCTGGCCGGCAGCAGGGATCGAACTCGTGCTGCAGTGGCTGCGGTTTGCTTCATAGTGTGTTGCTTAACCCACTGCGCCACCGGGGAGGCCCTAAGCTGCATGTATTTAAGGTGTAAAATTTGACAATTTTCACCATGTGCACGCCCATAAACCACCGCAGCTGAGATGACAAATCTGTGCTTTGAAAAGGTCTGCATCCTCTCCCATGCGGTTATACACTGTGTAGTTGTTGGTCTGGCTTCTCTCACTCGCCATTCTAATTTCACGGTTTGTCTGTGCCATTTAATTGCTGGCCCTTCCGTTGTGTAGGGGAGCCAGTTTCTTCATTCTCCTTTGCTGGCTATTGCCTCGTTTCCACCTTGGGGCCGAAGTTGCTAGGAACATTTGCGCACGAGTCCTCAGATGAAAACTGGCTGCATTTCTTTGTGCTGAATACCTGGAACGAGTGGGGTGGATCATATAGTAAGTCGGCGAATGTCTGAACTTTTCCTGAAGCGCCTGTCCTGTCTCATGCCTCACAGGCAGCGAGGGTCCTGGTCTCCACATCCTTGCCGCCACTGGTCTGCTGTCTGCCGTCTTCGTGGGTGTCTTGTGCTTTAGACGCTTCCCTGATGGCTAGTGATGTGTGAGCCCCTTTGCCTAGGCTTACTTCTGTCATCCACGTGTCTTCAGTGAGGGGTCTTCGATATGTCCATTGGGCTGAGGGTGCTCTGTTCTGGCACAAGTCTTAGAATGTGGCTCGCTGATAGTCTACGCTGCTGCTTTTTCCTGTCTTAATGGTGTCTTTCAGAGAGCAGGAGTTTTTAACCTTGGCATGTCGTTTGTCTGCTCCTTCCTTCCTAAGTCTGCCTTTGGAATCCTGTCTGAGAATATTTGTATAACCAAGGGTCACCAAGATTTTCTTCTAGATCATATGTAGGTTCTTTTTTTTTTAATTTCCTGATGTATGTGTCACAAGGCCCGCACATTCTGCTTTTGCATGTGGTGACTGATCTGGGGCTTGCCCTCCGCACCGCGTTGCTCTTAACTAGGTGTGCACTTCCGAAGTTACATGGGTCTGTTTGTCGCGGTGCTGTTATCACCACACTTTGATTACTGTAACTTTAGAATCATGAAATCAGGTAGTGTCAGCCTTAGGCCTTGCTTCTTTTTCAGTTTTGACAGTTGTACGTACGTGCACTTTTGTATGAATCTTAGAATCCACTTGCCGCCGGTTTCTGTGAACAAGCCTGGGGACGTGCTGCGTTTCTGCGTAGGTACGATGCTTCTTAGGTGGCGCTGTCCCTCCGCCTTCCATACTTTTACACTATTAGAAATGCCCTTGCCTTGTAAACTGTGATTTCCCGCTGTTCACTGCTTGTCTGTAGAAGTGCAGTTGATTTTTCTGTGTCCTTGTTGACCTCTTCTGCTGCAGTCCTGATAGTCACCCCTGTTAGTCTGTGCATTTGGGGGTGCCCCAGACCTACTTCAGGTGTGCTTCTACTCTAGGAGGGTGCACAGAGCTCACGGGAGTTAGTAGCAAAGGATAGAGACGCAGATCAGCCTGAGGAGGAGGCACGGCCTGCAGCGTTCAGGCGTGTGCTTTCCTCGGCAGGCGGCGCACGAGGCGTCCTTGTGTGAGGCCCTTAGACTGCCCGCGTGACTTGTTACAGCACGGTTCACGTTGACCGACTTACCGTTCATCTGTGAGCTTGGCTCCCACGTGTGCGTGCATACGTACGAACAGTGATACCTGTGTTGGGTGTATACTGCTCGTCGAGGTGAAATTCTTGTGACAGACAACGAGCCTTTTTAAAGGGGCAGTTTCAGTGGCCTTGACGGCGTTCACATTTTCATCAACTACCACTTCTACTTGTGCTTTTTATGTGCGAGTCGAGATCCAGAGTTCTACGTGGTATCTTTTTCCTCTGCCCAGAGGACTTCCCTTTGACCCCCCCGTGCTACTGGTAAGAGGTGACCTTACCATTTTGGAGCAGGGCAGCAGAGTTGTCTATGAAGAGCCAGTTAGCAGCTCCTTCAGGCTTGGTAGCTACTCAGCTCTGTATCCGCAGCTGTTGCCAGCTGGCTGCAGGGGCAGATGGAGTCCAGGAGGAGGAGAGGGCCCAGGAGTCACTGTCTGAAGCCACAGGGAGAGAGAAGGAGCCGCTGGTGCCGAGGGGGCAGGAGGAGCGTGTGGGGCGCAGTCCTGCGCCCCAGCCAGAAGTTATCTCCAGAAGGATGCTGCTGCTGCGTCAAGGCCATCGACAGGTCAAGAGACATGGAGGCTGAGCAGTGAACAGTGTCATTTGGCACTGGTCAAGGTCACTGGTAGCCTCGATAAGGGTAGTTTCCTTGAAGTCCTGGGACTGACGCTTGCTTGGAGTGGGTTGGGAGGGCGGGCAGAGGGTACAGAGATGCAAGTAGCCAACCCGTAAGTCGTTTGCCGTGGAGGGGAGCAGAGAGAAGGGGTGTTGCCTCCGGGGTAATCATGACATCAGTAGACAATGCAGAATCTCTGCCCTTGCAGGACTGCGTCGGGTGAGAGTGACAGTCATGAGCCCACCAGCTCTGAGTCCCCTGTGGTACTCCTCCCCTCACCCCTGCCTTTTTGTCTGCTCCCCCCTCTGCTTTTTCTAGTGTAAAAAATGCCACCACCCTGCCCCCAAACTGAGGCACGTGTTCCTTGATTCTGCCCCTTCACCTTGCTGCTGCTGCTGCCTCCAGGGTGCAGCCTCGGCCCCCTCCTTCCTCCAGCCTCTGCGGTGGAGCCGCCCCAAGCAACGACACCAGAGGGGGGTTTCGAGAGCACAGCTAGGCGAGCGGGCGCCCCAGACCCGAGCCGGGGCCGGCTGCGCCTGGGGAGAGGGCCTGCGCGGTGACTCTGTCAGCTGCCAACCTGTCTGCTGTTGCTTTGCTTCCCTAGGTGCACAGGTTTCATATTCCAGAAGGTTGGGAAGTTGGCCGCAACTGCCGTGGGAGGCGGATTTTTTCTCCTTCAGGTCTGTATGAGAAGTGTTCGGAGATGCATGTGGTCGGGGTGAGGGAGAGAGGGGCGTGGCACGTGGAACTGTGCGTTGGGGTTTGAGATGGGGTGCAGTTCCCCCTGCTCAGGGGAGGGGCTCTCTTGCCCCTGGTGGGGGTTATGGCTCTGCTCCCACGGATGCCGCAGTCGCCGAGACCAACTCGTTGTAGACAGACATGTCTGCGCTGGGAGACAGACTGGCCTGGTGTGTCTGACAGCCGCCAGCCTTCCTCTGGCGGCTGCTCCATGGCCAGCGCTCTGCTCACGGGCTGGTGGTGCTGTAGGGCGGAGGTTCCGCTTGTCCTTACAGTGCCAGCTGCCTGCTGGGGGCCCGCTTCTCTTGCCATGCTTGTGGCTGTCTCAACACCATCAGATGCCAGACCAGGTGCCTAGGCCCAGCTCACCGCGCAGTGCATGCGCGTCAGCACGCCATGACCGCACACCCTCACCAGTGCTGAATGCTTTTCATCTTTTGTCTTCCCTTTGATAAAAAATATAGTAGCTTGTTGGTTTTAATCACCTCCCGTCCTGGTGAAGTTGAACTTGCTGTTATCGGCCCCTTTGCTCTCTCAGTTGCCTTCTTTGGACCAACCTGCCTTAGACTTATTCGTGCAGGAGAACCCAGCCCCATTTCCTTGTGATTGGGATTTTTTGGCGCCATCTCTCTGCCTTTCCTGGGACTGGTCACGTGTCGTGCACTCCTGGACCTGGCTGTGTCCGCCCAGGGCCCGTGGCTCCCCAAGCACTCACAACTGCAAGGGCCTTACCCACTTTTGAAGTGGGTTTTTCCCCCTAGAATGCTACAGTTTACGTGCATTGACGTGTGTTGCACAGACTGCAGTGCTTGCTCTGGCTCGTTGGGGTGAGTGGTTAGTTGGGGCAACATTAACTAAAATAGAGACTATTGGACGAGCAGGACGAGTTTCGGTTTTAGATATTTGAGCTGTGGGTTGAGGCCTGGTGGGTAGGCTGGGTGGGTAGGCTGGAGTCGTTCTTCTCGGTCGTGGTTGACACCAGTCCACAGAAGAGTCCAGATCGGTGTTCTCCTGCTTGCTTGTTCTTGGTGGACCTGTTCACTGGGTTTACCGTAGCCGGCGAGGAGGAGGTCCAGTCTGAGGGTCTGTGGGATGTGCCTGTCAGGGAAGAGCAGTGGCTTCGGGAAGCTCAGGCCTGTGTGGCCTGTGAAGTCCTTCTCGTCCCCTCATGCTCGACCGTCACTTCTGATGTCCACCGGACCCAGCTTTGAATCCCGCACTTTGTCGAGAGGGTACACGCCGATTTCCAGCACCCGGCATGGGGCCTCGCATGGAGGGTGGGTGCTGAGTGGACGCTGTTGTCGTTGTCCCACAAAGAACTGGAAGCGGAAAGTCAGGGCCTCTGACGCTGTGCCTCAGTGCTTCACGCAGCGCGAAGGCAGGCAGGTCTGTGTTCCTTACTCCACTTGTTGTTGAACTCTAGCTTGCAAACCATACTGGCTACATCAAAGTTGACTGGCAGCGAGTGGAGAAGGACATGAAGAAGGCCAAGGAGCAGCTGCAGATCCGCAAGAGCAACCAGCTCCCCACAGAGGTCAAGAGCAAAGCGGAAGAGGTGAGATGTGATGCTCTGTGCGGCCTCAGGGTGCTGGTTTGAGCTAAACCCCAACTTGTCCACCTTCCTCGGGGGCTGTGTGTTCGGGGGCACATGGCCGTGCTGGGGTACCAGCCTCGGCCGTGTTCTCATAGGAGCGGGGGCAGCACAGGGCTGGGGGCAGTCATTTCCAGTCCCGCCTGCACAACATACAGTATTTTCTCTCAGTGGGTCCTGCCACCCCAGGCTCTGTGGGTCTGGAGGGCCAACCGAGTCCCAGCACCCCTAAGCTCCACTCCACGTTGTTCAAGGGTCAAGTGTACAGATGACTGGGCAGGTGAGGGGGGTTGGCCTGAAGACGGTAGAGCTAGCAGAGAAATCCTAATAACCAGTCACGCTGTCTTCTGTTTCTAGGTGGTGACATTCGTGAAGAAGAATGTTCTGGTGACTGGAGGATTTTTCGGAGGCTTTCTGCTTGGCATGGCATCCTAAGGAAGGTGACGTTGCATCCATCACTGCTGTGTTTTTCCAGCCAGCAGCCTCCTCCATCGTAGGACATGAAGCCGTTCTCCTCTTCTCCCGTTCCTGCCTTCCTGCTGTGGCGTATCTGAACGGCTTCTACAGGCATCCGTAGGCGCAGGTTAACTGAGAGCTCGATGGCAACAGAAGAGACAGTAGTCTTAAGCTCTGCTCCTGGCACACTCCCCACCTGACTACTCTGTACGTCAGCAAGAAGGTTCCTCTCCCCCCCCCTTGCCGGTGTAATGCGCTGACGAGAACATGCTGCAAGATGGTCGACAGGGGGAGGGGGTGAGTGGATCCTCAAAGTTGTCCTGGACTGGTGATTTGGAAAAGAAGTAAGAGCACCCAGAGGCCGTGTGTGTGCGTGGCAGGGCGCGGAATACACTTGCCTTGAAGCATAAACGGTGATGGTGTCAGCTTTGTTTCAGTCAGCTTAGCTTATAGGAGGAGCAGCGGCGGTGCCTGCGGCAACTGGCTCTGCCTGCACGTGTGCGGACCGCACAGTCACTGAGCTGAAGGTTGGGAGCCGTGACATGTGAAGTGTCTTCACCTCTTGTCCAAACGTGGGGTCAGCCACAGCCCCTAGCGCCGATGGTACTTCTCTGTCCGGTTAGTGCCAGCACATGTCACCCTCTCCTGAGGGCCCAGCTCTGGGAACTCCTCTGTGGCAGTTTATAGACACTTGCGCTCACACCCTTGGCGCAGTGCCGTCTAGAGTACCTGGTCGAGTCCACCCGCAGAGCTGCGCTCCTGAGTGGGACTTGGTGTCTGTTGAATATGTGAATAATGGTCTCGTAGAGGGGTCTGGAAAAGGGACAGGTAAGAGCTTTTTGAGACTCCACTTCTGAGCACGTGTTCCCTGTGGAGTGTGTGTTTTTAAGACCTTCCTTTAAAGTGTCTGTTTTTTAACTTGGGGATGCCATATTGAGTTTGAAAATTGTAGAGCTTTCTAGAATTCGTGCATTTGCATTTTTCTCCTGTAATCACAATAAGAGGCTCTCTACTGCCTGTTTTTATGCAAAGACATTTTTATCACCACTGCACCTTGTTTATCAATTTTGAAACAAATGCATCGTGTCGTCTTGCTTCGTATGTCTCAAAGGTGAGCACTCCTAGAAAGGCAGTTACTGTGGCAAGCCACGGTCAAATACCTGCTGAGTGTTCAGAGGCTCCCTCTGCTCTGTTCGAACGCGTGTCCGTGCGGGCCTGTGCTACCAGAGGCGGGCAGGCCGGGGCCATTCCCTACCCCTCCCGCGCTGCTCTGCTTGGGCCAGCCCTCTGCTTCTCTCTTTCCCGGTCGGCCTTGGAGTGCCCCACCTGGCTGGCCGCGAGGATCTGGGCAGCTGCTGTGTCCCAGGCTGACTGCTGGAGGACAGTGTTCTCGAAGGCATCGCCGACATGGCTGACATCCTTCATTATGCTGCAGTGTGCGTGCTGGGGAACTGGGCAGAAATCTTACTCTGCGTCCAGTTTCCAGAAGTCACATGGTGGCACTTGTGTCTGTGATGTACAAATCTTAGGCAGTCCTGAACGCTGGAGCAGTGTTTTTCTAAAGAAAACTGGCAGTGTTTTTATTTATTTTTTGACAAAAAGTACACTTTTGTCTCACTGTAAAGTGAGCTTGTCGATGCAGCAAATCTTTGCTTTCTGGACTTGAACTGGTAAAAAGCGCCGTCAAGGTGACTGATAGCCCATGCAGGGAACCACCTGTGAGCTGGACGCTGGTGCCCACGAAACCGGTACTGCTGAGCGGGCAGCTTTGGGCACCTCCGGCGGCTGCTTGTCTGAGAGGGCGAAGGCAGGGACGGGTCGTAGGTTCTGGCAGCAGTGCTGAAGCTGTGGGGTGAAGGTGGGCCCAGGTCATTTACAGGTGAGACCTAGGCCCCAGGCCCGGGAGATGCTTGTGTGGGGGAAGCTGTTCCGGCAGCTACTTCGTTGTCTGTGTGTCAGAGCAGCTGTGGAGAAAGATACAAGCGCCGTCTGCTAAGGGCCCCGCGGACCGAGCAGACCAGAGGAGCCTCAAGCAGTCAGCAGCCTGGGAGGCAGCGGTCTCAAGTGCCCACCCCAGCCCCGCCATCAGTTGAAAATCTTGTGTCATTCAGATTGTGTATGACGAGAACAGTGTAAATGCTTTATTAAACTGCCTTCCTGTTGACACATGACTTGGCTTAAGTGATTTCCTGAGCTTTCAGCTCGTTTGTGGAGTCAGTCCTCGTACAGTGGCCCTGGGGTCGGACCCGCGCCGCCATGTGAAGTGCCCTGAGCACAGAAGCCTCTCTTGCCCAGCAGTTCTGGAACGCTGGGCTCGTGCTTTGGAAGCAGCCTCAACCACGTGCGTGCTTGCAGCGGTGTGGGCTTCCTCTACCTGGACAGGCTAGCGTTCCCCATGTTAAGCACCAAATACTGGAATTGCCCCCCAGATGCCTGTCCTGACGTCCTGATGCGCAAGGCGACGGTGTCAGAGTTGGTTGGCGTGTGCGAGTGACCTGGTGCCCTTTCCCAGCATGTGCTGACTTGAAGCCAACTTGAAGCAGAAAGGGCTCTTCAGCCAGACAGGAATGTACCTTGGCCTTGGCTTTGCAGCCTCCAGAACAGGGCAATAACAAGTGTCGTGTGTTGTCACAGCCGCGCAAGGGCCTAGGGGACCCGAGACAATGTGTGCTCTTGCTTTAAAAGTTATATTTTGTGGGAGTGGGAGGCGTGGGCAGTGCTGGTTCTAGAACCTACTAACTAGGAAAGCACATGCCTGTTTGGCACTGCCCCCCCACCCATGAAGGGCTGACAGCCTGGTGTTAACATGTAGCAGGTTTGACCTTAAGGATATTTAGAGCCAGCAGGCCCAGCAACGAGTTCTTAAGCAGTCTGCAATTTCCTGATCATGTGATCTGCCCGATAGACCCCCCCAGCCCCCAAAGAAAGTGACCACTCATCTCAGCTGGAAGGATCGGCTGCCCCCAACACTCGGAACGACGCTCCCAAGACTGGCACGTGAATTATTTCTAACTGAGGCTCCTGGAAAGTGCCCCCTGGCCTGCTCAGAGGATAGCTGGGGTTCTCACTGGAAATAAGCGCCCGAGAACCATCTCTGGCAGGGCAGACACCTGATTACACATTGCCTGGTTTTCATCAGGTCAGCCACCCCTGCTTGGTGGGGCCCTCCTAGCCTTGCCCCTGACCCCCACGTGGGTTCTGCGCACCTGATGTGCGTCCTGGGTGGGGGGAAGATGCCCTCTGAGCACCTGTCCCTTTCTGTTCAGCGCAGCCTTCCATGGTTCAGCTGTGCGGTCTCTGAATTTACTGAAAAAACCAACTCGCTCTTCATGTGTGCACAGCTCAAGTGGGGTGCTAGGAGTAGATCAGCCACCGAGGAATGCTGGTTCTGTGGCCGCCTGCCCTGCACGATGTGCCTTTGGACCAGGCGAAGCTGGAAAGACCCCGTCCTGAGCCGGAACCAGCTTGGCGGGAGGTTTGGGTCCTGTTAGTACGCGCTGTGGGCGCTGTGCCAAGCCCTGCCAGTTGCATCCGCGAGGCGCGTGCCCGTGAAGCTGTAGCTCTTAAGTGTCCTCCAGCACCACGCGCTGCTTCCTTGACACCCAGGGTGGAGGGCCGTGGGAGCTCTGCATGCATGAGCGTCTGTTCAGTGGTGCGGGGCCCCTCCCTGGGGCGTACGGTCTGCCTCCCCAACCTGGAAACCGTCCAGACCCCGTCTTCCGTCTTCAGGGGGCTTCCTCTCCCAGGCGCAGCGGATGGAATCGGCCACCTACCCCAGGCCTGGCGGGAGGCGCCCCTCTCCCAGCCCCCCCACCCTGACAGTGCACCCAGCTTGCCCCCAGAATGAAGACCCGTGCCAAGCACGAACGAAACCTTTCGCTTAACAGGTTTATTTGAGCAGCCCAGTTTTATGACATTCTCTGTGTTTTACGTGTGTTTCTACCTGCTCTGCGTAGGCGGCAGAGCCACTAACTCTTACAGTCGACCCGTGTGTCTGGTGTCAGCCGCTGCCTGCCAGAGTGGGGGAGAAGCAGAAGCGGCCTGGAGGCCTTGGGGTGCTTATTACTTCTCGAAGACCTTCACTTCGCAGTGGCTGCGGTGCCAGTTTTTCCTCCTCTTCTCTTTCAAACCCCGAGCAGACCAGCGATCTGCCCCTGGGAAGGCGGGCACAGCACTGGCGCAGCTCCCGGAGGACTGCCTGGCACCTGGCCTCCACGTAGCTGTTGGCTGAAAGACAAGGCGAGCTCAGCCACAGGCTCTGCGGTCCCATGGCCCTGCATACCTCCCCCAGGGGCTCTGGAGAAATGTGAAGCGGCCAGAGCTTTTACACTCACTCTCCTTTCTCCAGATTGCTGCACTGAACCCTCGTTTCTTTACTCTGCTAATGGGGGGTCAGGGACACTGGCACAGCCTCCCTGCACTGAGCTTTAGGGCCTGCCCACTGCAGCCCTTTTTCACAGCTTGAGAATACCTTTTGCACTTTCACAGGGTTGTGGAGGCGCACGGGCACTGGAAGGGCTACCTTGCGTGGCCCTTTCCATCGAGCCCAGGACCCGGCCCCAGGACGGCCGCCGCCCCACAGGCTTAGCTCGGACAGGAACGGACTGTCAAAAGCGCGACAGTGGGACAGTTCCGACTTCCTTGGCAGTGGCCCTGAGCACGAAACAGTCTCGGTGGCGTCCGTCCGTCCGCTGGCCTGTCCTTGTCCTTGTTTCCCCTGAGGCCATGGAGGGATTCACTGGGGAGAAGAAATCATAAAAACACTCTTCCCTTTTCTTCAAGCTGTAGGAGGGGAAGAGGGTGAATGAAATGGGCTACTGCACATTGGCTGGTTAGGGGAAATCAACGAACCGGTTTTTGGTGCTGGGAAGAAAAAGGGGTTTTAAATGCACGTAGCTTGGTCACAAGTTCTTCCTGCTTGTCATACCAATAATTTGCCAGTCGGTGAGACTCATTGGCTGCCTTTTTAAGTTTTTACTGCCCCCCTCCCCCTTCTAGCATGCAGTGAAGCACAGTGTATTGACAACTGGTCTTTTTTAAAAAACAGGACTCTGCTCAGCTTCAGATCAGACCTCTGGCTGCTTCTCGGGCCTCCCACCCCAGCGGCCCAGCAATGGTGCAGGCCACGGCCTACGCCAGGCCTTAAGCCCTGACCGAGATCACCTCACTTTTTATTTTCAGCATCTTTGATGATACAGTCACAGAAACATTACACTCCCAGGGGAGTCAACAGTCTGCTGAGGAAACGAACGTTTGGTCTCTTAGTTCATAGAAACAGGGCGTGATACCACCTTGTAAACATTTCTGTATTGCACAGGCTTGCTTCTGGCACGGATCCTTCTGTGGCATTTCCAGAAAACTAAAATGAAAAAAAAGAGAGATTTTTATTTTGTGTTTACCAAGATTTTAAAGTCCTTCTAGATGGAATTTTCTTCTGAGACAAGCAGTTACAATTGCTAGAAAACAATTACACTAAAGATACACTTCCCACTCAGGATAAACCAACTGTATTTTTACAACATCCATCTAGTTCAGTTTGGAAGAGAGAAAGAACTCGACAAAAAGCTGCGCTTGATCCTCTTGAATACTGTCAACCAGAGCTAGAGCCTGCGGCTACTCCCAGCTCCCCCCATTCACAGAACTCTGCATGGGGTAAGTGATTCAGCGCCTTATTATTCCTGAGTAAAGGGGGGCTCACACCCAAAAGTCCTGGGGAGGGAAAACAGGGTAAAGGGCAGAGAGCACCCCAGGCAGGAAGGACTTGCCACACCGCAGCTGTTATGCCCAAGGGTTCTTCAAAAGGAAAAGCTCACTTTTAATGCATTCAAACCATTGTGACTAGTGCTCTGGAACATTCCTCACGGGGGAGCGAACGCTTTCCTAGGAATGAGCAGTGTGAGGCACTGGTCAGGCCCTGAGGAAGGCGCTGGCGAACTGCAGAGCTCTCACAGAAACCAACATATTTAAAACCTCTGTAGCCAGAGAAGGATTTCAGTGCCCGCGACTTTGAGCAGCGACTTCTAAACACTCGAAGACACAATCTCCGAAAGGAAAAAGACCTGGGCGCCTTCGTAGCTAGTTTCACCGGAGCGGAGAGCTTCCTACCCCGCCCCCAGCCCCCTGAGTTAGGCCGGTGCTGGGACGGAGTGAAACTAGATATTTACAGGCTGGGAGAAGGAAAGGCAGGCGAGTTGCAGGGCAAGTGAGCACAGGCAGCGCTGCCACCTGGGGGCTGCGCTCTTCCTAGGTCAGTACCAAGTCCTCGGGGAGCAGGGCGGCTGTTGCGCGGCAGGCGCCGACTTTCTGGGACACAGCGGGCCCCAGGTCCAGTTGGCGGTGTCCACTGAGGGTTCGATGGCGAGCTCCAAAGGAGTCAATTTCAAGTCTCGTGTCCTGACTAAGGGTTTCTGTGGACTGGCGCTCTGCCTGCGCCCCCTCTCTGCAGTTCCACCTGTGGGGTTCTTCACAACCCTTCCTAAACTTGTGTCCATGAGCCGTTGTTCGACCCATTCCCGTCCCTGGGCCCACCAGTGGGTGGACTGCAGTGGGGGGTGAGGCGATGGCCAAGCACTGAACAGGGCGGAGGCGCGCATCTTCCCAGGGCCGCGCACCTGCAGAAGAGAGAGACGGTCAGTGCCAGTACCACCGAGCAGCATGGACAGGGAGGGGTGGGGGGAGCTGAGTACATACCGGGTTAATCATGCGGCAAAAGCTTAAGCAACAGTTCCTGTACCCCCCTGACCTGTCAGGAAAAGCACAGTTTAGAGGGCGCGCTGCCGAGAGTCCCCCACAGTAGAAAGTGCCCGAGCCACCCACGTACCATTGCGTGGTGCTGGATCTGCCACAGGCGAGAGCTGTTGTCCATGTAGCGCCCCTCAGGGTAGAGCTGCCACATGAGAGGCAGCTGGGAAGTGAGGAGGTGACTTGGCCTGGCCGCGTCACCTAAGGGCACCTGCACCTGCTTCACTCGTGCCCTGAGGCAACTCGTCTCCTGGTGGGAAGAAGCGGTGGAAACAAGAGCACAGACTCAGATCACAGAGCCGCTGAAAGGAAGCTGCTCGAAAGCAAATGAGTAAATAGGTAGACAGCAGTTACCTCCTCCAGGACAGCCACCCACGTGCGCTGGTATTCGTCGCGGTAGATGCCCTCTTGGTGAACCCAGAGGCGGTCGGGTGGCGCCCCCACATCCTCTCCTGCCATTCTGGGCTTTGGGTTCCAATTCTAGCCCTGCTTTTCTGCACCTAAGCCTGCAGTGCCCGCGCACAGGACACAGGCGTGACTTGGGTTTGAAAGAACTCACCAGTGGGCACGGTGACCCGGCCTACAGACCACCAAGCTCAACCAAAGCGCCTAGGTGCTCCTGCCCATGCGCCTGCAACTCCCACCAGCATCGCTGGCCACGGGAGCAGCTTGGCCTGCGGGCCCGAGGGCCCACTTCTCTGGTGGGACCCATGCCGTGTCCCCCAGGCCAAAGCTGGTCCAGGCAGTTCCCATGTCCAGAGACCAAGGAGGCTGGGGTTTCTAAATTGAGATCGAAAGTTTGCTCTAGGGTAAATGACCCAGATGCCAGTTATGTCCCTTACAGTGGCCGGGTTTTTCCAGAGGGGGTTCATGAAGGGAAGCTGAAAGAGCTGCAGGGAACTGTTGAGCTGTCAGAGGCCTTCGGGACCGCGGTGGTTGAGAGCCGAGTGAGAACAAATGATAGCTATGCATCCAGGTCCTGGCTTTAGTTCAAGAATGCTTCGGGAATACGGGAGCCCGTTTCCCAGGCACAGGTGGGCTTGACACTGACTGCCACGTCAGGGCCCCGGCACAGGCCCTGTGCCCTGGCAAGCCGCTGCCGTAAGTGCAGGAGGTGCCTCGCCCAGTCCCAGCCAGGGCCTCCTGTCACCAGAACCATGCCTCGCAGAAAGGGTCTTCGGCTGAGGGCCACGGCAGCGCCCCCTGCATTTCTGCCTCTGGCAGAGCACAGGAAGAAACTGGGGCTCTGCCCCTGTGGCACAGGCCTGCTCCTAGGAGTTGTTAGGGGGAGCGGCTGCAGCCCAGCTCGGGTGGCTGTCCCACCCCCTAAGCTGAACAGAGACCAGGCTGAACACTGGGAGCCAGGGGGCAGCTCCAAGGAGGAACGAGCCAAACCAGGCCTGCTCTCGGGCCAACAGTTAAGTGTCTGGGGTGTCACTCACCCTCCCTGGAGGGAAAGTGAAGACGCCCAGGAGTAGGACACGGTCTCACCTCAGGGAACCACCGTAACAAGGGTGGCACAGCCCTCGGATGTGCGCGCTTGTGTTTTTCAGGCCCTTCTCCAGAACCACCAGCACCTCTCCCGACTCCGAGGCCCATCTCAGCCTTCATCCTAGAGTTCAGTGGCTACCTCCCAGCTGTCACAGTGCAGCAAGCGCCACTGAATTGACACAAATACCCCCCAAACAGCAGGTTCCTCCTAGCTCCCCACCTGTGTGCCCTACCCCACGGAACGGGGTGAGGTGTCTGTCTCCCCTGTGCGCAGCTCTTGCCAGTTATGGCAACTATAGCATTTGTGTCAAGACAAAACTCACAGTCTGGCCTCAGAGACCTTCCTGCACTCTGCGCAGCCAGTGGCAGGCCTGGTCATCAGCATTGCTGAGCAGCGACGGAACGGGGGCTCCCTGCAGGGGGAGGGCTCATGTGCTCGGTGTGTCACACGTACTGCTTTGTCAAAGCCAGTTCTGTCGCCTGGAGCACGCAGTTGCTCTGCATCCCCTGCCGGGGTCTGACAGAGGAGCGGCGCGAGCGAGACGCCAAGCTGTCTGCCGGTGATACAAACGCATTGAAGTCTGGCTACGAGCACAGAGGAAAAAAGTACACCCAGGATCTATTTTAAAAACTGACCAAGGGTTAGGGATCAGGATCAGCGCAGAGATCCCAGGGCCTGCAGCAGCCTGGGCCGTGTGCGATTCAGCACAAAGCGAACTTTTATCGGTCGCACCGACGTCAAAGGGAAATCGGTCCACGCACTCGAGGACGCACACGCTGGAGCCCAAGGCTGGGCTACTATGAATCACTACAAAGAGGCTGGCGAAGCACTACAGAACGTTCTCTGGAGAGGCGGCCTGATGCCGGCTGTCAGCGGTTGGGGGCCTGTAGCCCACAGTCAGGGCTGCAGATGGAGCGGCACGGACGAGCCCAGCGTCACAGGCCTGGCACGGGAACCACCTTCCTCCCCCCGCCCCCAGCCACACGGGCCTGGGCCCAGCAGTCACGGGCACGCAGCATGGCGAACACTCAGCAGAGAGTGTTTCCCTCACAGGCCGTCTGCTCACCAAAATGTGGGCCCCTAACATGAGTTTCTTAAAAGTTCTAGCACAAGTTCCGTTCTGGGGGCAGGACGGCCCCAGACATCCCAGTGTCCCACTGCACAGATGTGACCGGCTACACGTTCAAACGGATTGAAACCAGCGTCCATACATTTGTGGTCCACAAAGACCAGTTTTCAGGCAGGCATTGTAAATTATGTGTTCAGTGGCTAACAGCCAACCACAAGGGCTTCCTTAGGTAGCAAAACCATGTTTTTCCTTCACAGAATTAGCTGTTTGGTGTCTTTTAGAAAAGCCTAATTTGCTTTTCCCCCAGGTGTTTGAATCGTTTGTAAGCATCAATGTGTTCAATACATGTTTTATTCGAAGTCAATGGAGTCATGCACTGACAGTGAAGAAACTACTAGAACTGCGCCCACCTCAGGCACCTGTCTGTGGATCCTGATTCGGCCCCACTGGCTGTCAGCACACTTCAGCTGGAGGGTGTTACCACTTCCTTTGTGCTCCACGTGTAATCATTATAGCGCCTCATTGGTGGGATGCTCTAGCACCCCAAGTTAAGGGGGAGGGAAGACACAGACAAGTCAGGTAGCTTGCAGAGCAAACAGCTTGGAAGCTGCAGTAACGGTCACTTGGGTCACTTGAGTGTGTCATGCAACAGCCTTCTCACAGGTGTGCAATGTTAGGGCGAAGTGCGAAGAGCACTCAGCAAGCCCCAGGGGGAGCGGCAGCCAGTTGCCCCACAAGGCCGCACCTGCTGCAAAGCTGAACATAAGAGAAAACTGACATGACCCAAGGGCCTTGCTCGGGAGTTTCAGCTCGGCCTCCCGTTAGGACAGTCATTGTGGGGTGCAGGGACCCGGGTCCCTCGCGCTTGGGTGAATTCTGCACGCACATCACTGTGGGGAGACTCGCGCTGGGCAGCGTTGGGAGAGAACAGCAAAGCCCCGCAACTGCATGTGTTGCCCGCCGGCCACCGGGGCGCAGGCTCGCCGCACACCCACACAGCACGCTGCACGGTGGCTGGGGGCACAAGCGAAGGTGGCCGTCGGGTCCAGACTCGTTTTCTGCGGCTGAGTGCGAGTGCTCCCCGGGGAGTAGGGGTGGGGGTGTCTGTACTTCTACCCGAGGCACGTGGGACGCCTGCCGGCTCGCTGCTGCTGCTGATGCTGCTGCTGCTGCGCACAACCCTGTCCCGTCTGGCAGGGTCAAGAGCAGGTGCGCCGGGGCGTGTGTCCTGGGCGCCCGCCGACCTTGAATGCAAGCTGAGTCCCTGCCCCGTCCCTGCATCCAAGGTACAGACACCCAGAAGGCTCGGCAAAAGGAGCAGCCGCCAAGCTAAAGAGTGAGACTTTCAACTACAGAACAACAGTGCATCTGCCAGAGGTTACTCACATGAATGTAATGTTTCTTGGGCTAATTAATCCGCCTCGGGGAGAGCGAGGCTCAAACTTCCAGACGCCCCAACCCGGGCCACTGCAGCGGGGTCGGGGTCGGGGTCTGCTGGGCAGCCGCGCCAGCCGACGGGCCTCCGGGCCCAGGTCGCCCGCCCCCGGGTTACGAGGCCTCCGGAAGTGGTCGGGGACCGCCTCCTGCTCCTCCACCCCCGGGAAGTGAGCCTGAACCGTGCTAGGGCCCAATCTCCAAAGCGTGTCCCGCGATCGCAGGCCGCTTCCCAGGGCCGGGCCGGGGCGTGTAGGCCGCGCGCGCCGCTGCTCTGCGGCGGGGCAAAATGGGCGCCCGCGCTCAGGAGGCGCCGACGCCGGCCCCGCCGCCCCGGCGACGCTCACGGAGCACGTCCGGCCCCGCCCCGGTCCGCCCCGCCCGCGCGCAGACCCCGCCCCGCCCGCGCCGGCCCCGCCCCGCCCGCGCCGGCCCGCCCGGCTGGCCCGGCCTAGTGGGCCCCGCCGACGCGAGCGCGGCGGACCAAGATGGCGGTGCAGGTGGTGCAGGCGGTGCAGGCGGTGCACCTGGAATCGGACGCGTTCCTGGTGTGCCTCAACCACGCTCTGAGCACCGAGAAGGAGGAGGTCATGGGGCTGTGCATCGGGGAGGTGAGTACATCCCCCGGGGCGCCGGTGGCCCTCCCGGCCGCGGCCGCGCCCAGGGCCGCGGGGACCCTGACACCCCTGATGCCGACCCGGGTGCAGACGCTTTTCGGCGTGCGGCCGCGGGCCCCCGTTTCCGCCGGCGGCTTTCCGCGCTGGAACCGCCCACCTGGCCCCGGTGATCGGTGGCGGAGCTTTCGGCGCGCTGAGCGCCCCCGGCCCAAAGCGCCAGCGCGGCCAGCGCGGGGTCACCTGGACAGCCGCCGACCCCCTGCACGGCCGCGGCCTCCTCCAGAGATGCCCAGGCGGCAAAGCGGCGCCCAAGCCTGCCCCAGAGCCCCGGGGCCCCGGCTTCCCAGGCCCGCAAAGCTTCTCCGGCGACGCGCTACCGGGGCAAAAGAGGAACCGAGCACCCCAAGTCACAGGCCTCCCGCCCCTGCCCAGTGTGACGCTTGTTCTCTGCTCTTTCCACTCCAGCTCAACGACGACACTAGGTAAGACCCCGCGGCTCAGCTCCTGGTGCTCTGTCGCGCTGCCTCAGAATGACAGCCCTGGCGCTGCTGGTGGCGGACCCTGTCAGCTTCCTCCTGCGCAGTTTCAGTCCCACCACAAGTCTGAAGGTCGCTCCAGCCGGGCTCCTGCGGATGGCTCTGCCAGAGCGAGGGAACCTGTCAAAAGACAAGCTCCACCAGAAACAAAGGCCACCACGTGGCTTCCCCAGGCCCTGTGATGCCTTTTCCTGCTTGACATGTTTTATGACCTCTGTGCCCTGCAGTTACAAGCTTGGGCTCTTCTTTGTGGCAGATAAAGCGCATCTTAAGGCACATTTCTGCACTCCCCCGTCCACCTTTTGCTGGGTGGTGCTAGGAGCTTGGCTTTGCCCTTCTGCACCCAAACACTCGCTGGGCCACCTCATTTCGTGCTCCGACCACTTTCTTTCGGCTGCATTCTCCTTGCACAAGTGTTAATGCTG
>JAGFMF010011477.1:189265-226447 GCA_019455555.1 Galemys pyrenaicus
TTTATGCACACAAGAGCTGGGGCACAGGCCAGAGTCCAGGGAGGTGAGAGGATTCACCAGAGACAGAGTGGGGAGCAGAACAGGCAGATGGACTGAAACCCACTGCTGAGGGGAGCAGCGGGCGAGGCAGGAGAGGTCTGCTGCGCCCTGTGGGGCCCCTCCCTGGCCGGAGGCAAGGATTGAACTTGTGCTGCAGTGGCTGCGGTTTGCTTCAGAGTGTGTTGCTTAACCCACTGCGCCACCTGGGAGGCCCTGCTTTTATTCTTTATCATCCAAATCTCACATCCTTTTTTCTTTATCCCCCCAAAGGAGTGATTCCAAATTTGCATATGCTGGAACAGAAGTGCGCACGGTTGCCGAAAAGGTATGTGCTACAGTTCAGCAGCCGGGTCTCCTCCAGCCACCTATAAGGAGGCGCAGGTCCACTTGTGTGGCTGGGCAGGGTGTTTTCTCTGGTAAATTCAGATGAAGAACGTACTCACTAGGACACAGACCCAACCTCCCATTCTCTGCACTGTTAAGCAGCCCTGTTGGCCCCAGCTTGCCGCCTTCCTTGAGCCTCGGGCTAAGTCATGCTCCAGTTTCAGCATCGTTCTCCCTGCAGTGTCTCCCTCTGTACTTGGTCAGCCCTGTCTTCTACAGCATATGGTCCCATCACTGTTCCTAGTCTGTCTTTGCTACTCCTCTGGCTTCAGCCTAAACGTGGTGTAGCGTGCACCACACTCTGGCAGAATACACTCAAAGCAGATCCATGTTTCGTCTCGCAGCCAGCAGACGATGGATGTGCTAAAGCTTAGGTCCCACCTGCAGACTCCTCCATGGTAACCATGTGGCCTGTGTGCTCCCCAGACCAAGGAAAGAAAGGCCGAGTGCCCGGCTCTTTGCCCTTAGGCTGCAGATAAGCTGTGCTGACTCCCTTTCTGAAAGGAGAGAAAACGAACTTCTGAGTCCCGTGTTATCCTGGGGTCACGACTCTCGTGTCCTTCCTTAGCAGCCGAGCCTCTCGTAGGAATACATGCGACCCCTCCTTCTCCATCTCTAGTCAGACACCCCACCCCCCAAGTTCTCTACTTGTCTCTCGCCAGCCACCATTGATCCAGCAGGGCCATCTCTGTGTGCGCGTCTTGCCTAACCTTTCCCTTGACTGTTCTTTTCGCCGTGTCTCCTGTTCCTGTGCACTCCCCCTGCCTGCAAGACTCCCCCTGCCTGCCCACGTTACCCTTCCCCAAGCTTCTTCCCTGGCCCCTCTCCCCTGATGCTTTAGCTGTAGTAGACTTTGCGTCAGGCAGATCCATGTAAATCCTTCCTCGATGCATACTGTGACTTAACCTCTATGTTAACACTTATGAGCGTCACTTTATTTAAAAAGATTCATTTATTTATGCATACAAGAGCTGAGGTACAGGGCAGAGGTGTGGGGGGTGAGAGGATTCAGTAGAGACAGAGCGGGCTGCAGAACAGGTGGATCCACTGAAATGCAAGCTGAGGGGAGCAGTGGGGAGGCAGGAAAGGTCTGCGCCTTGTGGGTCACCTCCCTGACTGAGGATCGAACTCACGCCGTAGTGCTGGTGATAGCTTCATAGTGCTGCACCTTAACCCCTTGTGCCACCAGGGAGGCCCTATGAGCTTCCCCTCGTCATCTGTAAAACAGTGGTGATGCCAGACACCCCGCCAAGGAAGGGGACAGTTGGCTTTTAGTCACATGTAAAATGGGTTGAGCAGTGGTGTGTTGAGAGAGAGAAACAACGGAAGAACGGGGAATTCCCAGCTCAGAGGGTGTCTGTGCCTGGTCCCTGAAGAATCTGTGATCCCGTGTTTTGCCCTGAAACTTCTGACCCAACAATTTCCTGGCCTTTGACACCCTTGGCCCACAGCTGCTAAGTTGTGTGCATGCTTCCCTAACGTTCCCTCTGCCTCCACCTCGTGTGGTGCTTTGTACGCCCCTGGCCCCGGAGTCGCAGCACTTTGCTCCCTTCCCTGCTCATTGTGCATGCATGGCTGTTTCACTTGAATCGTCTTTCTTCATCTCACCGCCTACGTCACCTAAGCTCTGCATCTAACCCTGTTTGCTACCTCACTCAGAAGTACTTGGCACCGAAGAAATTCTGTCTGCGCTTGCGCGCACGTGGACACACACACACACACACACACACACACACGGGGCAGTCACATGCTTAGCGGTGGAAGTTGATTATTCAGAAAGTGCTTCCTTAAACTAAATGCCCAGTTTCGATATTTTTGTTTCTGAGATGTACATAATGACGCTGGATGTCTTTCATCTGAAAAACTCTGTTATTAATGAGAAAGATGTCTGTTTTCTCAAACGGAAGCTTTGTCTAACCATGGAGGATGTTACCAGAGCGAGAAGTAAGTGTCTGCGGGTTTTCCTGCAGGTGGACACGGTGAGAATCGTTCACATTCATTCTGTCATCATCTTGCGACGCTCTGACAAGAGGAAGGACCGGGTGGAGATCTCTCCCGAGCAGCTGTCTGCAGCCTCCACAGAGGCAGAGATATCCTTCTGCTGTGCCCCAACCTGGTCCATGGTTCCCCGTCTGCAGGCTGCCCCGAACAGCCCACCACTCTGTGACGGCTAAAGGTTTTCACGCTTGAGTGTCATTGGTAGTTTTCTCCGAAGTACCTGGATACTCCTTTGCTCGCCTTTCTGTTAATTCGGAAATCATTCCTGAAGGTCAGCTGAAGGAAATTACCAGCTTTTCTTCAGTTTAGTCATCGTGTGTCTCCCCCAAATTTGTGTTTTACATCTTTATGTAGCGAGATGCGTTAGTCTCTCTCTCTCTTTTTTTAAATTCTATTTTGAAGTAATTGTGGAGTCATCCAGAAAAAAGGATAGCTCGGTGCTTGTGCCCAATTCCCAGAGGCTACATTTTACATGATTTATGCCAGAGCGCTCGATACAATGTGAGCTCTGTGCCGGTCAGGTCGTGTGCCTTCCACATCCCGCAGCTCTCCCTACAACGGCACAAGAATGTTCCACAGGTGGCAGAGAAGGTGCTCTCTGGGAGCACGAGATGACGTGACCCGCTTCTGTCCGCCAGGCACGGCGCTGAGTGGCAGTGGCGCACTGACAGCCACAGACGCCACGCGGAGCCTGCCCCGAGAGGCGGCACTGCACTGACTTTGTTCTCTTCTTGGCGTCAACCTCGGAGGCTTTCTGAGCCCTCATTGGCATCCCAGGTTTTGTTCCCCAGTTAAATGCCTTGACAGACACACAGGTTGGCTGAGCTCACAGGCCGGCCAATGAGAGTCGTGGGCTGGTATCACTCCCACCCGCACATCACGGTGTGGCCTTCCCACGTCGGTGAGTACCGAGGCCCCGGCGTTTACTGTGCCTGGGAATGCGGCGCCTTTTCCTTCTCCATTCTAAAGCAATATTTAACCTTAAATATGTCCTCATTTTTCTTCCTTTCTCCATGTCCTAAAAGGAATGACCCGTGTCACTGAGTATTTTTAATAAAATCTCAGCGCAGTGCTTCAAAGCCTGACACTTGGCTTCTCTTCACAAAGTGAACAAAATTCTGCTTGCTCAGTGGCTGCAGGGCAAAACGACAGCACCGATGTTGGCAAGCTCGCTTGGACACGGACTCCCCTCTACTGCTCCTGGAATCTGTGGGTGCTAGTCGAGGCTCCCCTGGCTTAGGCAGAGCCGAGCTGTGCGCCTAGTCTGCTCCTTGCACCGCAGTCTCCTATGTGCAGTCCTCGGCCTTGAGCTGATCACAGGATCCATATTCCTTGGCAGGGAGTGCAGGGCCAGGCTGCAGAGTTCCGGTGCGGGCCCTCAAGCGGGGCCCAGGCCGGCTGCGGTGCAGGTGCCCTGGGAACAGAGTCCCTGTTAAATGCTGATGTAACGGACGAGGTAGAAGCCTGGTTGGGGTGACATGTGCAGCCCCTGAGACCAGGGGCAAAGGCTGTAACCTGGAGTTTGCTTTTCACTTTTATTTTGAAAAAAATGTCTCTGAAGTGGAACACTCAAATGGAAAGTTCAGAATTCAGAGAATACTTGAGTTTTTCTCTCGGACAGAAAATCCGAGTCATGTGACAGAAAGTCACTGATGAAAGTCAGCTGTGATGAAATGACCAAGGAGCCAAGTGAAGACAACCCAGCACAGGTGGAGCCGGGGAACGGAGCGCTGGGCCCTCCCCTCACTGTGCTCTGAGACCCCCGAAAATCCCGACCCTTTAAAAGGCAAAGAGGAAGTTCAAGGATGCCCACCAAAGTCTTCTTCAGTTCAGGGCCTGCAAAATGGGCAGCTGGCTGTCCAAGGGGAAGGGTGGGCAGTGCTAGAGGTTCAGCAGTGGGGTCCGCAGGATTCTGGGGGGACCCTGGGAGGCAGAGACGGGGCACGAGCAGAGGGAGGTGCGGCAGCGGGGTCCCAGCGCACAGTGGCGCCCACGCTGGATTCCAGACCTTCAGCGAGGCACACCCAGCAGTCGTTAACCTTCTGCCTCCCTTGCTGTATCGTGTGCGCGCGCGTGCAGACACTCAGGCCGTTTGAGAGAAAACCCTTCCCAAGTCAGGCGCGTGTGGCTCTACAAGCCAGCGACTCGACAGACTGCGCCTGCCCATCGGGCTCTCGGTCCTGGAGGCTCCTGATCCGTTCTCCTGAGAGTCATTGTGGACACGTTTCGATGTTACAATCCATTTCTAGACACCTCTTAGCAAGACCTAGGAGGAAAGTGCCGGGGACACCAGAGGCCAAGGCTAGGCTGCTCCTCTGTGAGTCTGCCACGCCATGACCCGTCCCCAGGCCCACAGTGGCCGTGACGCGGCCCTCAGCGTGCCAGTCGCTGCTCGTTCAGATAGCACTGGCAGAAAAGGTGGCAGGAGGCTGTGGCGCTGGCAGTGACGTGGGAAGCCATCTTTTGGACTTGGCGTTTGGGAGCCACTCTGAGCTCAGGACGGAGTCTGGAAAAACCCATCATCCCCACGCCCACTCTCTTCCCTTCTTGTCTTTTGTGTTCTGGGGCCTTTGTTTTAAGCTGCAGCATGAACAGTCCAGCCCATCAGGAACTTCTCAGGGCTCAGTCTGGGCGGGCACAGAGAAGCGAGCGGTTGGGAGATACATGAGACTGCCCTCCCGGAGACGATCATAAGTGGTCACGCGAGCACAGAGCGTGGTGCACGCGGCACGATTAGGCGCTGTGCACAGCTCGACAGTTGCGCGGAAACCCAAGGGAGGTGACAGCCAAGCCCCTGAGCGAGAGGCGCCAGGACAGGTCCAGCCTCTCCGTCTGTGCTGCGGCCAGGGCGGGGCGGCCTAGGGTCCCGAGCTGCGTCCTCGGCCGTGGCCCCCTCACCTAGGGAAATGTTTCTGCAGTGGCCAACACGCCCGTCTGCTGCCTGCAGAGCGGAGTTGCAGGACACCTGTGTTTTGAAACGTTCACGTCTGTGAGATGCGACCGACCGCAGATGCTCATTTCTGTTTCTCTGCAGATGTTCGCACACAAGCCATGTACCAAATGATGGATCAAGGCTTCGTGGGGCTTATTTTTTCGTGTTTCATAGAAGATAAGAACACAAAGGTATTGTATGTGGGGGTGTGGGCGTGGGGGTGGTGTACTGAGAAGTGTTGCCGCAGTCTGGGTTCCTCCACGCCCCACCATGCATACGGCACCCTTGGCCCCACAGACGTGGAGCCGACCGCAGCCCTTCCTGGAAAGGCTGAAAATCGCTGTGTCTCTTAAGCATGGATCCTTCCGGTGACATTTCTTTCCTTCACGCTGTGTTTTGTAGACCGGCCGGGTGCTGTACACTTGCTTTCAGTCCATCCAGGCCCAGAAGAGCTCAGAGTGAGTATAACAGACACGTGTGTGCTGCTGCGTTCACGTGCAGTCCAGGGAAGTGACCGTTTCATTCCACGTCTCTGCCAGCCACACCCAGTGGCATCCGCGGCCCGGCCCTCCTGCCTCGCGTGCAGGGCATGCTGTTGACATCGGCTGCTGTCTGGGCCGCAGACCTTCAGAGTTACAGCATCTCATGGTTACCTTTGAGGTCGCCTCTGATGGTTACTGTCCACTGTGTGCCAGCCACCGTGCTGGCATTTCTTTTTTCACTCTCTTTGGTAGCTACTCCCATCACACAGCAGCCTAGACTTCCTCTTGCTTGGGCTTGGGCTTTTGTGCCCGCTACATCAGTGTGACGCTATTAGTTATTTGAAGACGGAAAGGCGTCCAGTTCAATCAGATCTCACGAAGCGGAGATGCCCACTCAGCTCAGCTCCACGACAAGAAACTCACTGAACTCCTGCTTCTTGCAGGTACGAGAGAATTGAGATCCCCATCCACATTGTGCCTCACGGCAGCATCGGCAAGGTGTGCCTGGAGTCGGCCGTGGAGTTGCCCAAGATCCTGTGCCAGGAGGAGCAGGATGCGTACAGGCGGATCCACAGGTAGGCCCAGGGCCGGCCCCTCTTCCAGCGGCCTCCCATGCCATGCCCCAGGCTCCCGGGCCCTGAGACTCCTCTCTCCCTGACGTGCTCAAGCCCTGCAAGGCAGGACACACACATCTTTTTGGCTGTTAGACAGAAATCTCACTAGCCCGTCGCTGAGCGCTGGGCCTTCCTACGTGAATGCATCTGCACCGGTAGCTTCAAAAGTTACCCGTTTGAGTTACCTCAGAGGCCCGAGTAGTGTCATTTCCCCAAATCATTAAAGATGAAATCATGGGCTCCATAACGACCTGCTTTGGTGTGACAGCATGGGCGAAGGTGTGGGCTTTCTAGTCCACGGGCGTTGGATTTCCCGCCACTGCTACGTGGCCACTAACCGCAACCATCTTATTCCTTCAGCCTTACACATCTGGACTCAGTGACCAAGATACATAATGGCTCAGGTGAGATACATAATGGCTCATTTCTCAGAATGTCGGCAGGTACCCCTGAAACACTCAGTGAACAGAGCATATTCAGTTTTAAGTAATCAGGGTGCTTCAGTGTCCTGCCCTCAGCTTTGCTCTTGAAGCCTGTGCGCCTCTGAGCTCTCAGTTCTATGTAGAGTGAGGTGGGAGGAAAGGGACGAGCAGCTCAGGGCCCTGATTGCTCGTGTTTGCCCCTTGAAGTGGGGCTCAGCCAGCCCCGGAAGTGTTAGCAGTTGGCTATTGTCATTACTCCACTGTGTGCACGTCTGTCTGTCTGTCTGGCGCCTCCTTGCTCTCTGCTCTCGGCCAGGATGGGCGTGGTGAAGGGGGCATGCCGGGTGGCGGTTCGTTCACACCCTACCTCATGTGTGCACCTCCTGTTCAAGTGTTTACCAAGAACCTGTGCAGCCAGATGTCGGCGGTCAGCGGGCCTCTGCTGCAGTGGCTGGAGGACAGACTGGAGCAAAACCAGCAGCACTTGCAGGAGCTGCAACAGGAAAAGGAGCAGCTTCTGCAGGAACTTTCTTCTCTAGAGTAACGCAGCAGATAAGACAGGTAAAATACTGTCTCGGTGCGCGTGGTAACCTGCGCACCCAGAGGTTGGGGCAGGTGAGGGCGAGGCCTTGTCTCAGAAGGCTGACTCTCTGAGGCTGCCCTTTCGCACCCAACACATGAATTCTGGTGTCGTCTGACACAAATTCGTGGTATGCAAACACCATTTATTGAGGAAGTTCCAGTATAACATAAATGTGTTTCTCCAGGAGAATTCAGGGCTGAAAGATGTAACAGGAATCTTGCTTTAAAAAGTTCAGTCACACTGTTTCTACCACGTGCACCCGCGAGTGAACTGAGAACATGAGAAGCACGAGCCTCGTGAGCCCAACCCCTACAGCAACCACAGGCGTCACCTTTTCTCTTTCCTCTTTCTCCCCAGATTACTGCTTTTGGAGTTTCAAAGTATAGTCCAGAACCACTTGGAGGTCAAACTTACCTGGGAGTGGGAGCCAGAAATCTTCATGAACCCCCAGCCGATGCCAAGTTTGCCAGCCTTTCTCTGGGCAGGGAGAAGGGCACTGTCTTTTTCCTCATTTCCCGCAGTTCTCATATGAAATTAATTAAGCTGAATCAATTCTGAAGAAGAAACACCTGGTGGACAGTCCTGCCCTAGCTTCAGCCACGACGGTGACCTTGACAAAGGCGCACAAGCCAGTCAGGGGCAGGACAGTCTTCTCACCTGCAGATGCCGGGGAAATAGGACAGCACTGGTGAAAAACGAACCTCCACCTAAACTTCCTACCTTATACAAAAATTAATTCACAGTGTATCATGTCTTAAAGATAAAATGTAAAATTATGAAAGTTCTAGAAAAAAATCACAGGGGTATACTCAGAATCTTGGGCAACAAGCTGTTGGCCTTCATCCCAAAAGCACAATCTTCAAACGAAAAGGCTGATATATTTGAGTTCATCAACAGCAAAGACTTCTGCTCCGCAACAATTTTAAGAAAATGAGCTGTGGACTGAGAAATCACTTGTAAATCATGGATCTGATCGGTCAGCTGGGAAAGGAAACGATCGAGGTACAGAATGAGCAGGCATTCCGCTCACTGACTACGTCTGAGAATGGCCAAAGCAAAAAATTGGGAGGACGCCGGATGCTTTGATCCTGGGCACGCCGCTCACACATTGGTAGTAGCGTGAGTGGCTGAGCTGTCCTGGAAAGGCGCCTGAAGTGTCTTGTCCAGTGAAATGCGCCCTTGGCACACGCCAGCAGTTGCACCTCTGGACACATCCCAGAGAAACGGAAGCCTGCGCTGGCACAAACACCAGGACCCAGATGGTTAGCAGCTTGTCCGCAGTGGCTGCAAAGCGGAAACAGCCCCTCGGCCCTGCAGCTGAGCGCGTGGCCGTGCGGCCGGCGCCTTGCAGCAGGGAGGGCTGGAACGCGATGCACAAGGGCAGCACATGATTGCGGCTATGTGAAGCGGCAAAATCGTGGGCATGAGCACATTAGTGGTCAGGGGTTGGGGCTGGAGGGTGGGACACCTGTGTCTCGTGAGCACCCCTGAAGTGAATGTGTGTGAAGTCTGGTGAAACTCAATAAAGTGGTCTAGGTGTCACCTTTATCAGTGTGCCTGGGAGGCTGCGGGACGGGGCCAAGGGTAGCAGGGCTCAGTAAAGACCAGGAGGTTCTTGGGGGGGGGGCGGCGAGTGCCGCTGGCCAAGGGTGCAGGCCGGGCCTACTGCGCCCAGGCCACGAGAGCCCAGTGGGCAAACCTGGGACAGTTTGCACCAAAATGTGAATGAATGATTTTAGCCCTTTCTTTCCATAGCGTAAGAATCAGAGTCCACAGCGATAAAAGTAAACAGCTGGGGCAGCAGAGGAAGCTCTTCCTCTAAGTGCTGCGCATAGAAGGATGAAGGGGGGAAGTGGCTCGGGCCACATCGGGTAGGGCTGTGTCGCTGCTTCTGAGGAGGGAGGGTCACTGCAGCCCTCGGGCTGCCCTTCAGACAGTGAAAGTGCTCAGCAGGGCCAGCAGGGCCTCGTCAGCCGTGGCCATGGCTCGATGGGCACTGTAGTGCCCGGCTCTTGTGGATGAAGACCACGGAACTGGGGTGCAGTCTCTCTTCCTTCTGCTGACAGCGAAAGCCAGAGTGGGCCAGCGGCAAGGGGCTCGCATGTCTTGGCCAGACGTGGCGCCCAAGGCCGGTAACATCAGCTGTCCTAGCCCGGCCCCAAGAGTGCTGACAAGTGTGGACCAGCCTGGAAAATGTCATCACCGGAAATCCCAGAAGGCAGCTAAGCAGAGCAGTTAGGCAACAAAATGAAATAAAAGGCATCCAAGTAGAAAGGAAGTAAAAGATTTTCTCATTGGCAGAGGCTGTGGTCTTATATGCAGAAAAACCTAAAGGCTCCACCAAGAAAATCTTAGAACAAAAAAGGCAACTGAGGGGGAGGGGCCATGCAGGCCAAGCACCTGCTGTGCCACACAAAGAACTAACAAGGTAGTAGCAAACAAGGAAATCAGCCAACTGCAAAACAGGCACGGTGGCCAACAGGGGTATGCAGTGTCAGGACCCCTGGTCGGCGAGGAAAGTCAGTGAAAACTGGAAGGCAATGCCATTAAAAGGACGGGTTAAGCGTTGGGAAAAGGAAACTGTCTAGAAGGAATGCAAACTGGGGTGCAGGCCACAGGTGCAGGGAGTGAGAGGAGTCGCCAGAGACAGAGCGGGGAGCTGCACAGGCAGATCCACTGAAATCCACTGCTGAGGGAGCAGTGGGCAGACAGGAGAGGTCTGCTGCACTATTTTCTATAGAAACTCTATTTTAAAGAGATGATAGGTGTCTTTCCATGTTTGTTGCAGCATTAATTCACAACAGCCAAATATGGAAACCACCTAAGTATCCACTGACAGGTGACTGGATAAAGGCAACGTGATGCATATCATGTATATCGTAAATCCATATATGATATATGTCACAGGTAATTGTCACACGTAAATGTGATACACAAAATGGCATACGAGGACATTCTGTCATTTGCAAAAACATGGAGCGTATCAAGCTCAGTGAAAGGCAGAACAACATAGAACTGGAGCGTGGGGCAGTGGTGGGGAAGATGGAGAAGCTGGTGCAATGGCACAAGCATTCACTTAAGAAATGAAGGTTACAAGATCAACACGCACAAATGAGTAGCCCTGTACCCTCCAGAGAAACCGAGGTCCCACAAGTGGCAGAGTGGTAGGACGTGACTTACTTAGAAAGCTTTTTACGAAAGTATGCCCTGACCGTCAATTTTAAACGACACATTAGACCAGGTGGACATCATGCAGATCTGCAGAACATCCCATTAAAAAGCAGCAGCATAGACATTTGTGTCAAGTCCACATGGAACGGTCTCCCAGGATAAATCACGTGTTCGGGCAGAAATGTCTGAATAAATTTAAGATTGAAATCATGTGAAGTGTCTTGTGATCACCATGGTATGAAGTTAGAAATGAATCATAAGAAGAAAGCCTGAAAAGGCAGAAATATGTAAAGAACATTTGGGTCACTGAGGCAATCAGAGGAGGAATCAAAAAATATTTGGAGAGAAATGAAAATGAAAACGGCACGTGCCAAGATGTCTGAGACACAGTGCAAGCCGCATGGGCTCGTTTCAGAGCATGGACTGTCACAGCTACAGAAACCAAAACAAGAAAAACAAATGAAACCAAAAGGAAGGCGGTAATAGAACCACAGTGGAAATAAATGAAACAAAGAGTTGAAAAAAGCAGCGAGAAAAGCAGGTTTTTAAAATGAAGCAACAATATTGAGTGACCTTTGGCTCCTGAACAAAAAGAGGAAAAGCCCCGTACTGGTTTTTTTACCTTCTTTACCACATGACTTGATGTTCCGTCTGCACCTTTCTGCTCGTGCTGCAATGGCTTCTGGCCACATGTGTGGAAACTGCAACTTCTCTTTATTTATCCTGGATGGGATCAGACTGTGCAGAAGAAAAGATTAGTGAAGTCGAAGACGTACAGAAAGCACTGAAGTGAAGCCTGAGGCAGAGGGGCTGTGAAAGGCGAGCACGAGGAGTGCCTTTGCCCGCTGCAGGGGGCATCTTGGCCAACAGGGTCCAAGGGAAAGGGGCGTGGCAGCCGAAATGGCGCCCAGTGAGTTCCTCGGGAGAAAGCAAAGCGGCGCCCGTGCAGAAGCTCGTGAAAGGGGCGAAGGCACCGCGCCAGCAGCAGAGTGTGGACGAGCACGCGAGCTGGGAGCCCCGAAACTGCAAGTGGCCGTGGAGAGAGGGCACACGGGTGCCAAGACGGGGGCAGAGGTGCCGTCGGGCAGCCTGTGGTCAGGGGCTGGGTCCCCCCCAACTGGCGAAGAGGCTGACGAAGGGGGTGAGCCCACGGGGGTGTGCACGGGAGGGGGTTGCCGGCGCTGGCGGTCCCGTCACTGCCGGGCGGTCTACCTCACAATGCCACGGGCATCAAGATACCACATCTGCCCAGATGCGCTCAGATCCGCCGCTACGGCCGTGGCCCCTCTTCCGTCTCCTGGGCCCGTGGCGCGTCCGGAAGGGGCGGCACCGCCTGGAGACCCCTGGAGGGCCGGCTGACGCACATGGGGTCGTCAGCGTCCAAGGCAGCCCTCGCGGCCACCACCGAGGAGCCCACAGAGCCGGGGCCCAAACATCTGGCGGGTGAGTGCTCCCCGCGTCTCCGCCCGCACCCCGAGCGTGGCGGACACAGCGGCTGGATCAGTCCGCAGGCTTCTTCGAACGCTCTCGACTTCAAAGCCAGCCCGGAGGCTCCCACTCAGCAGAGGCTAAGCTCCCCCACAGCAGGTTTCACTCCTGCGAAAGCAGTGGTTTCTCTGGCTCTTGTTCTTTTTTTTTAAAGGTTTATTTATTTCTGCATACAGAGCTGGGGTACAGGCCACTGGTATGGAGGTGGGAGGATTTACCAGAGACAGAGCGGGGAGCAGAACAGGCGGGTCCACTGAGACACACTGAGGGGGCAGCGGGCGAGGCAGGAGAGGTCTGCTGCGCCCTGGGGGTCAGCTCCCCGNGGGGGGGGGGGGGGGGGGGGGGGGGGGGGGGGGGGGGGGGGGGGGGGGGGGGGCACGGTTCTAACTCGCCCTGCAGTGCCGCGGCTGCTTCACAGTGCGGCGCTCAACCTACTGCGCCACCATGGAGGCCCTTCTCTGGGTTATGTTCCAACAACTCTGATTTTAAATCCTGGCTGTGCCACTTCGTGGGCTGCTTCGCCTTGGCTGTGTCGCTCGTCCCTGTGACTTCAGGGTGTTCGCACGTCCGGCCACTGTGTGACATCCTCTTGCTGTCCACAGATCTAACACAGTACATCAACGAAACCAACATGAGCGTGGCACATCTGGCGGACATCCTGTCTAAGAAAACGAGCAGCAGCAGCTGGGTGGTGGTGTTCAAGGCCCTGGTGACAGTTCACCATCTGATGGTGCATGGGAACGAGGTGAGCCCCTCGGCCCCCACCAAACCAAGCAGTGCCTAGGGCTGGTGGGTGGGAACTGGCCTTCCACTGCCAGTGGGGCGCTGAGGGCAGTATCAGGTGTTCAGCACCTGAGCACATAACCTAACATTGGTGCCAGTAAAGTTTGCATTGAAGATTAGAATTTTGAAAAAACTTAGGATTTTCACAGTTATTTTAAAGCCACAGGAATTACACATGATGACAAAAACAAACGCTCAAAATACACAGAATATAAGCTCAGTAAACTTTATTCATATAGGAGTTTGGTGGCACAAAGGTGTGGGAAAAGTATGGAGTTAAAATACAAACTTGCTATAAATAGCATGGTGATTGGGAGAAGTAGAATGGCTCTTTATGCCACATAAATGAAATCTCTGTGAAAGTGAAAGGTGCTGTGAGCTCGTTGCCCGCCAGCCTGCACGTATGCTTGTCGCCAAAATCCCTGTAAGCAGGGAGCAGGCGCCTAAAATAGCTGGGTTTGTATGCTGAAATGCTAACACATATGAAGTGGCAAAGTCACTGGACTGTAAATCACGATGCCACCTACTTCCAGACAAGAGAAAACGAAACTTAGGGCAGCACAAAGGGTGTTTTGATTTTGTAATGGTTCACTGTGCCCTCTGAGTAGTGGCATGCGCAGCTGAAGCAGCTCTTGATGTCAGTGAAATTATTTCATCACATGAACTCGTTCTGTAATGTGTTGACAGTTCCCAAAGTCAGAAGGGGGGATGGCTCGACGGAAAAGGGGCAGAAGCGTGTGCTGGCACATAGCTGATCTGTGAGCGGAGCGGGGTTTGGGACACGGAATCCTTCGGGTGGGGAGCCCGGGCTACAGGCGTGCGCACCTCAACCGGCTGAAGTAGAAATGGGGTGAACACACACTCCATGACACAGTCCTTCGTGAACGGTAGTCTCCAAAAAGTCACTTTAAAATTGCCATGTTTCTTTGCAGCGTTTTATCCGACATCTTGCATCTAGACACTCTTTGTTCACTTTACACAACTTCCTGGATAAAAGTGTCGTCGAAGGTAAGAGGGAAAAGCGCTGCTGACCATGCGCTGTGTCCCGTGCTGAGGGGCGGAAGGGAAACTGCAGGCTTCCTCACGGAGGCCTTCGTTGTGCCACTTGCCAGGAAGTGGGCTTCACGCGTGGGGAGCTTAAAGAGAATGCTGCGGCCACAGCTGTTCGCGTGCGAATGCGAGCGCACTGGTGAAGGTCAGGTTGAACTGTACAGAAAGTCAGCGTGGGCACTTGTCGGCGCCTGTGACGGTGTCTAGGGTCCCGGGGAAGGAGAAAGCGTCTTTCCCAGGAAGTTTGAGAAATGTTGGGCTGCGTCATTAGCAGACGCCTTCGTCCCTTTTGTGCTTCCGAGAGACCGTGGAGGGGTGTGGGGCCGTGCCTGCGGGGCACAGTGGGAATAATGATGCCTGTGTCACTTTCAGGCTCCGCCATGTCCATCTTCATCAGGCGATACAGCAGATATCTGAATGAAAGGTCGCTGGCATACAGACAGATCGCGTCCGACATCACGAAAGTCAAGAGAGGGTCAGTCAGCCGTCGTCACTGTGTACGCAGGAGACAGACGTGCCGTGCCGCGCTTGCCCACTCTCGAGCTTGCTTTGCAGGGCGCGCGGCATGATGCGAAGCATGGACACGGACGGCCTGCTGAACACGCTTCCAGTCATTCAGACGCAGCTCGATGCTCTGCTCAGCTTCGCCGTGAGCCCCTTAGCGCGCTGGCAGGCCTCGGCGGCTGCTCTGTGGGAGAAGGAACTGTCCCGACGGCTGATCGCTTTTCAATTTCTAGGCCGACCCGGACGAGATCAGCAACAACATCGTCCACGCTGCCTTCCGGCTGCTCCTCAGGGACGCGCTGCGCCTCTTCGCCGCCTACAACGAGGGTGTGCTGAACCTGCTAGGTAACCGCTCCGCCCGCAGCGCCCACGGAAGGCGGCCCGCCAGAAAAGGCACTCACTCGGACAAGTCTCGCACCTGCATTCGGACTCGGAGCGGCCTGGCCGTCCGGGCAGATGCCGCGGCCGCGACAGGCTCTGGCTTTGCGGTGACTCGGCCGGTGGTGCCACCGCTTGTCTTCTCGCTGTTTTCAGGCAAGTACTTTGACATGAGGAGGAGCCAGTGCAGAGAGAGTGTGGAGCTCTACGCCAAGTTCCTCGGGAGGACCGCCAAGCTGACGCGCTTCCTGAAGGTGGCAGAGGTGCCGGCTGCTTCCTTCCTTTTCGTCATTGACCTTTGTCCCGTCTCGTCGCGTTGCCAGTCGTTCGCCCTCCCCACTTGCGACGGACCCTCTGCCCGCGGCCACCTGCCCTGCGGCTCCAGCACCCCGTGACCACGGCCTGTCTTCACGACTCTCGACAGCAGGAGTTAAAACTAAAACGGGCCTTTCCAAAGTGCCCTGGAGCCTCCCCTTAGACAGACCATGAGTCGCTGGTATCTGAGGGGGGCCCTGTTCGCCCTGCCACTCTGAGCGCCCCACACAGGCAGGACAAATAGAGAGAGACCCAGCCCCGGCCAGCAGCACCAGCAAGTGCCGCCTTCTGACTCCTGGCCCTTCAGGCGAGGGCACGTTGGCGCTGAAGCCCGCAAGGGCCTCGGTGCCCACTTGTCTGCTGCGTGCAGCAGTGGGTTACGGTGTTACAGAGGGTCGTCCCTTCCTGCTGTAACATGTGCCCCCCTCCTTTTTTGTGACTTCAGCAAGTCGGAATTGACCGGAACAGCATCCCGCATCTCACGCAGGTCAGTGTGACTGTGCTCTTCGTGCGCGTGTCACTGCGGCCCTGAGGGGCACATGAGCATGCCCGGCCGCTGCTATGACAGGCCTGCTGGGCCTGCACGTGCTTTGGAAGTGGCCACAACCGTTGTCACCAGGGTCTCTGGCTTGAGTGGCCTTCCCTTCTCCCTGGCAGACCCCTGGCCATGGAAGGTCCCCAACGCCTGTGGGCCTCTTTCCCGGGCTCCGAGATCAGACAGCTCTCCCAGGTCTGCAGCCTGAGAGCAGGGCCTGGCACTTCCAGTTAGCATGAGTTGTGGTTCGCAGTGATTTTCTGTGGAAGGTTCTGCTTTCCATTGTTATCAAAAGTGCAGGTCACAAGGCTTTTGTCGGCACAGTGAGTGGACACTGATGTCCCCTTGCCCATTTCTGCCTTCCGCCTTGAGGCAATCTTTCTCATTTAAACTTTCCCTGCTGGGTGGCCGGAAGCTCTTTCTGGAGGGGGCGGGGCCGACCCACTGGGACAGGTCAAGAGCAGGTCAGAGGCCTCTATCTTCTCCAACAAGTACCCTCCTTTATGCGCAGAGGTTTCTGCGGTGGGGGTGGGCTCAGAGGCTCAGCATTTCCACAGCCATCCCCTCCCCCAGAGTTTCTCCTCTTCTACCACTCTGCGCAGCAGACCTGCGTTGTTTGGGGCTGCAGGCCCGAATAAGCAGGCAGGCTGCCGGGGGTGGGGGGCATTGCCAGTGCACCAAGCAGAGGCCGTGGACAGCAGGATTTGCCCCTCTGAGTGAGTGTCTCTGTTTTTTCCTGTGTTCTCTGTCTATCCCCCTCTCTGTTCCCCATCAAACTCAGTGTGTTGTTTACATTTACTTGATGCAATCCCGAATTTGTTCAAAGTCTTATGTTGGACAGCATGAATTTGCTAAGAAAATAACTCTTACAAAGACATGATTTTTAGGCTCCCCACAGTTTACTTGAAGCGCTACAACAGCATTTAGCATCTTTGGAAGAGAAAAAGGACTCTGTGAGTCCATATGGGTAAGTCGATGTCTTCATACAGGCTCACTCTGATGTCCAGATAATTTCTCCCGTTTTCCCAGTGGGAATGCTGCTCGGCTCTTGTGAAGGATAATATGGAATAGACTTTCCCCCAACATTTTGTGGGGCCCTACTCAGCATGACATGCTTTGATTCCACTGAGAAGTACTCTGGGTCAGAAGTTAGGACTTGGATAACACCCGGGAAAAACCCCATTTGCTCCTTTAGGGCTCCTCCCATGGGAAGGACCAGTGTAGATGATTTTCAAAGGTCTTTAAACAGAACATTCACAACATTGCGCACGCACACACACACGCACACACACTCGCACATGAATATATGTATTCCATATGAATAAATTCAATAGCACTAATTTTGAAGTACTATACCTCAGTGTTCACATAAGCTATTTGTTCTCACATCAGCTGTTTCTGATAGGAAAAATTAGAGTTGATCTCGATTTTCTTTTTGGTCCTTTCCAGTGTTCAAAATTTAGTTAACAAATCATACGTTATTCATTCCACCTTTTTAGGCTATGTCGATTGTACTTCATTTATATGAATTCTTTATCAGCTATCTCGTACAGACTGAGGTACAGTCAGCAGCTGGATGGATGTAGCATGTAGAATCTGTGGGGTGGGCTCTCCGGGACTGTATTCTCGATGCACTTCACATATCTTACACTCAATCTTAAGTCGCCAGCACACAGTGACTCCCTCCATCCCATATGGCCCCACTGGGAACATTCCTGCCAGGAGAACTTGGTTTTCAGGTAATGTCCATCCGTATTATTGCAGGGTTCATGTGTATTTGTTTTTCTTCATTTATTTTTTATTTAATTTACGCATGCGAGAGCTGGGGTACAGGCCAGAGGTGTGTGTGTATGGGGGGGTTATGAGGACTCCCCAGAGACAGAGTGGGGAGCAGAACAGGCGGATCCACTGAAAGGCACTGCTGAGGGAGCAGCGGGGAGACAGGAGAGGTCTGCTGCGCCACGTGGGCCCCCTCCCTGGCCGGGGATTGCACTCAGGCCGCAGTGGTTATAGCCTGATAGTGTTGCGATTTAAGCCCTAGGCCACCAGTGAGACCTGTGGGTTCATTAAATTTTGTTGAATTAAAAAGTCTGCTGTTGACCTAAGTGAAGACTGTCAATTTTAAGTGTTTTTGTCTTTCTTTTGCACACCTGTTCTCAATGGACACATCTTTTGCATCTCCAATGGTGAGTTTGATCTTAACAAGAGCCTAAGTTCTTCATCTAAAACTATGTGTATAGCAAGAATTCTCCTTTCTGAAAGTGTAGCTGCTTTACCAGCGCTTAAGCACAGCGATTGACAAGTGATTACCCAGGACCCAGATGAGCACCAGCAACGTCACCCTCAGCCCGGCAGCCTGACCCTCCTTGCTTGAAGCAATTCAGTTGAAGATCCTGTAGGCAACCGAAACCATGTTTTCTTTTAAATCACTTTTTTTGATTTCATATAAACTTCAGTAGTGTTGCCTCTGTGTCTTTGAAGACTGGAAGGTAGAGATGTTTTTGAGCTTTTTTATTTGCTGCTGTATCATCGGCACCCAGGACACCCTCCTGCTACATCTTTAGCACCTCTTGTAGCATCGGGCACACGACAGTAGTTCAAAGTCATTTCATGAACAGCTTAGCGTGACCATACTCATTTATGTAACTTGTGATTTTGCTAATTTGTGATAGGAAGGTATGTATGTGTCGTGATGGTGCCGATACAGTAGGGTTTATGTTTCCACATAACTTTCTTATTTCCAGATTATTTTCTCCACATAATCTTCACCTTTCCAAGCCCACAAGACTGCTGTTGCCGAGCAGCGAAACGGAGGTGAGCAGCTTTTCTAAGTCAGCGTTTTAGACGTATTTCAAGTGAAATTCTAAGAAAAGTAAAAATAATGTAAAATGTGTGTTTGTTTCATGAAACAGATCTTAATATTGGGGAAAAGCCATCTAACAAGTAAGTCTTGTTATTTATAAAATACAGCCAATAAATGCGCCTTCGGAGGAAGGAACCGAGCATAACACCTAGAAAAGAATCAGTTTAAAATGAAATACAGTAAGTGTTTGTTCATGGATTTTTTTCTAACTTAAAGCAGAAATCTCATCTGTTATACGTGATCCCAATTTTTGTAGGTCGGGTTCGTGGTTAAAGCCCATGGTAGTCAGTGGGTCTCTGAAGGGCTGCCTTTAAGCTTAGGCATGGGAATTCCTTGTGTTTTTTATGGTATGGACAGTATTAAATGAGGCAATGAGTTGAGTCATACTTAGTTTTTATTTCATCAAACAAAGGCAATAAAACCACCACACAGAAGTGCTGAGCCTCATAAGATACCCAGCGTGACTTCAGACAGTGTGGTTACTGGTCGGATGACTTTTTGAATACAGAAGGTCAAAGGGTCAGGATGCCAGGAGGAAGTGTAGTGCTACGCCTTAAAACAGCAACACTGAGAGTTAGAAGACAACACCTCAACCTGCTGAAAGTTCTAGAAGTCAGTACTCAGACAAGTACCCAGGAGACAGCCAATTTTAGGCTACAGCCTTGACACACTGTTTATGCTTATTGTCAGGTAAGAGTTAGTAAGGAGGCATCACAAACCGAGCCCAGAGCGGCTGATGTGTGAACCCCATTTCAGGGCCGACATGGAGACAGATGCTAGTGGTGGGATGAACTGGCAGGTGAACACCTGCACCTGCACATCAGCCACCTGGAGGTCCATGTCTGTCCCTCTTGCTCCAGACACGGTAACTTGTGTGAAGTAGCATTAGTTTACTTTGCCGGCGTGTGCATATAACATAGACCAGTGCTGGGGGCGGGCGCCTCAGGCCGCAGGGCTCAAGGGTACCATCCAGCCCTTTGCCCTGCTCTTCAGCTGGCTCTTGTGTTGTGATGAGAGCCAAATCATCTTCACTGTTTGCCTCAGCTCACACATGTGTAAGATGTTGTAATGAAACATCTGGAAGTGAACACAGAAAGAGCTTTATCAGAGGTGGTGAGACTGGTTGCAAATTTTTTCCTGCTAGTGGAGATCACTGGGGGCTCCTGCTGGGTTAGCAGATTGATGAGACACTAAAGTTTTTGCATCTTTGTTTTCTGTTCCGTTCAAATTCATAGGTTCTGTCTCCAATGGCCTTTCCTCCCTTCATGGTACCACAGTCCCCGGTTTCTCCGCCCCCAGGCTTAATGGCTGGTGAGCTTGCTGCATCCCTAGGACAGCAGGTGTGTTTGAGCTGCAGTGCTTGGGCCTGGAGGTGGGTGGTGCTGGAGACCGCACTCTCAACCTCTCAAGGAAGAACCTTGGCAGGCTGGTGAATTGGCAGAGTCGCTACTGACTTTCGTGGTCCAGCATCAGGTTTACTTGCCCATCTGTTGAGCACACCTAGCTGCGATCAGTGCTGGGGGCGGGCACCTCAGGCCTCAAGGCTCACGGATGCTATCCAGAGACACTATCCTTCAGTCGAGCACTGAGACACAGGCATGGGCAGCCAGTTAGCAGACGGGGGCAGCTATTCCGGAAGGCGGTAGGAAAGTGCAGAGCACACGGGAAGGCCAGAGAGAAGGAAGTTCTGGGATGGCTGGTGTCAGGCATGGCGCCAGCAGGTGGCATGATGGGACAGGAGACAGCGGGGCCTGGAACGGCTGACACACATGGTTGTTAGGAGGCCTGATAAAGCCTCAGGTATTATATAATGAGAACAAGGATGTTGTGCAAGTCTTTGTAATTTATAGAAAGAAAAATATATGTAGATGATAACAGATTTATTGACCCATGTTCCTTTGACACAGACCCAATCCACATAGAAGACCAAAGAAAAAATTCAGAGCCAGAGGTGGAAGGAAATGATGACCTTTCTTTAACTGAACCATCCACATAGGCCAAGTGGAATAAAGATTCGTTTGCAAATCACGTACCCTTAAGAGTCTGCAATTCAGTGTTTTGGAGGTGATGCAGAGCGGGGGATTAGGTCAGGCCCCCAACCCCTGAAGGAGCAGGGCAGGAGAGTGGTCTAGGAGCCAGGCTGGAGGAAGGCCACTCTCGGGCCTAGAGAGGTGGAGGGGCAGCATTGGCCGCCATTATGTTAGACTGAAAATGCATGGGGTACAATTGCTTGGTATGAATAGAATGAAACATAGTAGTGACTGTTAGACACCAATGGCTGAGGGAAGTTAGAGTGTGTGAGGCACATATGTAACGGGAGAGGACCCACCTAGGTTGGGGACTAACGACTGGACTATTTAGCAGGAAGCAAGATTGCCTGGTAAGGTGGGGAGTCAGAGTGTCTCCTTGACAACCACACAGTTCTGGGTGGCCAGATCTGCCCTGTTTTTTTGCCTCAGCTTTCAGATGGCTTTGGGGTCCTGGTTCCCTGGGGCAGGGTCATGGTGCACGTAGCTTTCCTTTCTTCGGGTTCTCGGGCTGTTCTTTCACATCTTTGTGATTCTGTACTCATAAGGACTGCACTGGATGGGACACTGGGTGGAACAAGATAACGAACGTGAAACCACTTTGCTGGTCTGTGTCCCACAGAGGAAGAGCATGGTAGTGCCCAGGGCGTGGGCAGGGGCTGGAAGGAGTCTGTTCGCAGACTGGGAGCTTTCACAATCTGGCCAGGGAGGACATGCCCATTGAGGGGGTTTGGGGACAGGGGGTGGGGTGCTTTCTGGAGTAAGGCCAGTGTTGGATCTCGGGGTCTGCTGCGACGCTCGGGGGTTTGCGGGGTCCACAGTGCTAGAGGCCCCAGTGAGGGTGCGGCCTCGTCCGTCCCGTGGCTTCCCGCCGGCCTCGGCTCAGTGTCCCAGGTTGCCCATTTGGCACGCGGAGGGGGGAGTCGGGTTGCTTCGAGGGCCGCCTGGGCGGTGCTGTCGGCCCCGGGGCGGCCTGGGCGGTGCTGTCGGCCCCGGGGCGGAGCTCAGTTTGGTCGTCCATGGCAAGGGTTCCCACCCCACGCACCTGCACAGGCCCCCGGCAGCGCCATTTCCGCCGGTCCTGTCTGGCCTTCCGTGCAGTCTGCTTCGCCGGCACCGCCCTTTCTAGTTTGTCACTCACGCGCGTGCCGCCAATGGGCACCCTCGGCTGGCGATTTGGGGCGAAGGGGCGGTGACTTCCCTTGGCCAACGAAAGCGCAGATTCGAGGGAGGGGCGGGCCTGCGGGTGTGGGCGAGCCAATCCTGGAGCCCCGGCGCGGTGGCGGCGCGGCCCCGAGTTCCGCGCCGACTTCCTAACATGGCGGCCGCGAAGGACGGCTGCGGCTCGGGCGAGGCGGTCGCCGGGAGTGGGCGGCGGCTCCACCTGGGCATTCCCGAGGCCGTGTTCGTGGTAAGAGGTCTGCGGGCGCGGGGCAGGCGGACCCCCGGTCGCGGGCGCCCCCTTCGGCCTCCTCGGTCGGGCGTGGACACGGCGGAGGCCGGTGGCCGAGAAAGCCCCCGGGAAGGGGCGCGGGAAGGGCGGGCTGGCTGGCGGGCACGGGCCGCGGGCGCGCCGGCTTGGGGAGGGGGGGTCCTGCTCCGCCGCGGAGGCTCCGGCCCGAGGCCACGGCGGCTGGTCGCGCCCCCGCGTTCCAGCAACTTCCAGAGAAACCGCTGTGCGCGCTCGGGGGACGTCGCGTAGGCCCACGGGGTCTCCCAGCCCCGGCGCGGCCGCCCCGCGCACGCCGACGAGCAAGTGGGCGCCGGCTCCCCGCTCCCGCGGCGCTGCTGGAAGCGGCGGGCAGCCGGTCGAGTAACGGGCGCGCACCCGCCGGCCAGCGGGCAGGGGGCGGCCGCTTCTCCAGGCGGCTCGGCCGACGGGCCGAAAAGTCGAAGCGGACCCTTCCCGCGACCCTGGCTTGGCCCAGATCGCGGGGCGTGCCCCTGCCTCCTCCTGCCCGGCCTCTGCCTGGAGCCCCGCTTCCGGTGCCACTTTGGGCCTCTGCTCGCGCGTCGGTCGCCTTCTTCCTGGGCTCTTTTGTCCCTGACCCATGTCCCGTTCCTGCGTCGCCCCCGCACCCCCCGCGGACGGAATTGCCGGTTGGCCGAGGGCCGGGCAGCTCCCCGATGCATGCGGGGTCCGCGAGACGAGCAGAGACAAGCTGCTAGCTGCCGGCATCGCGGCGGGCCCTCGCGGCTCCGCCCCCCCTTTCTTCGAGGCCCGCTGGTGCTGAGCGCTGCTCACCCTTTCTTTGGCCGGGCTCTTCCCGGCATAGAACATGATTGCGTGTGCCCTTCCAGTTCGCGCCCCAGAGACAGAGCGGGGAGCAGAACAGGCGGATCCACCGAAACCCACTGCTGAGGGGCCAGCGGGAGGCAGGAGAGGTCTGCTGCGCCCTGTGGGTCCCTCCCTGGCCTGGATCGAACCCGTGCTGCAGTGGCTGTGGAAGCCTCACAGTTCAGCACTCAACCCCTTGCACCACCAGGGAGGCCCTGGTCTCCAATTTTTTTTTTTTAGAGATTTTATTTATTTATGCACACAAGAGCTGGGGTACAGGCCAGAGATGTGGGGGTGAGAAGATCCACCAGACCCAGAGCCGGGAACAAAACAGTTAGACTGACGGAGACACACTGCTGAGGGGAGCAGCGGGCACAGCAGAAGAGGTCTGCCGCGCCATGTGGGTCCCCTCCCTGGCCGGCAGCAGGGATCAAACTTGTGCTACAGTGGCTGCGGGTTTGCTTTATAGCGCCTTGCTTAACCCACTGCGCCACCAGGGAGGCCCCAGGTCTCCCAACTTTTTAATAGTCACATATTTCCTTAAAAACGAGCCTTTGGAGAAAAGCAAACACATTTTCTCGTGTTTTAAACAAAGGCAAAACAGTCAAAAGTCTGACTCGAGGTGTGAGTTCTAGGATGTGAAACATGTTGTTTCTCGTATTAAAGGAAGATGTAGACTCTTTCATGAAACAGCCGGGAAACGAGACTGCAGATGCGGTGTTGAAGAAGCTGGATGAGCAGTACCAGAAGTATAAGTTTATGGAACTCAACCTTGCCCAGAAGAAAAGGAGGTAGGTGTGAAAATTCTGGGACCCTGAATTCATCCTTTCCAGCTCCCACTTCTCTGGAGTTGCCACGGCAGGAGGTATGGTCTTGAGGGAGGTCAGGTGCGCGCGCGTTCAGGAGCACTAGGCACTTGCACACTTTTGAAGGTTGGCTGGGAGGTTAGAGGCAGGTTGCCGAGTATGGTGCGCAGGAAGCTGCCATTTCGGAAAGAACCTGCAGGAAATGCCCTGTTTCTGCAGTGGGAACATGGCATTTTCCTTGTCTTTGTTCTTCACGGTCCATAATACATGTTTTCTGATTTTGTAATAGAACTCTGCTTTTACTGTGAAAAGAACGGTACCGTTATTGGCTTGGAGGGTGGTGTTATTGCAGGGTGGTGTTAGGAAGAGAACGTGCACCTCAGGACTGACCTGGGGGGCGGAGCGGTAAGTCTGCATCAGCGTGGGGTGAACTTTAGCGGTGGGGTACAGGCTGGTACTGCGCTGTAGGAGAGCACCATCTGGGGTTGCAGATCCTTGGAGCTACTGGAAGCAGGGGGCTGGGGCCTCTGAGGGGAGAAGGCGGGTGTAGCAGGCTCGGTGAAGGGTAGGAGTGAGGTTCCAGACTCGTTTGAGAGGCCTTTTGACACCCGAGTGGAAATGTAAAGGACACAAATGAACACACAGGTGTGGATTTGGGGCGCAGCGGGGCTAGTGTGCGCTGTCTCAGATGGCAGTGTGGCCCACAGTCGGGCGGGTGACCACGCTTATGCCAGCTGCACAGGGTCTGCAGGATGTTGGCCATTCGAACGGTGGCTGCTTCGCTGTGTCGCCGCTGGTCCTTACAGAGGTACATGCGGGAGACTTTTCTTCCCTTTGTGACTCTCCCTTCTTCAGAGGCAGGCAGGGCCCAGTCTCCATGCTGCTCAGAGCCTCCACCTGCTGACTGAGCAGCAAAGTACTCCGTTTTGCCGTCTGTCTGTCTGCCTGCCTGCCTGCCTGCCTGCCCATCTGCCTGGGCCTGTGTCAGTCCTGGGCTGGTGGCCTCCCATGTGCTCCTTGTCAGTGACTGGGAAGGGTCTCCCCTTGTGGGAGCCTCGGTTTCTCTGCTACCTGATTATGTGTGTGCCTGGGGGCTTACTGATTTCTGCATGTTGATTTTGTAACCTGATACTTCATTAATCTGGTTTATTGCTGTCATTTTTTAGGGTTCTCTTTAGTATCATGTCATCTGCAAACACTGCTCGTTTCACTTCTTTCTCTTTCTGGACCCCTGGTATGTCTTTCTCTGGCCTCATTGCCCCCAGGACTCCTAGGACTGTACTGGCAGTGGGGAGAGTGGGCCTCTAGCCTTATTCCAGATTGTAACAGGAATCTGCTCAGTTTCTCCCTGTTGAGCTTGACAGTGGCGGTGGGTTTGTCACGTGCACCTTTTATTCTGCTGCAGTGTGACTCTTGTCCCGACTTGTTTGAGTGCCTTCACCATACGTGTGGGCCTTTGTTTATTTATTTTTTAAAATATTTTTTATTGATGCATACAAGCGCTGGGGTACAGGTCAGAGTCGCGGGAGGTGAGAGCATTCACCAGAGACAGAGTGGGGAGCAGAACAGGCAGATCTGCTGAAACACACGGCTGAGGGGAGCCGTGGGGAGGCAGGAGAGGTCTGCTGCGCCCTGGGGGTCCCCTCCCTGGCCGGGGATCAACTCATGCTGCTGTGCCGTGGATGCTTCAGAGTGCGGTGCTCAACCTGCTGCGCCACCACGGGGGTCCTGGGCCTTTATTAAATGCTTTCTCAGCATCTGTTGATAGGGTCATATGGCTTGCATTTTTCTTTTTGTTCACGGGGTGAATTACGTTGATTGATTTTCAGATGTTGTGCCCTCCTTGCAGCCCTGGGATAAATCACGCTTGGTTGTGTATAACCCTTGATGCATTGTTGGATTCGGTGCTAGGATTTTGTTGAGGATTTTTGCACACGTGCTCAGTAGGAAGACTGGTCTGTAGTTGTCTCTGTGTTTGGTGTTCCTGTGCTGTTGGCCTCATGAGATGGCTTTGGCAGTCTTCCTGGAAAGACTTTGTAGGAGTCTGACCTCCTGTTCCTGTCACCGGGGCAGCGCTCTGCCGCCTTCCAGCAGAGGAGGGGCTGGACCCGGCTTCCATCTTAGCCTGTGACAGCCTCTTTCTTCTTCAAAGCAACCTTTTAGCCTGTCGTTGAACACGCGTTGGCTGGGCATTGCTGGCCGGGTGCTTCCTGCTGTCTGTTTTCTTGGGCTGTCTCACCTGGTGCTTGGGCTTCAGTCCTGCTCGCACGGAAGGTGCTCTGTGTACGACGCAGGCTTGTTGCCAGTCTGTCTTACTAGGTGCTTTTTCTTTTTGGCACAGTGAAGATCGCGGTCTCTGGTGTTTGGCTGGCGTTCGTGTGTAGCTTGCTCTCAGCTGCCCCTCAGCTTCTGTCACTGTGGACAGCTGTGTGGCTTCCCTTTATCCCCAGATGGTGTTGCCTTTTCTGGGAGCTGGGAGCCTACCGGCCTTGGGCCCCCCCTTCAGCCCTGCTCCAAGTTCTTTCACTTGGCGTCGGTGAACTCAGCTGTGGCTAGACTTGCCTTTTTCTAGTTCCCACTGCTCAATTCCAAGCTTTTTTCAGTTGTTGCCCCTCACATTTTTCTGGGCTTTCCCGCCACCCTGTGAGGTCAGCTGTGCAACCAAACCGAAGAATTTTGTGCCCGTTGTGCCTGTTTTGCAGCTGGTGCCTCTAACTTGGTGTGTTGTTCGTCTTCTACTGTCCCTTCAACTATGGGAACGCTCTTTGGTATTTCATGGTTGTCTTTAGGGTGATCTGCTCTTTAGCACATGAATATTTTTCTTTAACTGGACATTTGTGTTTCTCATGTTCCCTCTGATAGAGGTTGTTCAGGGAATTGTCTGTCTCGCTGCAGCTGTGTTCAGCATGTTATCGCCTTTCTCTCTTCAGCCCACAGGGGTAGCAGTCATTTCCGGTGGGAATGGGGGTGATTGAAATCCTTCTTGGTCGGGGGTGGATGCTGCTGCTGTTACCATTAAGGCTGTTGGGCAGCCGCTCCCTTCCCCTGACCAGGTACCTTGGCCTCTGGGGAATTCGTGTTTGTTCTTGGCTCTTCTGTGGTCCCCTCTGAGAGTGGGAGTGGGGAGAAGGGAGCTGCTGGTACTTGTTCCTCAGTGCCCACCTGCCTCCTCCCTCTGCCTGTGGCCGCTTGAGCTCAGGTACTGTGACCACCCAGGGCCATTTAGAGGGAGAACAAAACATGGCTAGAACGTTCTCCTTTGGTCTTACCCCCCTTTTGAAGACTTGATCTGCTTCTCTCCTAAGCTGCTGTCACCCTGCTCACTCTTCTGGGGAGGGGCCCTAGAGGTTCCCATTGGTCAGTCAGGTACAACAGGGTGGTATTATATTCTTAATTGAATATTTTGTGGAGTGAAAAATGAGTGATAGGAGCCTACTTTAGTCAGCAAAGCAGACCCCAGAAAATTACGTTTGTATCGAGCCAAGAACCAGGAGTGAATACCAAGGGTGTGTTGCTAGGATGTATACAGTGGCCTTGGCGATCTGGTTCCTGGGGTGGCTGGAGTTGTAGCTGCTTGACTCATCAGTGCACCTCGTGGCTCCTGTCAGCACAGACGTGCCATGGGAACCAGCTACATGACCTGGTGTGTACCAGGCATTTTACAAATGAACCTCTGCGTTTTCCTAGTGTTTATCTACATCGGTAAGTCATATAAAAACAAGCAAGATTGAGAGCACTTCACCATCCATACTGAATTACACAGAGTTCACAGGACGTTAGCCTGCAGGCTCAGGTGAATGCTAAGCGTGTTTCTAGACCATTCACTGGGTTGTATTATCTGATCTCTGTCTTTACATCTAACACATCTGCCAGGTCAGTAGCGCAGAGTGTAGTCAAGTTTCCCCTGCCAGCTTCCTACACGCGCTGTGACTGGCTTCTTTATATGATGAATAAGTGTGTTTTCATGATGCTATTTAAATCTTGCCTGTGTGCTGGGCTCCTGTATGTCTGCTGATGTATTCTGAAGGACTCGGCTCGCTTTTCTAGTGTAGCGTCAGCTCTGCGGTCAGGTGTCTGGGTTTGCTGGGAAAGCAGCAGTCGCCTGACGTCCTCTGTCCTCGCCGTCCCACGTGTAAGTGCGCCATCAGGGACTTGCATTTCTCCTTCTCGTGCACGGCCCTCTAGTTCCATCCACGTCACAAGGGGTAGATTTGACCTTTTTCATAGCCGAGTAGTATGCCATTGTAGAGAGAGACCACCTCTTCTTGGCTTACCTGTCTGTTTTGGGGCACTTAGATTGTTTCCATAACTTGCCTACTGTGAATAGGGCTGCAGGGGACCTAGGAGTGCATATTTCCCTCCAAATGACTGTTTCTGTTCTTGGGTAGATACTTTGTTTTTGTATCTGGATCTGTGCTTGTTTTTTTTTTTTTTTTTTTACAAATTGCTTAGAATTTGACAGGGACTCAACTGCTTCCTCTGTCAGTACCCTTAAAAGCCTTGGGTGGCTTCTAGTTGCCAGAAAAAAGAGCCAAAGCTCAAGACAAAACTATTTACGAATCAGGTAACTCAAGCGTGTCCGTGTCAGTTTCCCCTCCCTGCTGGAGGCCTTGGCTCTGTGCTCAGCCTGTGGTTTGCCTTTCTCCTGACCCTCGTTTGCTTTCCTTGTGCGCCATGTGCAAGAGACCATCTTATCTGTTTCTCCTGACTGCCCTCACTTAGCGCCCTCCTTCCAGCTCCATCCACATTGCCGCAAATGGCTTGAGTTGCCTGTTGTGCTCCAGTGTATATAAAGACCACGTCTTCTTGATTCGTTTTCTGTTTTGGGACATTTACGGCTGTGTCCTGGTGTTTGTTTTTGCCTCCAAACTACCAAGTTAATCCTTTTTCTTTCTCGTAGGCTAAAAGGTCAGATTCCTGAAATTAAGCAGACTTTAGAGATTCTAAAATACATGCAGAAGAAAAAAGTAAGTACATTTTGTGTGTAAGTGAACCAGAATACTTCAGCAGAGGCAGGGCTTCCTCTAGCCCTTGACCCTGATGCTGGCGTCAGACAGTGGGCATCCCCCCAAAGTCAGGTTTAAGTTATGGCCTCCATTCTAGGCTGTCTTTACTTGTCATGCACTGCTTGCAGAAGTTTAGTGCCCTTTGAAATGATTTTGGGTCTGAAAAGGAAATGTCTTTTTTTGAGGTAGTAGCATCTAACGACTTGCTGTTATTCTCCCTCAAGTTAAAGAGTCTGAGACTCACAGGGCTGGTTCTCATTCCAAGTTAAAGAAACAGTTACTGAGAAGTCACACGGTACAACGGTGTCACCTAGTTAGTGGCAGCACTGAATTTGAAGATGTTCCACCCAGTACTTGTTAAGTAAAGCTAGGTGGTACAGATCAGAGTTATAAAGGTACTGTGTGCAAATACAGTGAGTGTGTGATCTGCTCGGCTGGTAGCGCCAGCCCTTTCGGTACATGATGTGTGGTGCGCTGTGGGAGAGACTTTAGACAACTGTCTGAGCATGAAGCATTGCTGAGTTAGCCTCGTGGCCAGCTGTGGGCTAGCCGGGGTCTGTCTACATGCTGTTTGCCGTAGCCTTCATCCTTGTAGGGACGCTTCCTCTTACCCCAGTTCTAGAGATGAGGAACATGAGGCACGGCGAGGCTAAGTGATGCCCAGGCCGCCCACCTAGTGAGCAGCTGAGCCACGCGCTTGTTGCAGGTGTCTGGCCGCTGTGGCTTGGCCCATGCTCTCATTGTGAGCCTGGTGCTGTGCGGCCTGTTCACAGTCCTGTCATTTTTTGAAGGAGTCCACCAGTGCGCTGGAGACCAGGTTCCTACTGGCGGATAACCTGTACTGCAAGGCCTCCGTCCCTCCTACCGATAAAGTGTGCCTCTGGTTGGGGGTAAGTACAGAACGCGCCTCCCTGTGACTGGTGGGAATGAGGCCAGTGTTCTGCTTCCTGTCAGAATATGATTGACACACGAGTTTGGTGACTGTTGTCGCAAAGACACTCCTGGGTCTGTTCCCTTCGGTTCACCTGAACCTCTGAGTAAAAATTCACTAAGTGCTCGCATAGCCTCTGTGTTATCTGGGCAGTGCTCACAGGGACCCTTTGAGTTATTTTTAAAAGCCATTTGTCAGATGACGAGAGCTGTTTTTCTTTCCTGACCAAATGTAGATAATACTGAAATGATTCTTTCTAGCTCAGAAAGTTCAGAAAGAGCTGTGTAAATGTATTCGCCACTTGGATCGATATGGGACGTGGATTCTTCTCCTCATGCCCCTGTTAGCTCAGTAGCTGTGCGAGCTCAGCGTCGGGGCCTTGCATGGCCTCCGGCTAACTGCAGAAGGTACTTTGCCTCACCAGGGTTGTTCTGAGAACTAGATGATACTGCAAGTGTGAATATCTCCTCCAGCCCAGTTAGTGTTGCTGGTCTGCAGCCAAATGACTGTGGAAGTTCTCCACCTCTGGCTTTACAGCCTGCGTGCTCTGGCACGACTGCTTATCCCCTGTGGGGCGGGAGTGTAAACGCAAGGCCAGCTGCTGGATGTGCTGGGGGCTGTGGCCTGAGGCCCTGTTTTAGCCTGTGAGCCGGTAATGTCCACTAACCACCGGGCCTTCTCTCTTCAGGCGAATGTGATGCTTGAGTATGACATTGACGAAGCGCAGGCACTGTTGGAAAAGAACTTATCAACTGCCACGAAGAATCTTGATTCTCTTGAGGAAGACCTTGACTTTCTTCGAGATCAGTTTACTACCACAGAAGTCAGTATCCTTTCTTAAAAACTAAGCAAAAAAGGAGGAAAGGAGAGAGGTGTGTCAGTGTTCTAGGCTGCGGTGCTCTGAAGAGATTATTTTGGCTAATGTATCAGTATACTTTATGAGGGTAACGAATAACATACTTGGAATTCCTAAATAAGTCCGCACATTAATGGAATTTGAGGTGCGAAGGGGTGGAAACAACAATTCAGATATTTTCTGAAGATGCCTTCGTGGCTACTTCAGAAGTTTAACTGCACCGGCATTGTTAAGGGTCTCTTGTGTTCTGCCACTGTGCTGCATAGACTGCGTGGGGGACAGGATGCTGGGGAGTCAACGCCAGGTCTTGTGCTGTTAGCACAGCACATGTAGAGTAAGTAGATGACTGTTTCAGAGCAAAGTGGGTGTTCGTGTACGCAATGCCAAGCAGTGAAAAGTTAGGGGAAGATGGAGGTGAGTGGCAGTTGGTTCAGAGAAGACTTGGGGAAGAAAGAACTGCGGTGGGTTTCAGAGGTCGTGTAGGGTGTGGGCAGTGGGAAGAGACCAGGGGTTGGGAGACACGTTGGTGTGTAGAGCCAGCATGTGCCTCTCCTCTCTGACCTGCCTCTCCTTGCCCCAGAGTCAGCCAGGATGGACACCTGTATGCACCCCCGAGGCCAGTTATAAGTCCCTTTCCCTGCTCTTCCAGAACCTAGGCTCACTTTTCTAGTGCTTTCCAGCGTGACCTCACTGAGCTACACTTTGTGTTTTCTCTGGCCACGGCACCTCAGTGCTTCCTTGTTGTGTGCGTGGCCAGTCTCACCTCGTGCCACGGACCAGGCAGAGCTCTGCCCCACTCAGCTTTTCGCCTCACCCCCAAGTCTGCCATGGTATACTTTTTTGTCCTCCTGGAATGACGACCCCTAACCCTCATTTTACTCTCTTCCTCTTTGAACTCGAGCGTCTGAACACTTTGTGGCCCTTGAGGCTTTGCTCTTGCTCTGTGCACGTCAGGCGTTGCATGTCGTCCTTACCCTGGCGCAGGCCCAGGCTTGAGTGGGGAAGGCAGGCCCGCTGCAGGCCTAGCGTAGGGCTTGGCATGTGACTAGCAATGTGGCAGCTCCTCCAGAGAAAAGCCTCTCGGGGGCTTGCTGTGGCACAGGTGACCTCGAGCACCATGTGAAAGCACTGCAGGGAGAGCATAGAGCCTTGTGCAAAAGCTGAAGTGTCCAGCCTGATGGAGGGTAAGAGGTTCCATTACTGAGACCTCAATTCACTGATTTGAATGTTGCCTGTCAGAATGCGGCTTGAGTGCCTTGGAAATTGCACGGGGAAGAGGCTCTTTAAAACCGTCTCTCCTGCTGGTTGCAGGTTCGCGGTCTTGGCTTTGGGGGAGCTTAGTCTTGACTTCAGCAGGCAGTGCCATGTGCAGTGTGTGTCTGTCCGGTGTGAGTGGCTCTTTCAGATCACACTGGGGTTTTCTTTGACAGTCCTCACAGATATGGCCAGGGTTTACAACTGGGATGTAAAGAGAAGAAACAAAGATGACCCCAGCAAGAACAAAGCATGATGCTGGCAATTAAAAATGTGGTTCAGTTTTCCAAACATGTTATTTTAAGCAACCCAAACTTTATCCTTAAAGGTTGATAGAATTTTCAATGTTATTTTTAACAGCAAGAATGATAATTAAAACTTTTTAAAAAAACATCATTTTATTTATTTATAAAGACAAAATTACTTTCAAATACTTTATGATATTAGCAGTATTATTTTTACCCACATTTCCAACAAAGTAAACGCTGCTTTCATCATTTTGTTTTGTTTCTTTGTTGTAGGAAAAGTCTTAGCTGAAATGGCCGAAAACTGTGAGGTCTGCAGCGGAAGCTTAATTCTGGACACATCAGCAGTTTGGTTTTTCTTTGTGGCTGATGTTACTCTCTTTGATTAAACCAGTCTAGAGGCAGGAAGGAGTCACTGAATGTTTGCAGACTTGTTTTCCATCGGTAGATGTGGGGCTCTGTGCTGGCTTGTGAGTTACTGCTTAGCCTGGAATGTTGTGATACTGCGCACTTCTCAGGAAATGGTACTTTGCCTTCCTGAACAGCACGAGGGCTTTTGAGACACCTTTTACCCCCATATTAATGCGCAGTGTCTTTGTGATGCCAGCCGTTGGGAGATCTTGGCCACCATGAAATAATGTTACTCTTAGCTAAGGCGGTTTTGTATTTCTTAGCAGTTCTCCAAAGCAGCTGAACAGTAATTGTGAGATAAATATAAATCTGCAGTAGTTGACAAGAGTTGTGAGCATTTTTATTCATGATAAAACCTCATAGGAATAGTCGAAACTCCCCATGGAAAGCCGTTGGCATGGAGGCCAGTAGCGGGCGCTACGCATTCTGGGAAACATAACCGTCATATTCTCCATGTAGTGACAAGTCCACTTGTCCGGTGTTTTGTATGTGTATTTCATGTTATTAAAACTGAAGTCAAAACCGGCACCTGTTTTCATGTTATTCTTTCTGATGCGTCCATATTTGTAAAGATTATTGTGCAAATAGCAAGCATGGCCCACAGGCTGCTTAGACCTGTAGAAATGATATAAAATCCCTTTGGCAGGAGTTCAGACAAGCAAGCATTTGAGAAGTTAAATATGAAAGATACCAGAGTTCCTTGGACCAGTTTTTCTCTCAAAAATTTGAACTCCAATGTTTTATAATTTTAAGCTTATAATATCTTTGAGATGTTGTAAGTACTGCTTTTCCCAAAACCTTATTATGGTAAGTATATTGGCATGAAATCTTCCTGTTGATATTAGGACAGAAGTCCTGTGTTCAGAGGTTTTTATGTTGCTTGATGTCCATGTGGATTTTGGGGTATTCCAAGGAATATGAAGAAACAAAGCTGTTTAGAAATAGGAAGGAAAGGACAAAAATTAATTATTCAACAAACATAAAAGTGGAATTTGTGTCAGAAATGGTAGTAGACTCCGTTAATTAAGTGTCTAAATCTTGCTTCTGCCACACTGTTCTCTTGCAGTGGTTCACCTTTTCAGGACAGCATAGGAATCCTGACTGGAGCCGGACTTGTAGGCCAAAGAGGACAAAAGCGACTGTGGAACTTGATACTGAATAGCAAATGTGTTAGAAATGCAGCATGTTCATTCAAGAAAACTCAGAAAATGGAAAAGAAAAACATTTGGATTCCGCTTGCATTCCCCTTTAATATTTTACGTCTTCCATTTCATTTTTTGTATGCATAGGGTCTTAAGAAGCAGGATTTGCTTTTTATAATTCGTACCCTCCTTTCTTAAGGCACTTGCTGCACTGTTACATTTACCTACTTCTTTTACTAGTTTCGTAGGAATTCGGAGGGGAAGCTGCCATTCATAGGTAGACATTGGGCTTTAGAAGTACTTTCTCTGGTAAACACAAGCAGCAAATAATCCAGTTGAGATTTTCTTGTGAGTTTTTCTTTGTGCCCACGCCGAGGTCCCTGCCTTCTCTGCAAGTCTCGAGCTGGGGGACCCTCACAGCAGCGCCCAGTCTGTGCACACAGGCCCTCTTGTGACAGTCCCTGCCCCCGTACCCCAAGTCAGGCGGGGCCCTTGGGCAGCCTGGGCTGTGGCCCCCAGTAGCTGTTGCCCTTCACTGGCAGCGTTTCCCCTCCCCGCGGCGTTTTCCAGACACTGCTCCCTGGTCATAGCATCTCCACCTTCAGCAGCTTTACAGAGGAAGCTGCTGGAAACCTGCCTTGGAGGAGGGCGCTGTCGAGTGCTCATGTCCGTTTTCCCCATTGACCTACTTCCTTTTCTGGCTTCGTTTACGTGGCTCCTGAGGCAAGTGCTGCCTCTGCAGGTTCTGACAGTCGGGTACTGTGGATCGCGGTCAATGAAGTGGCTCTGGAGATGAGGCCGGAGGGCAGGGGAGGTTGCCCTGGTGCCTGGCGGACTGGTGAGCTGGGAACTGCCCTGAACACCTTCCTGGGCCCCGTCATCTCTGCACTCCCTACTGCATCCTTCACCCAGCCCACAGGAAAGAGGGTGACAGTGAAGACAGTATATGGGGCCCAAACTGAGTGGGATGAAATCTGGGTTAACTAGTAACTGAGGGGAACATTTCTCACCCATGCTGATAACTAATAAATACTTCTGAGGTGGCAGTGGCTTCCAATAGCATATTTTAGGGACACAGGTTCACAGTGCAAATGCGTCACCATACCAGCCAAGTACCCATAGTCTCCCACCAACCATTGGGCCCCTTTCCCTTTGGGAGACTGGGCTCTGCTGTCAGATGTCTTGGGGGAGTGGTTCTGCTTTGTTCTCTGCATGTGCAAGTGAATTCATCCAGGATCTGCCTTTCTCCTGACTAACTTGCTTAGCATCATCTCAGTTCCTTCCATGTGCAGATGACAAGAGTTTATCACCGTAGATAAACTTCAGAACACATGAACATAAGGGCCTTCGATGTAGACCACATCTTGCTGATAACATCTGCTTTTGGGCACCGGATGTTTCCATAGGAGTTTACCTGCCCCCTCAGGTTCTTCAGTGTCCTTCAGGTAGACAACTCAGTGGGATTGCTGGATCATGCAGTAGATCTATTTTTAAAAAAATATTTATGCACACAAGAGCTGGGGTGCAGACCCCAGGCACGGGGGGTGGTGGTGGTGGTGAGAGGATCCACCGGAGACAAGAGTGGGGAGCAGAACAGGCGGATCTACTGAAACCCACTGCTGAGGGAGGCAGTGGGGGGATGGGAGAGGTCTGCTGCGCCCTGTGGGTCAGCTCCCCGGCCGGGGATTAAACTCATGCTGTGGTGGCTGCGGATGCAGATGCAGTGTGGCGCTCAAACCTCTTGCGCCAGCTGGGAGGCCCCCGGTGGATCTCTTAACCGTTGGAGAAACCTCCATACTGTTTCCCAGAGAGCCTAGGCCAGACCATGGATGTGAAGAGAGTGGCAGTGGGCTCTCTGGAGAGTCGGCTGTAGTGCATCTGATGTTTCCATGTGGCTTCCAGAGTACCGGGCCCCCACGGGTCTTTACGTGAGCTTTATTTAGTCGCTGTTAGGTTAAAGTTGTTTTTCTTGCAACTTCCCTACATTTTAAAGAAGATCCTGTTGCGTTGATAAAGACTGTCATGACAGAGAAGCGTGTGTCTCATGAGCGACTGTGTCAGCTGGTACCAGGTCAGTGGTGCCAGCAACAGGACTGAGCATGTTCTACACCCTGAAGTTCCCAGCGACATGCTTAAATCACGCCTGCCACACTTAGCGAAGGCAGGTCAGAACCCGAAACACATCAAAATCGAACACTTAAGTAACTTTTAGGTTGGAAAAAACATTAGAATTTAGAATGTGGTGTGCTGAGGACACTAGGAAACTTCAGAACAGATGAACATAAGGGCCTTCGATGCAAAACTCAAGAGAAACCAGGCACAGGCTGCCTCGTAATAAAGACCAAAGCTGATAGCGACCTTGACCTGCTCCCAGCTCTTTCCCACCCTTGCGCATGCCCGCAGCCCCTTGCTACTGCTGCTTGGAGGCTTTCATTCTCTCCCGAGCTTCCACTGCCCCAGCGGCCTTGCTCCTGTCCTGGCCGCTGCCTTTGTGCTCGCTGTCAGGCCCCTGCCCACCGTGCTTCGTGTGCTGACCTGCCAGGCCTGTTCACTTGGACTCTGCCAGCTCAGAGGAGCCTACTCCCCGCTGTGAAGCCAGGGGCGGCTGCCTGTGCACCTGGACGGCCCATTGCAGAGCCGAGATGGAAGGGCCCAGCCTAAGGCCGCACTGTTGCCCAGTTTCCACACTGGCCACTGGGTGGCGCGTGGACACAGGCAAGACCCAGGCAACTTGGGGAGCTGAACATCAGCCCACAGAGGCCAGGCCAGAACCGGAGCCGAACCTACCAGGTGCATTTTTAGGGAAAAGAAAAATAATGCCCTCTCAGGTTAGAATGAAAATTTCTTGGCATGTGGAGAATCCCAGGAAGAGTCTCGCTATGTTGGATCCACAAGGTTCCAAGCCTGTTTGACTCCAGGCCCCCGCCATGCCTTGATCCCAGCGAACTATGGGAAATGCTGTTATCAGCCAGCCGTAAAGAAGAATAGAGATGCGAACTGGCAAAATTCAAAACCACACCATGAGCAAGTTTATTTTAGGAATGTGAAGACATGGCCACCCGTAAATGCATCCACTAACCCAATTAATGACGTTAACAGGCTGAGGCGCTTGCTGTTTACATCGCACTGCATGTTCCACTCAGGCTAAAAGCCAAGAGAAGGAAACGCGATGGAGAGAGGACAAGAGGAGATCGCACTCGGGACTGTGGCGCGCACGGAAAGCGGGAGGCGCAGAGCAAGAGCCGAGCAGTGCGCAGAAGCACCAAGGAGCTCGGCAGAAGTTACAGGAATCAACAGAAAGTTGCTAAAACTTCAGCTATAAAATCGGTGGCTGCAGAGAAGGGGATCTTCTGTCAGCCTGGGGGAGGGCCACATGCTGGGCTGGGAGGATTCCCTAAACTCAAGTTTGGTCACTTTCTCGGTCCACAGCTCGCTGAGACAGCTACTTCCGGTCTCTTGCAAACATTTAAAGTGATGATTCCATCTTAACATTACAGGCTCGTGCAGTACTGAACACCGTGACTAAAGTTCAAAGCAGAAAAATATGGAAAAACATGTATGTGACGGATAAAGAATTTCCAGACGTGGGCCTCCCTGGTGGCGCAGTGGGTTAAGCAACGCACTAGGAAGCAAACAGCAGCCACTGCAGCACGAGTTCGATCCCTGCTGCCGGCCAGGGAGGGGA
>JAGFMF010011477.1:242137-285727 GCA_019455555.1 Galemys pyrenaicus
TCCCCTCCCTGGCCGGCAGCAGGGATCGAACTCGTGCTGCAGTGGCTGCTGTCTGCTTCATAGTGCGTTGCTTAACCCACTGCGCCACCAGGGAGGCCCCATGGTGTTCCACGCTTTCTGCTGAGCTCTTTGCTTCCCTTTTTGCTTCTGCTCAAGCCTTGGAGCCATTTCCTTCATGGTCGCTCTGATGATTACAAACGGAACCTGATGCTGCCTCCGGGCAGAAAATGTCCGAATTGAGCTGAATTCTCAGACACCAGCTGGTGTGGGGAACCCCAAGACCCCCGGCCCTGTTGGAAACTGCGCTGCCAAGTCTGCAGCGACTGAAATGAAACGTGGCGACGCTCACCTGACCTTTCCAGGCCGCCAACCCTATTCTTTGCCCTTCTAAAAAGATAGCAAAAGAGAGGTCTGATGTTGCAAAAGATGTCTAGGGATAAGAACCTTCAACCTGCGACACATCGGCTGATGGAATAGAGGGTCTAAGAACAATGAAAAGAACCCACGAAGGCTGTACCTTGGAGGAGCCAGGGTCTGCTCTAGAAACTCTTCGATCTTAATGAAGTCAGTTTTCAGCTCCTTGTTATACACCAGGAAGGGAGGATTGGCACCTGGGGCTAAGTCCTTCAGCTCTTCAGGCTTCCTATAATCAGCCAACAGCAGCAGTATTACGTTCTGTGTCGGTGCTAGTTTCGGCCCCAGCATGAAGGGTGCTCCGGTTCCTCTTACCTGGTCATGTCCACGGTGGTCACATTGAATTTAACGCCTTTAAGCCAGAGGATCATGAAGAGCCGTTGGCAGAAGGGACAGTTTCCGATACTCTCCCCGTCACTTCCAGCCTATTAAGATAAAGAAAGGCCCTGTTCACGCAGCCACTCAACAAGTGTGTGTTGAGCACCCCGGGAACACCTTCACCGCCAGAGACTATGCTGGAAACCGTTCACCTCCTGCCATGTGCTGTCATCCGCGGACAGAGAACTACGGACTCATATGATCTCACTCTGTGCAAAATGCTGCGATGAGTAAGCAGCAGCAGCGACAATTGCTATTGTATGTCACCAGAACCTATATAACCGCTTCCTACTGATACACGTCACACAGTCCAAAGATTGTGCTACTTGAAATACCTCATCAGCAAACATTTGTGGACGTGCAGCTTTTTTTTTTTACTTCAGTTCTCTCATTTTCTACAACTGTTCTGTCATTCATTGCTTCCTTCGATATTTACTGTCTGACTCCGTGGGGTCCAGGCCATCAGCACCTCTCATCTCTTGGACCTGTTTCTTTCCTCTTTCGATTTAGTCTGTAGAGAAAATGGAGCACCTCATGCTACAGGTGCTCTTTCTGTTGTGTCTGGCAGTAGGAACGCTCACGACCCACCCCACCCCTTTTCTTGCGAATGTGCCTTTCCCTAGCAGCCAGTATGACACAGGAAATAGTGTTCATTGTTCATCTTTTGTGATGTCAGCGCGTGAAGTGTGAGAAGAGCCCGGCAGCCGGAAGGGTGGCTGGCCTGGGCGAAGGAAAGGCCAAACAATGAGCCGTGGCGCGCAGGGAAGCTGTGCAGGAGAGGCTTCCTTCTTTCTGTTTATAACTTGCTGAGTGCAACTGTGAGCACGGAAAATTTTAGGATGTGAATCCCCTAGCCTGGCTGCTGATTTCCCTACCTCTTAAGTGTCTTTAGCTGGAAACAAAAGGATGTATTCATTCGTCAGAACAGCTTTTGCTCTTGTGTCCATGACTGAAGTTTCTAACACGAACAAGATAGCAGCCGTGGCGTCTGGCATGTTCCTGAGCGTTCACTGTGTTAGTGAGCGTGTCTCACTGCTGGTTTCCTCTGGCCCCCAGTGAAGACGAGCCACGCGGCGGCTGCTCTTGTGCCCGTGAGAAAGTTCGCATGCAAAGCGTGTGCTCCCCAGTCCAACCTCTGATGCTGCTTCCTCCCACCCCATCGTGTCGTGCATTTTTAAAAAGAATATTTTATTTACTTACGCACACAAGCACTGGGGTACAGGCCAGAGATGTGGGGGGGGTGAGAGGATTCGCCACAGAGAGCAGGGAGCAGAACAGGCAGATCAACGGAAGTACACTGCTGAGGGGAGCAGCGGGCACAGCAGGAGAGGTCTGCTGCACCATGTGGGGCCCCTCCCTGACCGGCAGCAGGGCTCGAACTCGTGCTGCAGTGGCTGCGTTTTGCTTCATAGTGTGTTGCTTAACCCACTGCGCCACCAGGGAGGCCCCGGGTTGGTTTTTTTTTAAGATTTACTTCTGCACACAAGAGCTGGGGCACAGGCCACAGTCGTGGGAGGTGAAAGGAGTCACCAGAGAGAGCGGGGAGCAGAACAGGCAGATCCACTGAAACGCACTGCTGAGGGGAGCAGCGGGAGGCAGGAGAGGTCTGCTGCGCCCTGTGGGTCCCTCCCTGGCCTGGATCGAACCCGTGCTGCAGTGGCTGTGGAAGCCTCACAGTTCAGCACTCAACCCCTTGCACCACCAGGGAGGCCCCATTTTGTTGCATTTGTAAGCCAGTATTTATGGTGGCTCTGAGGTAGTCTGAAATAGTCTGAACATTTACAGAACACTATCACATCTTTCCTCCTTCCTATACAGATAAAATGTTTTTGACAAAACATTTCACTGTGAGCTCTGGACTAAATGTCACATTATATAGTGTTTTATGCCAATCTAGTATTAATTTTACAGTCTCGGATACAGAATATAAGACCTCCATTAAATAATGAACAACAAACTGAAAACATAAAATCTGCATTTAGAGAAAATAAAATGCGTGTTGGAAAATCATTTGTTTTCAGTTCTTGTATATGAATCCTGCCCAAAGCATTCAGAACTGAAAGCGAAGGTGCTCACTGGTAACACGAATCTGTATGTGTTTGGGACAACCTCGGTGTGACCAGAAAGTGCTTGTGGGAGGGTCTAAAAGCTACTGGTAGCTGGGGAAATCACAGACTCGTTATGTGTAAATGAGATATTGTTGGTAAGAGCAGTTTTTTAAACATATTCCTTAACATTTGCACACCCTCAGGCCCCATNCCCCAGGCTCTTCTGTGGACCCTGCAGCCATCAGAGCCGAACCCTGCCTTTCACTAGCTGTGTGACCGTGGACAAAGTGGCTCGGCCGCTCTCTGCTTTAGCTTAGTATATCTGTAAATCTGGTTAGTAGTAAGCTGCTCAGCGCAGCGCTGTACTGATAGTAAGCACCCAACAGATGCCTAGCCACCCCAGCCCGGAAGTTTGGGACTCAGCATTTCACATGCAGTGTGCAATTTACTTCTCCCCACGTTGCCGTGCGGATCGCTGCCGACAAGTGCTGAGAGAAGCTTGACTGGACGAACTAGTAGCTCAGACTGAGAGCGCTTCAGTCATCTTGTGAGCAGCCAGGGCCTAGGTTTGGGATTGGCAAAGCGGTCCCAAGGGCCACTTGGCAAGTTTGGGTTAATTTATGTCCCGCCTGAGCAGTCATGTGCTGGATCCCAGCAAACACTTAGTCGGATTACTTTTCTGTGCAGGAATTCAAGAGGCTCTCCTCTACCTTTGAATAGGCAGGTTTGTTATGGCCTTGGTGCGTATGGCTGGCCAGCTATTAAATCATTTAAAATGATTGTGAAAGTGTTACTTTGCTAACAGATGTTTAAGCTCGCATCTGGCCAGCAGACCGCACTTCATGTCTTTGGAAGCTGGCCTGAGGCTGCCTACTTCTGGAGGCAAGTCACTGAGGCATGGCAGCCTGAGCTCACAGCCGTGCGACCGTCACCGCAGTGAGGGGTGCCCTGCCGGTGCCGAGCCACCTGCCGGATGAGATGTCATGTAGCTTTTACAGTGGGCCAGGCATGCTATGAGTCTGTTGTTGTTATTTAGCATCAAGCTGGATCCTCTCGTAGGTAGCGAAAACATGCAGACAAGACTAATGCAAGCAAGGATTTAGGAAACTATGCAATTTCTACTTGGAATGACCATACAAAATTATTAATCTTTCTTGATAAGCTCATTTCGAAACACACGTTCCTTTCTCTTGCTTAGGGGGTTTCCAAAGGGCTTTTCTGAACAGTTGAGACATAAAAAAGCAACCCGTGGCAGACCACAAAGAGGAAGCACAGACCCCCACGCAGGCACGCTAGCCCTAACTCTCCCATAGTGTCCGTGTGCGCCTGCTGCGTGTTTGTCCGTTGTGGGGGATTCTACAAAGCTCTACCTGGGCTCTTTGTGGAATGGAGCTGAAGGCCATTCTTGCGCCTTTCCTCCCCAAATTCAGGCTTTCCAGATCCTCTCTGTGATAGCTGGAAAGTCCGTAAGGGTTATCTCATCAGATTCCTTCATTGTACGGACAGTCCAGAGGGAAAGAGGGACTTGTCCAAGGGCACATGGGAAGCTAGTAAGAAAGTATCTCAGTTGCTCAGACTGCCAAGCCACCTAGTGCTTTTCCTGCCATCTCCCCTACTACTGTCCTTTCCCTACTGTCATCTCAGCTGAGCAGGGTTTGGAGCAGGAACATAATCACAGAATTATTTCCTGTCTCTAGCCCAGATGTTGATTTTTTTTTCAGAAGCTGAGGTCCAGTGTCAAGAAAGAACACGTTCTGGATATTATTATTGTAGCAGAAAACTCACCTTGACAAAAAGCTCAATCTCAGGGTCTGCCTGTGCACGGGGTCCCGCAGCTGCCATTTTTCTGGCTTTCTCGATGGCTGTCAGAGTCGCCTGCGCCCGGCTCACTCACTGTCCTTGTGGATGCTTTTCTTGCAGGTCTATCCAAAGGCTTACAGAAGGTCGGTGCTTTAAGAGGAGCGCCCAGCTTGTACTGGGCTGAGTCAGCCCTCAACGCAATCTCCTATCTCAGGAGGTAGGATGCAGAGAATTCTAGATGCTTCAGAGCAGCTCTTGAATTCGTTTCTCCTTCTTCCTCGTGACCTAACATTTACATTAGGGAGGAGCCTGGCTGGCAGGGTGGGGTGTTTCCAGAGGCTTTCAACTCCATGAGTCAGCAGAGGAGAAGCACACAGACACAAACACGCACCACGGCACTGGCATGGATCTATCAAACCGACCAGATGTTTTAGAGAGCCTCCCTTCCAGCCCTGGGCTCCATGCCCAGAAAATGGGCTCTCATTCTTGTTCCTGTAATTTAACAGCCACAAAAACCTCTTCCAGGAAAAGGACCAGAAATGACTTGGCGTTTATCATTGAGAAGGATGTTTATCTAACGATGCTGTCTAAAAGGGGATTCAAAAAAGTACTTCACTAAATGTCCCCACCCCAATTGTACTGCTCACAGTCAGCTGTCCCTTCCGGTTTGTGCCTTTCCCTTCTCCCCTATAACCAGGGCTGCAAGTCTGCTGTGGGGGCGGGTCCGCGCCTTGGGGCGCCGGCCTTGCTCCTTTCTGAGCAGTGTGGACAGAACGACGGCCTCCTGGGCGGGGCCACGCATCGGGAACCCGAGCAGGGCCGCGCCTCTGCCTGCCCACCCGGAGGGGCGGCTGGACGGCCAGACCCCTCGCTGTGTCCACTGTTGGTGGCAGCCAGCTGCACGCCCGCCTGCCGGCCCGCGGGAGGCAGGAGCCCCGGGACTGAGGAGAGGCCCCTTTGTGGGCACTCTCCGCGCGAGCCAGCGTGGCAGGGGCTCCACGTCCAGGGGCTCCGGGCGACTCCCGTCCCGCGTGGCTGGGAGGCGCCGGTGGGCAGGCGGGTGTCGTGGGCGTGCGTGGCACCCGAAGGCCCCCACACGGGGCTGAAGGGAGAGGGTGGCGCGGGTGGACGTCGGACGAGCCCCCTGAGGGGATGGGCCCGGCCGGCTGGCCGTCGGTCGGTCAGTCGGTCGGTCCGTCGGTCGGTCGGCAGGAGCCGCTGGCGCCTCGGCCTCACTTGGCTCTCCTCATGCGCCTCTGCCGCCCTTCGCCAAAGGCCCGCTGGCTGCCGCGGGCCAAGGCACTCAGCCCACGGGCCGCGTCCGTCCCGCGACGGCAGCACCGGGCCGCCAGGCGCGCTGAGCCCGCGAAGTCCTCGCCTTCGCTCCCGGCCGCGATCAGGGCGGGGGGCGGGGTGCCGGTCTCCCCGCAGCTGCCTCCGCGCCCAGGGCGCGAGGACCCCCAGCCCCAAGGACTCAGCGCGCGCGGCAGGGCGGACCCCGGGACGCCTCGTGGCAAACTCGCCTCTTCTCCCTGTTTCGAGGGTGCTGCAGACTTTCACGTCGAGGGGTGACTCGCACCCCCGGCCCCCACCCGCTCTCGGCGTCGCTTCCAGGGTGTTGGATCGAGTCGCGGGGCCGGACGCGTGGCGCCGTCCAGTCCACGGTTGGCCCTCGCGCCCTCGAGGAAACCCCCGTTCCTCCGGGCCGGGCCCGACGCCCGGCCGTGGCCTCAGCCCCGCAGCAGCCTCGGGCTCTGGCACCGGGTGGGAGGGAGCCCCGCCGGCCGCCGCCGCCGCCAGCAGACTAGGTGTCCACTGTTTCATGGGCGGCCGCGCCTTCCGGGGCCACCGGGGGCTCGTCGGGGTCTGCGCTCCCGTCCCTCGGGCTTGTGGGGTCCTTTGCGCGGCAGAGCATGTCTCGGTTAGTCAGTCCTCGCTGCCTGCACCCCGAGGGAGCCTCGCTGTGGGTGGCCACGAGGAAGGCCACCGCGGACATCCGCGCGCACCTGCCTGGTGGGCAGCCCTGCGCGCTAGTCCGCTGCGTGTCCAGGGCTACGGTTCCTGCAGCCCGTGCCATCTGTTGACTGAAATAACCACCCCTGTGAAGTGAAGGCAAGGGCTGGTGAAAGAGGAGGCGTCTGCGCAGGAGGTTACATGAGTAGGAGGGTGCAGGACGCTTGTAAGAAATGAAAGACTTGTCTGTCAACTTCTAACATCTGCAGTTAACTGAAGGAGGCTGCTCTCTGGCAGAGCCTCCCCGCTGGTAAAGGAAGAGCCTCTCATCCCTTCCAAACCACCCTTCGCTTTCACACAGGGTCGCGGCTAGCGTTGGCAGCAAGGGACTAGTGGCTCTTAGCCTTAGAGGGTGCCAGCAGCCAGGTCAGCCTCTCTGCCCTTGGCTCTGCAACTTTCGAATGTGGCGGCTCTGCATGCTTTGTGGCATGCTCCCTGGGCCTCCCGGGTTCTTCACCCGGGTGGGGGTATGCCAGCCGCTGTTCCCTTAACTCCAAACTCCTGCAGGCAGCTCCATGGGCAGAGGTCCAGCTTTCCAGCAGAGCAAAAGGAGAATTTTCCTTTCTTGACCCACATCTTCTAGAATGAACTTCTGGAGTCACCGCCAAACTGCTTTCTGCAGTGGCAACGCCATTCCCCATGCCAGCAGCCAGTGCAAGAATTCCAAGTGTTCCCATCATTTACTTCTTTAAGTTTAGCATTTCTAGTAGGTGTGAATTGATGCTTCATTATGGCTTTGATTTGCATTTCCTTACTCACCAGTAAGGTAGAGCATATTTTAATGCACTTATTAGCTATTTGCATATGTATGAAGAAAGATGTGCCCACGTTCTTTGCTAATTTTCAAATTGTTTATTTTGCCTTTTTGTGTTAAGTTCTTCTGGATTCTATACCTTCATCAGATATAGAACTTACAAGTATTTTCTCCCAGTCTATGGCTTGTCTTTTCACTTTTTTTTTAACTGTAAGTTTCGAAAGGCAAAGGCTTGGAATTTTTTTAAAAGTTTTTTTAATGCAAGCACTGGGGTACAGGCCAGAGGTGCGCGCGGTGAGAGGAGCCACCAGAGACCGAGTGGGGAGCAGAACAGGTGGATCCACTGAAACACACTGCTGAGGGAGCAGCGGGGAGACAGGAGAGGTCTGCTGAGCCCTGGGGTACAAACTCGCGCTGCAGTGGCTGCCGATGCTTCCTAGTATGATGCTCAAAACCCTGAGCCACCAGGGAGGCCCCAGTTTGGAAATTTTTTTTATCAATTTCGGTTCATTTTTTCCCTTTATGGGTTGTGGTTTTGGTATTTAATGGCTCTTTAATAAACCCAAGGTCCTGGAGACTTTTTAATATACTTTCTTCTAAAAGTTTGATAACTTACTTATATTTCTTACATTTAAGTCTGATCAGTTGTGAGTTAATATTAATTGGTGTGCGCTGTAAGGGTGTAAGTTAATCTTTTTTCAAGTGGGTATCCAGTTGTCTCAGCACCATTTGCTGAAAACACTATTCTTTCTTTCCTTGGTACCTTTGTCAACAGTAAACTGGGCTTTAAGTATAAGGGCTAATTTCTGGATTCTCTGGCTGTTTTATTGCTGTAAATGTTTATGTGCACGCTGGTACCACCCTTCATAACTACTTTATACTAGGTTTCATAACCAGGGAGTGAAAGGCCTCCCCTTGTTTTCTTATTTTTCACTATTTCTGGCTAGTCTCCGATATTTGCATGAATTTAAAGACCAGCTTGTAATGTCTGCAAAAAAGAAAACCTGCTGGAATTTTGATAAGGATGGTGTTGATTATATATGTCAATTTGAAGAGTATTGTCTTTTGATCATCACTGAATTTTAAAATCGATGAACATTAATCTATTGCTAACAGAATATTTCATGGCTAGAACTGAAAGCTTTCCCTTTAAGGTCAGGAACAAGACAGGGACACCCAGTGTCACCATTTCTGTTTAGTTTAGTGCCGGAGGCTTTGGTTAGAGCTGCCAGACAACAGGAAATAAAAGGAATGCAGGTTGGGAAACATGCGACACTATATTAGTCACATGATCTGATACTAGAAAACCCTAAAGACTCCACCAAAATGAGCATCCACCCATGGAAATACCAGCAATGTTCTTCAAAGAAATTGAACAAAAACACTAACATTCATACAGAACCAGAGAAGGCCTGAAATAGCAAAAGCAATCCTGAGAAGCAGGCATCGCATTACCTAACCTTACACGACAAAGCATTGAAATAATATGATATTGGCATAAAAAGAAACACGTGGCTCCATGGAACAGAACCAAAAGGCCAGAGATAAATTCACATACACATCAATACTTAATTCACGCAAAGGAGCCACAACCATACAAAGGGGAAAGGAGAGTCTCTAATAGCTGGTGCTGCGACACCTGGGCAGACACTGATGTTCGCTTTCTGTGGAAGGAAGCACTGGTGTCTCATGATAAAGATGTTCTGGAAGACTCAACACCTGCTGCCACTGGGGAAATAGAAGGAGCACAGTGGATGGTGGTTGACTTGGGGTGTTTTGAGGGGAAAATCTTATACCTCAATCATATCCCAAATGGCAAGCCAGTGCTACCTCAACAAAAGAAAAAAAATCAGAAAAAAAAGCAAAGCTAACCAAGTGTGATGTACTCAAATGAAAAAATTTTTACACAGGGAAGAAAATATAAGTAGGTTAAAAAGAAGATCACCAGCAATGCTCAAGATCAAGATCAAGAAGATCTCCAGCTCAAATGCTGAAGAGGAGGCAGAGAACGAGGTTGCACCCACCGCATCGGGAAAGGAGCTGGATTGACTCAAAACCCTGAAAGTGGAGGCAACCCCAGCAGTGCGATTCAGCCCTTTCCAAAGGACATGCGGCATCAACTCAAAACATGATGCTCCCAGTGTTTGTTGCAGCCGGATCTCCGCTGGCCGGACCTGGAGACGCCCTCAGTGCCCATGGAGAGAGGGTGGGTGGGAGAAGACATGTCATTCCCTCGCCAGGGAAAGGACTCACCCACGAGGAAAGAGAAATGCTGCCTCCGACCATACATCGGAGGGAGTTAGGAGGAATCTTGTGTGTGGTAGAGCAAGTAGGGATGGCAAAGATAAATATTGGACATTTACATAGTGGGCAATTCGACAAAGCAGAATACGTCTTGAAACTAGTGGATACTAATAAATGAGGCAAGGTTTGTGAGGTTAAGAGGTAGCGGATGGAGAAAGGGACAAGGTGGTGTAAAGGTTGGCGGTGAGTTAAATAAGCGAGCGCATGAACGGATTCATGACTGAGCAGGCGGAAGGGTATGTTGTCCAGGACAGGAAGTGGCAGGCAGTGGGGAAAACAAAATTAGGCACATGCACATCTCTTCTCTTCCTTCAAGGCAGGACAGCGAGGAAATACACAAATATTTAATGACTGCCAGAAAAGTCATTCCCTTTACCTTTCCAACCCGTATCTGGCACTTAGTTTTACTCTTGTGGACAGATCTTGGCTTTCTTCTTGCTGAGAAAATAGAATAAAATCCATGAAGTGCCTATCCGTTTATTTACATCTTTATCGTTCTTCAAAATATTTTATAGTTGTCACAAGTCTCGCACTCTTTTGGATACATCTGTTTCTAGGCATTTGTCGATACTATTATAAGTGGAAACGTGTCCTTAATTTTATTTTTGGAAAAGTGATATATATAAATACGATTGATCTTTTAACAAATTTTATTTTGGAATATCTTCAGGTTTATAAAAAATTGTATTGATAGTACAGCGTTCTTGCACCCTTCTGCCCCCTTTCTTTTCTTTTTTTTTTTAAAGAATTATTTATTTATGCATACAAGAGCTGGGGTACAGGCCAGAGTCCAGGGAGGTGAGAGGATTCACTAGAGACAGAGTGGGGAGCAGAACAGGCAGACTGAAACACACTGCTGAGGGCAGCAGCAGGCGAAGCAGGAGAGGTCTGCCGCGCCATGTGGGTCCCCTCCTTGGCCGGCGGCAGGGATTGAACTGGTGCTGCAGTGGCTGCGGTTTGCTTCGTAGTGCGTTGCTTAACCCACTGCGCCACCAGGGAGGCCCCTGCCCCCTTTCTTATGTGAACATCTTACATTACTTTGGTACAAATGTCTAAACCAAAAAACCCACATTGTTACATTACTGTTAAATAAATTTTAGACTTGGAGTTCACCATTTTCCCACACTTATGCCTGTTTTCTGTTCCTGAATCCCTTCCAGGAATGACGTTGCATTAAGTCGCCATTTCTCTATTGTCTCCTGTCACCTGTGGCAGTTCTCTCTCATTTTTTGTAACATTGGTAGTTTCTAAGTAACGTATAGAATGTTCTGCAGTTATTTTGGTAAAGAATCCTACTAAGGGGAAGTGCCCTTCTCGTCACACTGTCAGGGGTATATGCCACTGAGGCCATAGTTTTGCTGAGTTTCTTTATGTAAAGTGACTATTTCCCTCTCTTTGCACTAAGCCCAGCTCACACGCAACAGGGAGATTGGAGATTAAACTGCATGTATCTCAGAGGGGGGTCAAGCGGCATAATACAGAATTCTCTGAGATTTGTCTCTGCTTCCTATTTTAAGTTATTCAAGGATTTATTAGTATGAAATAATATACATCTATTTTACACTTTGGGCTATAATCCAGTACTGTGTCGTTTGTGTTTTGTGGCTGAAATTGCTTTAGTTTGTCTCCTGGCAGCTGTGTTAGGAGAGGGGGCGAGAGGAGAGGAAGGACCCCTCAGTTTAAAACACAAGAGTGGAGTTTTAGAAAACTCTTTGGGAATCTTATGTAAGGGGAAGGAGCTGTGAGGCAAGAAAGACTATCAGGCTTTGGGGAAGTCATACCAGGAACTTAGTCGCTTGGGACTCAGGGGTGTCATCTAGGGCATGCACTGCAGGGAGGACCAGTGTCTGCAGAGGTCTGTGTCTGCCCCTCCCCATTTGCTCCCCACTCCAGGCCCATCTATCTGGGATGGTTGCGGAGCTATCACTGATGCCTTTTCTGCACCTCAAATCTGATCACTTGCCTTTCCTTCCTGCGGGCAAATTCCACTCACGTTCAGTGGCTTAACCGGTGGCTCTGGCCAAAGAGGCACTGGGGTCAGCCCCTGATTTGTCCAATTTGCCCCGGTCACACCCGCGCTTACGCTCCGGAACGGGATGCCACTGAACACAGGGCCGACAGGGGCCTCAGCCAGCACTGGCTCCAGGGCCACACTCTGGCTCCAGGACCACACTCCCCGCACAGCCGCCCTGGGCCAGGGCGCGGGCTGGCCGGCGGCCGCGGCGTCACAGACTTAGCAGGAAGCGCTTTCCTGGCTCGTTCAGACGCCCCCGCGCACTGCACTGTCTTTACCAGGCTTCGGCAGGAGGATTGCGGCCCCGAGACTGGCACCGGAGCGCTTCTGCTCCACGGAGCCGTTGCTCTAGAACAGCTTGGGCAGCAGCCGGACGTGCGCCCGCAGCCGGGGCAGAGCCACGAGCCTCGCGTCTGGGGCCGGCCCCCAACCGCCTCCCGTGCCCGATCTGGTGCCCCGCTGCCGCTGCCCGCTGCCCACAGCCAATGCGTCCTGCACACACTGGAGCCGGCCCTCCGTCCTGCGCCCCCACACCGCGGCCCCTTCACCCGACTCGCCAAGCGGCTGCCCGCTGGCCGCTCACGAGCCGAGCCGAGCTCGGGCTTCAAGCAGACCTGCTTTGGGGGACCTGCTTGCTGACCGCTCCTTTCCGCTGAAAGGCCGCCTGGGCCGCTCTTTGACGCGCATCCGGAGCCGAGGGCCGGCCGCTCAGTTCCCGTCTCTGCGGCTCAGCGACCAAAACCTCGCAGTGCCCGCGAGCGCTGCGGCCTGGCCTCCCAGGCCCCAGGACGCGCGGGCGGCCGAGCCCGGCAGTCGGCGGCGACCGGCTTCTGCGCGGGTTTCGCGGCAGGAACCCCAAACCTGCAAGGCGCCGCAGAAGCCCCAGGAAAGAGCCCGCGAGCGCTGATCCCGCTGCGTCCTGCGGCTGCGCCCTCCTCGCGGTGACAGTCCTGCGGTGACAGTCCCGCGTGAGTGCCTGGCAGGAGGTCAGGCCCTTGGTCGCGAGTGCCGCGCCAAGCTCGAAAGAAAGCGAAACTGGGCAGAAAACACCACGGCCCAGCGGGCCGGGTGCGCTCGCTCGTAGCGCCCCCTTGGGAAGTGTCTGCACCGGGTGGCCCTCGGCCCAGGCTCGCCGGCCAGGCTCGTGCTCCAGCCTCGCGCCCGGGAACCCAGGGGCTCGCCCGTGAGCCAAGAGCCGCAGCATGGGAAAGGAGCCCACGGGGGCGCCAGCGCGGCGCGGCCGCCGCAGGGTGCACATGCTGCAGCGTCCTCAAGGGCCTTCTCCAAGCACCCGAAAATGCCCGCTCCTTGAAGCACGGGCTGCAGAAACCCGGCCAGGGGCTCCGCCTGCGGCCGGAGACGGAGGGCCCGGGGCCCATGAAAGCACGTGCCCCCCAAACCCGCAGCCCCCCCAACAGACTCACGCACAGCAAGCTCCCAGCTGCCGCCGAAACGGCCCCAACGCTTTACTGAAACCGGGGGACAACACACCGTGAGGTGCAGGCGCGCCCTCCCCCAGACCAGCGGTGCCCGACCCACCCGAGCAGGGGCCCCCCACCGCCACCCCCCGGCCACGCATCTGTGTCCCTGTGGCGCGGGCCGCCAGTGTCCGCAGGAGCTCAGTCTCCACCTGCGCCGAGGGCCAGGCTGTGTGCCCGCAGCAGGCGGGCTGAGGAAGGCGCCAGGCAGGCAGGACGAGCGGGGAGTCGGCGACAGAGTCCTCGGGCCGCCTCCGAGTGCGGGCGGATGATGCCAGGCGAGGGGAAGCCGAGTCCCGACGGGCAGCAGGCCTGTGGCTGGAGCGCGAGGCCCGCCCCTGTGGCCGCGGAGCGGCGCTGTCCCGCCAGGTCCCCGCCGTCTGTGCGTGCGTCGGTCCGTCCCGGCGCCCAGGCGGCCAGAGGCGGGGTCCAGGGCCGCCTCGGCACGGCCGGGCTCACACCCCCTGCCCCGAGGGGCAGACGGCTTCCTGCAGCACCAGGTGCAGCAGGTGGTTCTGCTCGGCGCTCAGCAGCGGCCACATGGCCACCTGCAGCGACTTGACGGCCTCCGTGTCCTTCTCGTGGGTGGCCATGACCAGGGACTGCAGCAGCAGGAAGAGCTCCTCGGGCAGCGGGCCGCCGCCGTCCTGCCCGTGGCCGTCGAACGCCTCCCAGGAGTACTTCTCCAGCGTGCGCGCGTGCTCGGGCAGCAGCTTGGCGGGCGGCGGCTGCAGCAGCAGCAGCAGCAGCACGCGGGACACCTCGCAGCGGACCAGCACGTCGGAGAAGGCGCCGAGCGCCGCGGCGGGCACGGGCGCCGACGTGGACGTGGGCGCGGGCAAGGGCGGGGGCGCGGCGGGCCGCGCGGCGCCGGGGCCGGGGGCCGGCGGCGGGGGCCCGGGCGGCGGGGGCCCGGGCGGCGGCGCGCCGTGCTCACGGGCCAGGCGCTGCATGCGCGTGAAGAGCGCCAGGGCGCTGCTGTAGTCGCGCGCCAGCAGCTGGCACGACGCCGCGTCGCCCAGCGCCTGCAGCGCGGCCAGGGGCAGCTGCGGCAGCTGCAGGTGCGCGGCGCGCTGGAAGTGGCCGGCGGCGGCGGCCGGCTGGCCCAGGTCGCGCAGGGCGGCGGCCAGCTCCAGGCAGAGGGCGGCGGCGGCGGCCGGCTGGCCCAGCTCGAGGTGCAGGCGCACGGCGGCGCCCAGCGCGGCGGCGGCGGCCTGCAGCGGCTCCCCGTAGGCGGCGGGGCAGGCCAGGCGCTGGCGCGCGTCGCGCTCCTGCCGCAGGAAGAGGCGCGCGGCCTCGGTCAGCGCCAGCGCCTCGCCGGGCCCGTGGAAGAGCGCCTGCTGGCAGCGCGCCACGGCCAGCTGGCACCAGGCCGCGTAGGGCAGGCACTCCTGGGCGCGCAGCTCGCGGCCCAGCTGCGCGAACTGCTCGCCGGCCTCCGCCACGTTCGGCTTCCGCAGGAAGCGCTTCTTCAGCTTGCTGGACACCTGGCGGTAGCGGGCCAGGAAGTCGGGGGCCTCGGGCCCGGGGCCCGCGGCGAAGCCGCCGCCGCCGCCGCCGCCGCCGCCGCCGCCGCCGCCCGGCCCCGCCGCGGACGCAGCCATCTTGCCGCCCCGGCGCTTCCGGGCCGGCGTGCCCACGCCCGCGTGCGATGGCGACGTGCCGGCTGCGTGCGTGCTTGCGTGCGTGCGTCACGCGCGGCGCGCCGGGCCGCGGGGAACGGGCGCGGCGGGGGCGGGGCGGGGCTCGGCCCACGGCGGGGGCGGGGCCAGCGCGGCGGGGGCGGGGCCTTGTCGGCTGCCCGGGGCGGGGCCGCGGAGTGGGGCGGGGCCGGGCCTGGCGGGCCGCGTGGGGCCTGGCGGGCCGCGCCGCGGGGCTGGCCCCGCTGTCGCTAGGCGACAAGTTGTTTACCCGTCGCCAGGGGCGTCCCCTCACCTCCCTGGGCGAACTGGGCCGCCGCCTCTGCAGGGACCCTTCCGACTGGGCACCTGCCCGGTCGCCCACGCCACGTGCGGGTGACCGCGCTCGTCCGGGCCGTCGCCACGCCGCAGGCCTGGTCTGGAGCCGCACCCCAAAGTACCCCAAAGCCTGGGCACTCCGAGCCGAGGGCGCAGCCCGCCCGGCCCAGCCGCACGTCGCACGCGCGCCCTCCCCGCCGCCCACGCCCCCCACGCGGGCCGCCCCCCAGCGGGGCCACCCCTCCGCTGCCGGCCGGGCCGCCGCTGCGCTCAGCGCGCCCTGACCCGAACCCGAGCCGTGCGTCGTCCCCGGCCCGCCCCCGTGCCCCGACGGCGACCCGCTCGTGTGTCCCAGCCAGCGCCCAGGGTGTCACCCCACCGCCACGCAGAGTGACCGCAGCGCGCGTGGGTTTCTTTCAACACTTTATTGGCGCCCCACGACGGGGCGTGGGGTCAGGGCTTGGGGACCAGAGCTGCCGGGCCCGGGTGCCGGGGCTGCCAGGGTTTGGTGCAGGGGCTGGTGCAGGGGCTGGGGCCGGGCCGGGTGCTGGGAGGTGGCGGCGGCCGCTAGTCGGGGCCCGGGGCCACCTGCGAGATGGTGGTGGTCCCGAAGAGGGCGCTGAGCAGCGGGCTGTTGTGCACCGCCATGTCCACCAACTCGGGGGTGATGCGCCTGCGGCCTCTGCTCTGGGCCTCGTTGCCTGCCAGCTCCAGCACGGTGGCCGTCAGGTACTGGATGACGGCGGCCAGGAAGACCGGGGCGGACTCGTTGAGGCGCTGGGCGTAGCGGCCTTCCCGCAGGAGGTGCTCCACGTGGCTCACGGAGAACGACAGCTCGGCGCGGGCGGTGCGGGCGGTGCGGGCGGTGCGGGAGCGGCTCCTCCGCTGCTCGGGAGACGACCCTCGACGGCTCCTCCTCGGCATGGCGGCGTTAGGGGCTTTCTTTGTGCCAGGGGCCTGGCTGCGCGGCGGGGCGGGCGGGCGGGGCGGCCGCTGGGGTGGCGCTTGGCGGTGCCCCAGCAGGTCCCAACCGCTGCTTGGGGCCAGCGTGGGCCCGCCGCGTCTGGTCTCGTAGCAACCACCGGGCGCCCCTGATTGGTCGGCTCGTGTTCCTCGACGGTTGGGACGGGCGTCCGGGGCGGGGGCGGGGGGGCGCCGGGGCGCCCCCAGGGGGCTGGGGCTGGGCTTGCCGGGAGTCTCGCCGCTGGGCTGGCACCGGCCCACGGCCCCCCCCCCGCCCCCCGCTCGCCCCTCCCTCGGGCTGTGGGCGCGCGTGCCAGTAGACGGAAGGGGGGGCGGGCCGCGCCACCTGCACCCGCTCCGCCACGTTGGCGGCGCCTCTGACCCCCCGCCCCCCGCCCCCGCCCCGCAGGAACCCGCCTCTGGCAGGGGCGCCGGCCCTCCCCGTGGCGCCCTCCCCGGGGCGCGCCCTCCCGCCTCCGCCCCCGCCGGTGCCCTGCGGCCGGGAGACGCTGCAGTCGGGCCAGGGCCAGGGTGGCCCCTGGTGCCGGGCAGCTGGCGCGCGCCCGGCTGGTGCGTTGCTGGGGGGCAGCACGTGGGGCCCGAGCCGGCTCGTCCTCCCTTTTCGCGGCTGCGTGGTATTCCGTCGCGGGAGCGGCCCTGGTGTGTGCGCGGGCCTGGTCTGCGCGTGGACGTTCAGGGACCCCGCCGTGTGGTCCGCTTGGGTGGGCGCGCCCGCTCTCCTGGGCTCTTCTGGGCGCGTGGAAGCGACGGAGGAGCCGCCCCTCGTTCCCGTGGTAGCGGGGCGCTTGGGCCCTGGTTCCCGCGGCAGCGGGGCGCTCGGGCGCACCCGGGTGGCGGGCCCCTGCGGGGCAAGTCCCCTGTGCCGCCCGCCTGCCCGCCCGCCCGTCGTGCCTGCCTGCGCTCGCTCGTTGGTGTCGGTCGTTTGCTTTGCTTGGTTCGCCTGCGCGGGTTCGCTCGGGCCCCGGGCTGCGGGCAGCGTGTCGGGTGGGTCGGGTGGGGTCGGGTCGGGTCGGGTCGGTGGTGCGGAGCGCGGGGCCGCGCCTGCCGGCCGCGGTGCTCCTGGCCCGCAGGCGTGTCCGCTGAGCCGCTGCCCGTCGACCTGCTGCCGGCCGGGCGGCTGGTCTTTGGGTGGCGGCGGCGTCCAGCCGCCTGCCGGGTCCTGGGAGGTCCGACGGGGCCGCTCCCGTGGGTGTCTCTCTGCTGCGTGGCGTCGCCTCTGGGCCCCTCGTCAGGACCCCGGCCCGGCCCAGCGCGGAGACTGACGACTGTGCTGGGTGCCAGGAGTTCCGCAGCCTTGATCCTTGCAAGTGAGGAGGCTCCTTTTTGTGTTAATTTTAGAGTTAATTTTGTATGTGTATGATATCCAGGTCCCTACCATTTTTCTGTTGTGGATACCAAGTTGTGAAGCACCATGTGTTGAAGGAGCTTCTCATCCCCCCTCAAGCGTCTTGTCATCCTCCTTGAAAGTCAAGTGCTCATCGGTATGTGGGCTGCTTTGTGACGCTAGATTCTGAGGCAGACACTGGCCCAGATGTCTGCATGGCCCGTGCCACTCCCTTTGGGATTACTGTAGCCTTGTGCACTTTGAAGAGCTTGCCAAATGCCTATACTTTTTTGACGTTGTTATGACCACGTGGACTTCAGATTCTGCTTGTCAAAATATTCAGAGCAGCCAGGTTGGATTCCAACAGGCCTGAGGCTGAGGTGCATATTGTCTTGGGTTGGTGGCCATTGTGACGGCTTTGAGTGTTTAATCCTGTAACACGGGTGCCTTATCCTTCCGTGGGGTTTTGTAATTATCAGAGTACACAGCTTAGGTGACATTATGTTAAATTTATTCACCACCATTTTATTCTGTTGGATGATACTGTGCAAGGGATTGTTTCCTTCACCTCTTTTCAGATTTTCCTTGCTAGTGGATGGAAACACAGCCACCTGGCGGGGGCATGTTGGCTGGGCGTGCTTCTGCAGCTTTGCTGGGTTTGTGTTGTGCATGCAGCTTGTGTGGGCTTTTTAAAAAATTTTTTTAATTTATGCACACAAGAGCTGGAGTACAGACCAGAGGCTCGGGGGTGGGTGAAAGGACTCCCCAGAGACAGAGTGGGGAGCAGAACAGGCAGGTCGACTGAAACCCACTGCTGAGGGGAGCAGCGGGTGAGGCAGGAGAGGTCTGCTGCGCCCCGTGGGTCCTCTCCCTGGCTGGGGATGGAACTCAGGCCTTGGTGGCTGCTGATGCTTCTTACTGTGAGACTTAACCCCTGTGCCACCAGGGAGACCCCTGTATGGGCTTTTTATGGGTTGTTTATTGTGTCCTATGTATGTACACATTTGTGCTATGTAGGTGATATGTGTGTTGTATGTATGTAACCTGTATTTGTGGACATGTCACCTATAAACAGATGCTTGCTCCTTTCCAATCTGGAGGTCTTTAATTTACCTTGTTCTGCCTAATTTCCCTAACTAGAACTTTGAGTACAGTGTTCAGTGGGAAGAAAGACATGCTCGCCTTGGTAGATTTTTCATGTCGAAACAACCTTTCACTCATGGATAACGCCCACTTGGTCATGGTGTGCGATGAGTGGTCAGGATGTGTCCTCTTGAGATGCATAGGACTGGATCAGGCAACGCACAGTGGGGTGTGTGCGTGTGCAAATAATTGGCCACGAGTTACACCACACAGTCACGCTCCCACGACCACATGCACACGGCACTGCTCTGTGAAGGACAATGACAGACAGTTTTGAGAGACTGCTGATGTTCCAGTTCCTTGTACACACACAACAGGTGTGGTTGACTCATCTTTCTGCCACCACAGTCTCTTCTGCATTTCTAACTGATCTAGTTGCAACAATTTTTTAAATTGGTGACTATTATTGCTCCCCTGTGGAAGATGTGGAGAGTATCTTTCTGTGGTGGACTGACCAAAATTATACCAAAATGTCTAAACAATAAACGCGTGCATGTTCTGAGCCAGGGAGAAGAGCGCTATCCTACCCCTGGTGACTGATAGCGGCTCCATCAGAGGCCTCGCTAGAGCCGAGGCCTCCTTCTGGAGAAAGGGATGGCTTCCGTTTTGTATCCTGGTGCAGGGGAAGTGTGAAGTGGGCTTTGCCACAGTGTTATTCGGCCAGTGGGACACTGTGCTGGCCCTGGTGCCAGGTGTGTGCACAATCGCAGTAGTGTCCATTTAAAGCTGAAGCCCTAAGGGACGTTGTCCCTCACTAAGTAGCAGCCGTAGACTTGACAGTAGCCTGTGAATGAGTCCCTGCCATGGAGAATGTGCCAGTTACCTATAAACAGGACCTGTGAATGGGCAAAAAGAGATCAAAAAGGCCAGCAGAGCAAGGGCAGACCAGGAGAACCCCAGATCATAAGGTGATTTAAAGGAAAAGCTTTATATGATTCAGTGAGCTAGTTTTCCTTCGCGGTTAAACATTTGTATCCCCATCCTCATTTCGTCATCATGTACAGGAGCCAAGAGCTGGAAGCAAGTTCAGTGTTCGTGTGCCTGTGGTGATTGGATGAAGCTGTGAGACGCACTCAGCTATAAAATGAAATCCTAGCATTAGCAACATGGATGGCGCCAGGTGGGATTATGCTCAGAGAAGTAAGTCAGAAGAAGGATAAGAAACACCATCTGATTCCACTGTCAGCACATGAGAAATGACACAATGAACTAAATAAAGCAAACATACACTTTTAGACCAAATTAGTGCTTAGCGGAGGGGGGGGGGACGGGGTGGATCGGTTGGATGTCTGTGGGCCACTAGCGTAGTATGTACAGATACTGCTGTATGTTGATGTACTCCTGAAACCTAAAGGGCCTCGTAAACCAATGTACACCAGTGGAAAATTAGTGACAAGAGTCTACAAGTCTCATGAGTTGTTGATAATCATGTACAGTGGAGCAGCTGCTCTAGCAGCACCCCCTCTCTGACCCAGCAGCTCCACGTTCGGTATTTACCTGAATGAAGACACAAGGACACTTTCACACGAGCATTCATGGCACCTTGGTTCATAACAGCCCCAGCTGAAAACAAGCCAGGTGTGTTTATAGAAGTTTGGGTTTTTTCTGCCGTCTGACTTTCCAGAGCAGGCTGTGGTGATAAAGTGTCAGAACAGTGGGCACTGTGCAGGGCAGGCTGGGAGGGGTGCTGGCCTTTGTGCAGTGAAGGTAACATTCTCCACACTGCCGGGGCAGGGCTATGCAAAGGTTACGAGTCTGTCAATCGTCGGCAAGTGCACACTTAATAGGTTTAATATTGTTGCCCGTAGATTTTCTCTCAAAACACAAAAATGTAGGCAAATACCGAAGTGTAAAGATATAAAGGTTATAGAATTGTGCGGGGATGTGTACTTACAACTTGCAATGTACTTTGAAATGTCTCAAAAATAAGATTCAGAGATGGCTAGAAGGACAGCAATGCAAGCACGCGCTGTCTAGGTGACTGTCTGCGGGTCTTCCCAATAAAGCAGTTTCAGCTTTTCTTTGTCAGAAAATGCCCATAATAAGATGCTGGAAAATGAATGAGCACCTGATCATGGCTCTAGGCAAAGGAGATATGAGGGTTACCCCCCGCGGCTTATCTGAGGGCAAAGAACCAGGGTTCAGGAGGCCTGCACTACCGCTCAGGAGTGAAAGCAGCAGCTTATTTTTATCTTCCTTATGACTGCATGTGGAGGAACAGGTTTTAGACGTGCAGAAGTGAGGAGTGAGGCTTGCTGATCTGGTACTATCTGAGAGGCGCTGTCCACAAGGCCGCTGGAAATGCTGTCGGGAGGGCGTGCCCTCGCACTTGCTGCCCCTCTGGGTTGCTCCGCAGAGCTGCGCAGTCCTGGAGACTGTCTGTAACAGGGTGGTCCCAGGAAAAGGGGAAGTTCCAAAATCCTGGTTCCGCCCTAAGTGGGTGGAGCTGAGGAGGAAAAGATTTCTGCAGAGAAGAGAAGAAGGAAGAAAGGAAGATGGAGAGCAGCAAGGAGGCCTGGAAGAGGCAGAGGGACCTGTGAAGAAACTGCGCTTGCTTTTTGGTCTTGGACTGGTTGGAACAGATGTGGGTGAGAAACCCGTGGGGAGGTTAGCAATGGCAGCTGTCATCTTAATTTTAATTTTGCTCTTTTCTTCCCAGATTTGTCTGACTCTTTCTGACCCTTTTCTATGGGTCTCTACTGAAAGGTCCTTTAAATGTGTGCCAGGCTTTTGGGCCTTGCTTTGGGCCAATTCTATTTGGCTGAACTTTTACCCTCAAGAAAATGGGTAACTTTAAATGCTTAACTTAGTAACTATATTCTTTGTTCTTTCTTTATTGTACCCTAGTTGTATTAAAGTTCCTTTCCATTAAAAGTTTTGTATGTTTGTCTTAATGCGGCAGATGGCAGAACCCATTCAGAGAGGGCAAGCTTAAGGCTTCTGGGTGCTCCTCTCCCTGCCCTGTAACATGTCGTTAGTCCTACAGCCTCTCATGGGCTTCTGTTATGTTGTTTACAAGAAACCGACGGTTTAGTAAGAAGAGATGAAGCAAACAAGCAGGGCCCGGCTTGACCGGCTGTGATGAAGCCGTGAGCAGGATACAGGGACCCACAGAAAGGGTGATCGGTGCTAGTGAGTGACCTATGAAGAAATGTGTGGGAGGTAGATGAGAGCGGCTTAGCGAATGAGCAAGGCTTGGACTAGAATGATGCTGGAGTGAGGTGAGGCTGTTCTGGCACGGGACATGCCAGCACAAAACAGGGCACATTCAAGGGAAAGAGCACGGAGTTCCCACTGGGGTAGCGTGGAGAACCGCTGGATTTTAAACTGGGAAGCTGTGGCCACACGGACATTGTAAAGCGCTGACTATGTTTATATGTGGAAGAGGAACTCGTGGGAAGCAAGGTGACAAAATCCATGGAAAACAACTTAGTTACTGAAATAGAGACGACATATACAGAGCGCTTGACTTAGAAAAGCCTGGCGCAAAGAGGCACGCCTGGGGCATGCTGCAATCTTGGAACTGGCAATATTTGGTAGCTGATTGGATGTGGAAGATGAAGAACCAGCAAAAACCTACAATGACTCCAAGGTTTTCATTTGAGCAACTTGACAGAGAACTCAGGCAGATGGATAGATTTCTATTACCAGTCTCGTGTTGCAGAGGAAGAGTATCTGTTCAGAAGGGAATGCAAATTCAGATCTGCTCAAGCTGGTGGTACTTGGTCGTGCTGTTAATGAGAAAGGGCTAAATTAAAGGTACAGACAATCATCTTTGGCCGAGGTCAGAAAAAAAGCTAGTCAATACTTGAAGCTGAGCCCTGTCCTGCTGCTTTTCATTCCATTTCCTCCTTCCCTCTGCCCCCCTAGAATGAGGCCACAGGGCTGCCGGCCTCTCTGTGTGTGAGGCCATTGAGCAGGCTCTAAAAGCTGCTTTAGTTCTTATTCTTCCTCCCCCTAACCAAACATTCTTAAGTTCTAGACCTTTAAAGGAAATCAATGTGGCCACAATCAATTGCATATTATCACCCTCTCCTGTAGTCTTTGTAAACCCAGCCCACACTCGTTTCTGCTCAGTGCCTCAGGCTCATCATTTATATGCAGAGACACAATCAATAACAACAAAAGAACCTCAGAGGTACCTCTAGTAAGCGGAGAGGTGGGAATGTTAAGTGTGGCCTCTATCCATCACATCACATCAGTTCCACTTCTTTTTTGTGGTGAGAACATTTAAGATAGATTCTCGTTTAGCCAGCTAATCATCGCAATATATAAGAATATCAGATCAACCCTTTGTATACCTTAAATTTCCAGAGCTTTGCTTGTCCATTAGATCTGAACGAAGCTGGAATAAAGCCTGGTGTATACTGTCTCTTACTCGAGCTTCAGAGTCCATGTGAAAAAAGTGATTTTGAAGTCATTCTGTCTGTTCAACTTCTTGTAAGTCGATTCAAATTCCTCTTTGTTTCAAAACAAAACAAAATTAGTTTTGAAACACAAAACAAATTTGTGTTTCCATATATAACACAGAACAACTAAATTTAAGAAATCTGTACAAATTCCGAAATTGACCTCAGCCGAAGATGATTGTCTGTACCTTTAATTTAACCCTTTCTCATTACTTTTTGGGTAAGTTATTTCTAATTATTTTGAAAAAAATGTAAATTAAACAGTATTAAGATCCATTTATATAGTAAAGTGGGCTTCTAATCATTTCAAAAAAATTTGTTCCTGTACATCTAAAAAAGACTAAGCAAAGTTATTTCCAAATGATGATGTTTCTAGAAGAGAAAGAAACAGTTATGTAACTCATCAGCAGTAGATATGACCTTGGTTCAGAAAGGGGGAAAATGATCAAGAAACTCTTTTAGGCCACTACATGTAAAAACCGCACTCTGGAAAACTGAATCCACTTGCCCACGGGCTCTTGCATATAGGTCACGTGTGATGGCCCAGACCTGGCTTAGTGTATGCAGCGCCTCGCTGGAAAATTCTGCAGTGAAATACCACACCCTCCCAGAGATGGTCTCTCTGTGTAATGAAGTATGGGAAGGCCTATTTGAAGTTTTCATGGTTGTCTTTCCAGGCTTTTCCAGTACTTATTCACAATGAACATTTTTTCTCCAGATTTCCACTGATCGGGTGGAGATAACGGTGGAACACACTGGCATCCTCGACAATTCTATCAGTGATTAAAATTGTAGGAAATTGGTAGTGGTGGTGGGGTGACCATAGAAATGCAGTGTTCTGGCAGCCTAGGAAGCCATCTTGCTGCTTATGTGCCTGCTTTTAATGGCCTTCACATTCCTGTACTCACCTTCCTGTAGTGAGAAAGATGTTCCTATGTTAGCTACTTTTGGGATTGATTAGTCTAGATCCCCACCTACCTTTTGGACATGGAGGGGATGAGGAGAAAGGGTACTTTATGGTAACGGGTATTTGGGGAGGTTTGATGCTTCATCGTACCTTCTCNCCCCCGAGTTACTCGTCTAAGCTTTGATTTTATAGTTATTCTCCTAGTGAGCTTAGATGTGACTAAAGGTCACTTTAAATCTTTAGCTTGCAGAATTCTTCTTACTCCCTGAACTTTCAAAGGGTAAACAGGAAATGTTCTTCCTCTTGAACTATAATTTCATTTTATTGCTTACCAGCACAGCTTCTTGTACTTGAACATTCTCAGGCAGTTTCAAGCTGAACAATTGACAAATGTTGACTGTTCTACAAGCACAGCGTACCATGTGTGTGCAGCGAACTCTAGCTGTTCTTAAGCAGGGAAAGCACTACTTCCACCAAGGGAGGTCTAACTCGCACCTAACACTACAGAGGATTGTTCTACATGCCAGTTAGAGAGGAGACTTGGAAGCAGGAAGAATATTGCATTTAGGAGCAGGAGATCCGAGCTCTCAGAGTCCGTCTGAGCTCTGAGTGATAGAGCGACTCTCGGCCGTCAGTTAATACATCTGCGCCTCGGCGCCTCCTCAGTAGAATAGGGGATAAAATACACATGTACCAGGATCATTATAATGACGAATGCAAATAATGGGTGTGAATGTAGTGGTTAGGAGTTGCATAGTGCAAGGTAACATTAATTACCAGTCTCTGAATCAAGGCTTAGAAACCATGGAAGTTCAGAATTGGATGACCTGCACACAGCATCTCATTCAATGCGCTTAAGGTAAGAAGGACAGCACAGAGCATCAGAGGGGGCTGTGCAGGTGTGTGGCTGTGCGTGTGTAAGGGGGTTGCCCACGTTCACACAGCGGCCTGATGTCGGGTGGTTGTCTTCACTCACCGTTTTTTCCAGTGTACAACGATCCCCCACTCAGGACCACGGGGCTGGGAAAGTACCACCTGCCTTGAAGTCTTCATCAGATTTAACATGGAAGTGGCTTTAGAGATTAGAAATCCAGGCCTCAAATTAAGTGTTATGAAAGGGACTGCCCCTGTTCTTGCTATAACATATTACGGAGCAAAGCAAGGCTGACCGCACATGCTGCATCTTGTATCGGTGTCCATTCTCTGCAAACGCACCGTCGCAGGTAATCGGGAAAGTAAGGAAACCCGATCAAGCTAACCCTTTTGCCAGTGTGTCTGTATGTTGTCAGTGGGAGGGACATTTCCTACAGTGCAGTTCCAGAGAGCAGAAAGTTCTGCAGAAAGTTCTTCAGCCCTTCACTGGCTTCTCAGAAGCTGGGGGAATCTACAGGTGAAACTGGGGCTGCTAGATGTCAGCCTTCATAAGACTCTAGGCTGGATGACCTTTTCTTTCTGCCCTTCCTGTCTCATCACATGACCATCAAGGGACACATGGAAGACATTACAAATAATCCATCCAAATACAGCTAAGGATTTGCTGGTTAAGAATGTCACTTTTAGTAGCCAATTACCCAGTGCTGTATTGTTTATGAAATAAAATTAAAGTGAGTGCTGAGAATGTTCCTGAGACAGAAATATTTGTGGGTTGAGTAGCACTAATTAATAAATGAATAAATAAATCTTTTCCCTGGGTAAACAAATTTAAGAAATTGCAGTTATGAAATAGAGAATCTCTGGGTCATCCATCAGGTTCTCAAAGAATGATAATGAAAGCATCCCAGAAGCTTTATAGCCTACGTTCCCCTTTCTCCCACTGCCCTAGCAACACTTGCCATCCACACACAAACTTTCAGAGGTAGAAGGGGCTACAACTCAGCAACAACAATACAACCCAATTAAAAAATAGGTAGAGCATCTGAATGGACACTTCTCCAAAGAAGACCTGCAGTGGCCAGCAGGCACGTGATGACTCATCACCAGGGAGATGCAGACCCGAGCTTGAGCCTGTGGAACGGCCCAGCTCACAAAGACCAGAAACAGCACATGCTGGCAAGGGTGTGCCTCTACACTGGGAGCCCACCTACACTGCTGGAGGAAATGTAGGCTGGTTGAAGCCCCTAGAAGACAGTATGGAGGCTCCTAAAAAAAAATTCCCTAAGGTCGACTCATCCTACTTCTGGGTATTTAACTGAAAACATTAACTCAAAAAGTTATTACTCATGTTAACTGCAGCGTTATTTACAACAGCAAGACATGGAAACAACATAAGCAGATGAGTTAGTAGAGAGAATGTGATATATATGCAATAGTCCATTATTCAGGCATAAAAAGAAACATTACCACTTACAAGAATATGGATAAGCCTTAACCGGCATTATGCTAAGTGAAATAAGTCAGGTAAAGGCAAATAGTATCCATTCGAAATTTATAAAAATTGAACTCATACAAAAAGAGTGGATTGTGCTGGCAAGAGGGAAAATGGGTGATGGTGGTCAAAGGCTATAAACTCCCAGTTAAAAGACAAGTCTGTCCACTCAAGTGAAAAAGAGCAGGTCTCACACAGACAAATGGGCCAAAGCTGAGCGAAGCCAGATGTGCTCAAATGCCATCAAGGTTTGCTATTCTGATTCTAAGGAAAAGATCACACTAGTCAGAAATAGCTATTTAGGGGGAAAAAAAAAGTAGTAGCTTGATGTAGGGTCAGAGAAATCAGATCTTTTTGCCCTCCCGCCACTGGTATAATGATGGACACCTGCAGTGCTGCCCCGCATGCCTAGCTGGGCATGCTCAAGTGGGCGCACCTGGTCTGAGACCTGGGCTTATATGGGAGGTGTCATGAAGACGCCAGTACCAGCAAGCAACAGGACCAACAAGCAGCAGCGAGCGCAGCACAGCAGCGGGGGACCAGGACGCCAGCAATAGAAGCAGCCGAGAGGGTGAGATGCGCTAGGGGCTGGGAGGCCTGCCAGCCTGTTAGCCTCCCAGCCCCCCAGCACCCCTGCCTGCCATGTACCTGGCCGCCTCTGACAATAAAAAAGCATAAAAGCCACCGAGGGCTCCAAGACTCTTCCTTTACCCTGTCTGCTAGAACCATCCCGAACTTGCTCTGTGCTGCCTTTCCTGCCGCTACACTTGATAACTTCCTTCCAAAAAACCAGATGAACTGTACCTGCACCAGTCCAAGCTGACAGCGAATGTAGTTTGTCATGTAATGAGGGGGGGGGGAAATGGGGCCCTGTGAATTTTATTATTAAATTACTCACTTGATTTCCTTACATTGTTGTTCATTTTGTATTGTAATTGATTTCTTGCCTCGTGTAGTCCCCGTAGTTAGGTAGACATAGAGTGAAGGTTCAACAGAAAAGCTGTGAGTGAACAAGTGAAACACTGCAGGCTCAGTGACTAGGCCTCGATATCAAGCATTTCTGCACAGCAGAGTGACAAAGAGTCTTAAAGATGGACTAAAACAGTGTTTTCAAAAGATGTGCACATGAAGGCCACTGGCTAGCCATATGGAAGTCACTGCACGAAAATAAAAAAATATGTATATTTATCCCTTGACCCCTGGATTTGTCACCATTTCTGTCACAGAAAGTGTCACCCCCCGCAGGCATGCACAGGGCAGCCAGAAAAGAGAAGAAAGCAAAGCTGAGGTGTGTGGGTGGGAGGCCGCGGTATGTTCTCCAAGTGGCCTGTGCCTGGTGTCATCATTTTCACTTGAGGGACCAGGAAAGTCAAGTCAGAAAAGTAACTTCGTAGGATCATGTAAGCACAAGGAGGGCGAGGCCACACCTGGTGGCCAAGCCAGAAGCCCACTCAGCAGTGTTTGTCAAAGTGAAGTCTGGAGCCCTGAAGAGGGGGCTTCTGTAAGAGCTGAGCTCACAAAACCTGCCCCCAATAGCAACGACAAAATTGTCACACCACCTGCCCCCCTCCTTTTAAGAATCTGGAAGTTGACCGAAAGCACATGCCCAACAGGAGGCATTTAATCGGGAGAAGCGATTGCAGCTGGGGTGAAGGCAGCTGCGCAGTCTTCGCTTGGGGCGTTCCCACTCCCGCTCCAGCAGTACGCACAGCCCTGCGCATCCTCCCGCTCTGCCGGAAGTGGGCCCTGGGGCAGGGGTGCGGCGATTGGGCACGCCTGGGACTGGGGGCGGGGCTGAGGGAGGCCAGCCAGACACTGGCGGGAGCAGGGAGGCTGCAAAGTCGCAGGCTCCAGGCGACGCCAGAGAGAGCCCAGGGAACGTGAGGATTCCTGGGGACCTGGGGGCTCTGTTGCCTGCCCTCAGCCCCCTGCCTGGCCTGTGCGCTTCCCTGCCCGTGCGCCTGCTCGGAGCATTAAAGGCAGAAAAGCCCGCGGGGGCCAGACTCGAGACCACAGTGAGCCCGCCCGGTGCCGAGCCCGCCCGGTGCCGCACGCTGCAACTACCAAGAAGATGCTCCGTGTAATCCCGCTGCCTAAGTCAGGTGGCCGGAAGGTAACCCAAGACCAGGGGAGAGGCCTTGGGCCGCACAGGAGGGAAGCAGAGGTGAGGGGAGCAGGCCGTGTGCCCGTGCCTCCTAGAGGCCAGGCCGCAGCTACTCTTCCCGAATAGCTTTGTCACGGCTAATAGAAGTACCTGCGCCTTTAGGGCACAGCCCAGAGAAGTGCTGGACCGTCCGGACTCTGACGCTAGTTAACAGGCTCCTGACACTGTGAAGGGGGCTGTTTGTTGGCGTTCTTGGCCCAGGACTCATGGCGCTTACACGGAACAAGCCATGGATTGCCAGACTACAGCCTAGCAGTAATGCTGCATAATTGCTTTTGAAAGTGTTATAACGCAGAAACAGAAACCAAAAGACCATGTAACAGAGGCTGCGTGTTGCCCACAAAACCTAAAATGTCTACTCTGGCCTTCTCCTGAAGGAAAACAAAAAAAAGAAAAAAGCCCTCCATGCCTCTGAGATCCTCCACGGCAAAATCTCCTTTTTCACTCGCTTTCACCTCTGGGAAGTTAATAACACCTGCTACCACTAGCTTATAGCTTCAAAGACCCCCTCAGTGAGGCCTGCCGTGCACAGTAATCCTGGCGGAGATTCACTTTACTCTCCTCACTTGTGACTTGCACGGCCTCCTCTTCTACTTTCTCCTCCTCCTCCTCCTTGTAAGATGTTAAAAAAGAAAAAGGAAAAAAGCTCTGCTTAAAACCCTTCAGTACTTCCCCAATGCCAACCTTCTACCTGCAGGCAAGACACAGTCCGGCAAACTATGGCCTGTTTCTACCAGTGCCACAAGGTAAGAATGTACTTTACGTTTTTAAAAGCTTATAAACAAGCGAGAATATGAGACCAAGACCATATGTGGCCTGCAAAGTCTACACTATTTGTTACCTGGTCTTTAAACAAAAACTGTTTTTCCAACCCCTGTTCTGATGCTCAATTCTTGATCAAATACTTTTCTCCTTTTACATTATTAAAAAAGCCCCTACATTTAAACAAGTACATTCATTTCTTCTAAATTATAAGTAAATCAGTACTGTCAGCCACCATGTAAGTGGCTCACAATCCAGTGGGGAAGAAAGAACTACTTTCCATGGGACTGCTACAACAGTTTGAGCAGAACTACAGGAAGAAGTGCAAAGGACAGTGGGCTTGACGATGCCTGGGAAAGCCTGAGCTCCTCCGATGAGCGTCCTGGGAAGGAGTGCGACAGTGTTCTGTATTTGCTTACTAAGTAAGACTCGCTCATTGTGAAAAGGAGAAAAGGGGGAAGGAAAAGTAACTCAAACAATCCAAAATATATAAAATAAAAGGTGAAAGCTCCCTTCCCTCGTTATTTGCCATTCTCATTCCTTCAAGGAAACTCAGTAGTCAAGTCGCACAAGCAACTGCAGACCACACACAGTTGAGGTCTCCATGGTCATTTCAACGAAACTGTTGTAAACATTTACGGAGAGATTTTTGTGCGAGCATAGTTTTCAGATGACTCGCGTAAATAGTAAGAGTGCTGTTAGTGTGTCACACATTAATGTTCGTGTAGCAAGTCTGAAACTGCCATCCACAGCTGGTATAGTAGCTAGTATTTTGAACTCTACAATTTCTCTGTATCCTTGCTTGAACTTGACATTGTCAGTTTGTTGGATTTCACAATTCTAATCGGAGTGCAGGGATATCTCATTGTTTTCATTTGCATATCCCTAATTATGTATGATGCTGCGCATTTTTTCATTTTCTTCATTGCCATCTATGTGTGTTCTTTGGTTAAGAGTCTGTTCAGCTCTTTTGCCCCTTGAACATTTTCTTAGCTCAGACTTGGTTTTTAAAAGAGCTTTCAGGTTCACAGCAAAATTGAGGAGAGGTGGAAAGATCTCCTATATATCCTCTGCCCCCACACGTGCACAGCCTCCCCCATTATCAATATGCCTGCCAAGAGACGCATGTTCGTTCCAACTCATGACCCTACACTGGACACCCTAAGTCCATGCTTGAATTAGGGTTCACCCTTGGACTGGCACATTTGTGGGTCTGAGTAAATGGGTAGTGACACGCTGCCACCATTGCAGTTCACTGTGCACTTTCTCTGCGCGGAACTTCCTCTGTGCTCCGCCCACCACTATTTTATATGCTGTATAGTTTCACTGTTAGTCAGCTAAAAATACCTTTTAATTTCCATGCTCATTTCAGAAATTTGACCTACAGGCAACTTAAAAGAATGCTACTTTGGTAATATTTTCATTATTCTGACTTCATTTCACTGTGGTCACATACACAAAATCCTGAGCAACTACAGTTGTTTCAAGTTTTTGACACTTGCTTTATGGCCCAGCACAGCAGCTATTTTATTGTGTGCCGAAGAGAATGTGTATGCTGCAGCTGTTGTATGTAGTCATCTATGTTGATTAGGTTCAGTCTGTTACTCTTGTTTGATTTCTATATAGTTACCAGTTTTTTTGTTTTTGGTCTGATAGTCTGCCGGTTAGCGAGGGATTTGTTTAAGATTTCTGTCCATTATTGTAAATTTATTTTTGGGTATCTACTGATTTTTGCAAAGAGCTGCATCAATTTCCTTTTGGGTCCTGTTTGTAGAGTTCTCCTGCCTTCTCACTTTTGCTCTTCCCAGATCCTTACATAAGGACCCCTGCTCCTTATAAAAGAGTTTTAAGATTTTTAAAATCACTCTAATAATCTTTGTCATTTACATTTAGTATAATTATTTATTATATTTGAATTTAACTCCTCTATATCAATATTTTCTGTCTGCTAATAACTTTTCTCTCGCCTTGTTTTGCATTGATAAAGTGATTTGTATCATCCCACTTCTTCCTTTGCTTGCTTGCTTATACGTTCTTTTAGTGGTTCTTAAAAACTAGTATGCTATCCCACTCAACATTATAAATACATTATAGTGCAAATTTGGGAATTTATATTAACTCCATCTAGTCACCTTGCCAATTGCTGTTGTTACTTTAATCACATCCCCCCCACATCATTACTATTTTTGTTTTATACAATCAGTGGGCATTCAGACCAGTCCCATGTGTAACGTCTCCATTGCACCTCATGCCCCTGTGTATCTTCATTTGGGATTATTTGACGCAAAGAGCCTTAATATTTCCATTGAGAATTCAAAGAAATTGCTGCTCCTTGTAATGTGATACATCCTCCTCCCCCCGACAGCTTCTAAGTTTTTCTTTCTTTTAAAGATGTTGTACTAAAATATACCTAAGTGATATTTACTTTGTATTGTTTTGAGTTACAGCATTTTTTTGAATCTGTGGCACTTGTGACAGGTAGGATTTAAGATGGCCTTCAGTGTCCCTTGTATATTATAACCCTTCCCATCGAGTGCGGGAGGCTGTGAATATGATGGGGTTTCACTTGTGTGATCATGTTACATATGTGGCACAGCTGACTTTAGGGGCTCCTGGGTTGGGCTGATGTAGTCTATTAAAGGGACAGGGCTCTTGCTGGTGAGAGACTTGAAGGGAGAGAGGGATTTCTGTCAGAGAGACTATCCCCTTGAAGATGGAGGGGATCATGTGTCAAGTAACGAGGCAACTAGCTGCTGAGAGCGACCCACAGCTGACACATAGCAAGGACACGGCATCCTTGGGTGAAAACTATGTGGAACTGAATTCAGTGAATAAGCTGAATAAGCCTGGATGTAGATTCTTAGCCAGGGCTCTCAGCAAAGGGTGTGGCCTGGCTGTCACCCTGATCTCAGCGTTTAATACACTGACCAGAGAGCCCAGTCCTAGCATGCCTGGTCTGGTGTGACCTAACCCATGGGTGTTGGTTTAAAGTCACTAGATTTGTGGTAATTTGATATGTAGCGCTAGAAAACTCATACAATGCTTTTTTGGTAACTTTTGGAAAAACTTCTAGTTCTCATCTCTGCAAATATTGCTTCTGTACCATTCTGTGTCCTTTTCTTCTAGTACTCCTATTGTAGACTTATGAGACCTTCGCGTGTACCTGAAGCCAGGCACTGCGATAAGCACTGACTGCATGTGAGCACACAGACAAGCATTCCTGTCCCAGAAAGCACCTCACTGGAAGGTGTGCCATAGCCACCTTCTCTGTACTGTGCTGTTCTTTCTTTTCTTTTCTTTTAAAAAAAGGTGTGCCTGTTTAGAATCTTTTTTTTTTTTTAAGACTTATTTTTGCACACAAGAGCTGGAGTGCAGGCCAGAGGTGTGGGGGGGGAGAGGACTCCCCAGAGACAGAGTGGGGAGCAGAACAGGCAGATCGACTGAAATACACTGCCAAGGGGAGCAGCGGGGAGACAGGAGAGGTCTGCTGTGCCCTGTGGGTCCCTCCCTGGCCGGGGATGCGGTAGCCCCACAGTGCGGCGCTCAACCCCTTGTGCCACCAGGGAGGCCCTGTTTTATCTTGGTTCAGTTTTAAGTTGTCTGTTGTAGATCATTGCCGAAGTAATAAAAATACTGAGTAGTCTAAGGTGGGGTTTGCAGCAGAGTTTTGCCTATGATCCATTGCTCAGAACTCTTAACATAGTAGTTTAATTAATACATAATTGTATTATGATCTAACTCAGTATAGGTTTATAACTTTTCATGAAAGTGTGATACAAGACTTGTTCAAATTCTTTTTATTTTTTATTTTGAGTTTTTCTTACAGTGTTTGCTTTCTTTCCTGGGTGTAGTCCCCACAGAACTGCCACCACCCACTCACCCATGCACCATCACCATCATCTTTGTGCTCGTCCCGTCCTTGCCTTGGTCCCAGCCACTCCCTCTTCCCTGTAGAATAAGGCTTGTTTAAATTTTGATGAAGTCTCACCCAATGTTACATCTGCTATATTTCCATAAGTAACCCTAATAAGCTTGTCAGAAATACAAACTAGATATGTGTAGAATGTCTTTGCTTATTGGTATGTTTGCATTTTTCCAGTACTCACTTGTGAATCTGTTGTAGAAGATAACCAGGAGATATTTAGCACTTATGAGTAGATTGAAGACTCTTCCTTTTTCTTTGTTAGAAATGGCACTGTGTTTACACACACCCAGACTTAAAGTACCTAAATCCCTTTGATCATAGGGAGCAGTTCAGTGACGTCATACTCGTCTATCCTCTTGCCGGGGCACATGCACTTTAAAAAAAAAAAGATTTATTTATGCATATGAGAACTGGGCCACAGGCCAGAGGCGTGGGTGGTTGTGAGAGGATTCACCAGAGACAGAGTGGGGAGCAGAACAGGCAGATCCACTGAAATACACTGCTGAGGGAAGTGGTGGGGAGACAGCAGAGGTCTGCTGCGCCATGTGGGCCCCTCCCTGGCCGGGGATTGAAGTTGCGCTGCAGTGGCTGTGGCTGCTTCACAGTGCGGCGCTCAACTCGCTGCGCCACCAGGGAGGGACGCCCCACTTTTTGTATTTGAGAACAGAATTGAACAATTTCCTTTGTTTGTAAATATGTATAAATCTGAGGCAATGCCCTTATTCTTCCACACACCAAGATCGTAAGTACATGTCACCTGTCATAGTCATTCTTTCCCCCACCTTTTATTTGTCATCCTTAAAAAAATAAGGAAATATGAGCCTACTGTGAAACTTATGCTACCCCTGGTTTCCCTCATTTCTCCGCTAATAGAATAATTTGCTGTTTCATAGTCAAAATTTTGTTTTTGAGAGCTTCCCAACTTTTAGAGTCTAAAGCCATCTTAATGTAAATTAAGGTCCAGCAAGTATCAATCACAGTAACGGAAGCTTCTGGAGAACAGCCATCGCTAGAGATTCTAGTCAGAGCAGGCAATTACATAATAGGTCAATCTGAATTTTTTCATGGTTATTACTGAGAAAGAAGCTTTACCTCCTGAAAGGCTTAAAGCCAAGAGTCCATTTAGCTCCTATCAATTTTTCCTTCCAAATGTCTCTCAGATTTGTCCTTCTCTTTCCATTTCTATAGCTGCCTTCATCACCTCATACCTGGACTAGTGCCATTGACGAGATGGTTTCCTTGCCTGCAGTCCATCTTTATCCCAATCTATTTTCCATACTATTGCCAGATTAATCTTCTTAAAACATTTTCATCATGTCACTCTGCTGCCTGAGACCTAGATTGAATGTCACCTTGCACTAGGCAGAGTTACAGCTGCCCACTGGGGTTTCCACAGTTCTTCTGGGCTCCCTTCTTAGTGTGCTTAGAACACGTATAATGTCACCTACTCAATTATTTTGTTTCCCCATTTATTGTGAGCTCCTTGAGGGCAGGCAAACAAGCACTTGTGTTGTCTCTGTACAAAGGCATGTCAAAGTACACGATTAGCCCCACCTATCTAGTGTTGTGGCCTCAGGACCTCCTTCTCTCATGTCCTCTGTCTTCTGTGTTCTCCCTCTCATTTTTCCTAGTCATTCTGTAGTCTCAGATTAAGTATGAACTCATTGACGAAAACTAATTAAGTAGTAAATTCCTTTAACAAAATTTGTTTTGTGACAGCTTTGTGCCAGGAAATGTTTGACACACTTGGAATGTTTTGGTGAATAAAATAGACAAAATTTCTTGCTTTCCATGAAGCTTATCTTCTGGAGGGAGGAGGTAGACAATTAAAGACAAGCATAATACATAAGTACATATGTAGAATTGAATGCGAAAAGAACCATGCTTTTTTTTTTTTTTTTTTAAAACAGCAACACAAGGAGGTGGCAGGAGTTTAAGTATGGCAGTCAGGTCAGATGACATTTGAGTAAAGACAGAGTTATCCCTGAAGTTTTCTGGGGCAAAGGAGGCAAAGGCTCCAAGCTATGATTTTAGCTGTTGTGTCCCAAGAAAAGCCTGAGAGCCAATGCGACTGGAACCAAGTAGTCAAGGCCTGGAGCGGTAATAGTGGTGAGACAGTGATCTCAAGCGGCCCTGGCCAACTTCATGAGTACAGCTACCACACTGAACAAGGCTTGGGTACAGGGAGGTAGGGAAGGGCAGATTGAGACAAAGTTTATGATGATCTAGGGTCAAGAGTAGATACAAATGCTTTGTGTTTTCCTAGCATGTCCTTGTTATCTTTTCTTTTAGAGAGCTAGATGTGGGATAAGTTATGATATAAATATCGAGCCCCCCCCCACCCCACAAAAGTGTGTCTGGAGCTTTGGAAGTCCAGGGAATACATTGAAATCTGGCAGCTATAGTGAGTTGCTAGAAAAAATATGCCAAGAGAAGTATGGGTGTTAGGGTTAGGGTTGTAAAGCGAACTGTGAATGAAGGCCCTGTGCATATATGTGCTTTCCAGGGACAGCAAGCAGAGTTTTGCTGGTTGGCTTACCAGTCAGTATCCTTAATATGAAGACAGGCAGCTTCTTTTTTTAGGGCTACACTTGCCAGATCTTGTCTACTGCGCACCATTATCTCTTTCAAGTGTGCACTGTGGTGCCGCTGACATCACTGTTTCAGAGACAGACTTTCTGCAGGGAGGTACTGCAATCTGTGGAGGGTTTCCATTAGTGTCTGAGAAGGAAGAGCTAGTCCAAGGGTGAGCACTGATGTACTAAGATCGTGGTCCGGGGAACAGAAGCTACAGGGAGTGTTCACTATAAAGAATGAGAGAGCGGCGTGGCAGGACAGAGGGCGAGGATGGTTTGTAGGAGAGTCAAGTGGGAGATGAGCCGACGTTGGTCAGATTGAATGGCTCCTGGTTTCTCTGTGAATGACACTTCTGTGCCACGGCTCTCTTTTTGGGATTTGCGTTATACCCTGAAGGGGTGGGTACACAAGACCAGAGGAGACAAACTATTGTAGTTTGGGTGTGTGTGGGCAGGTCGATGGTCCTGACTGCGGCACTCCTCATAATACTTTACCTTACAATGTTCTCTCAGGTCTGTTAATTCTCTCTCCACTCTTAAAGGCCATTTCAAGTCCTGTCCATTCAAAGAGGTCTTACTCATCTGGATTGGGCTACACAGATTTCCATCTTTTATGATGGGTAAAAGCACACACCGTTGAAACCAAACATGTTGGTGTCATCTTGATTCTAATCATATTCCCACTTGATTCAAGTATGTAAGCTTTGAATTTTCAGCTAGGCTGTAAATTTCATGAGGTCACAGAATACATTTCTTTGTAACCCCCACAAGGCTAAAAATCATTTTGAAGGCTACAAGCCAAAATTAGGCCATTATGATTCCCGAATAACTGGCAGTTACATTGGAGCAGAATGACTGCATTAGGAATTGGAACAAAGACAATTTTGCTTCTACTTTTTCTGCAGCATAAGAATCATGTTATGAACTTGAACCCCAAATATCTACATTTTAGCTCAAATTACAAAACTAAGAAAAACAAAGTATCCAAGTGGGAAAAACATTAATCACTCAAAATAGATGCCTAACATAAATACAGGCAGGACTTTGGAATTGCCAAGTGAAGAGTTGAATGAAATTACTCTCCCCAAAGCAAAGATAAAATGGAAAAAATTGTAAAAAAAAAATAAGCCCTTCATGGCTTGAAATTGGTGAAAATCTTATAACAAATTGAGAAATAATAATTCAAGAAAAACTACTGACCCTTGAGTAAGAATGGTAGAAAACGTTCACATTTTTCCCTGGGTAACAATAATACCCACTCAGAAAAACTAAGTGGAGGCATCAGAGCCAGAGGCAGTAGAATGGCATATGCAAAATGCTGTCAGAAAAAGACCTGTCAATCAAGAATTTTATATACAACAAACTATCTGAGTGCTTTCCTCAAGATCAGGAATGCGACATGGATGTCCATTCTTGCCACTTCTGGTCAACATTATACTGGAGATTCTAGCTAAGGGAATTAGACAAGAAAAAGAACGTAAAGGTATCCAGATCGGATAAAAGGAAGTAAAGTGAGGGCCTCCCTGGTGGCGCAGTGGGTTAAGCAGCGCACTATGAAGCAAACCGCAGCCACTGCAGCACGAGTTCGATCCCTGCTGCCGGCCAGGGAGGGTACCCACATGGCGCAGCAGACCTCTCCTGCTGTGCCCGCTGTTCCCCTCAGCAGTGTACTTCGGTTGATCTGCCTGTTCTGCTCCTCGCCCTGTCTGTGGTGAATCCTCTCACCCCCCACACCTCTGGCCTGTACCCCAGTGCTTGTATGCATAAATAAATAAATCTTTAAAAAAAAATAAAAGGAAGTAAAGTGGTCTTTGACATAATCCTGTATGAGAAAATCCTAAGGAATAAACAAACACACACAGGTGCACCCACAATTAAATCGATAATTCTGTTCACCAATGTCACAGGATATAAAATTAATACACAAGTCATTTGTACTTCTACATGCTCGCACAGGAAATTTAGAATGTGATATGAAGAAAACAATTCACAATATCATCAAACAGAATAAAATACTTAGGAATAAATTTAACAAAAGAAACAGAATTTTACACTGAAAAGTATAAAAAATTTAGGAGGGAAATTATAATCTAAGAAAATGGAGAAGTATTTCAATTTCATGGATTTGAAAACTTAATATTGTTAGGGTGGTATCTCTCCTCAAGTTGATGTACAGATATAATGCAAGTGCTCGCAAAAAAAAGTGAGGTTATTATAGAGATTGACAAGCCGATCCTAATGTTTATATGGAAATGAAAAGAACCCAGAATAGCCACAAAATTTTGAAAAAAAGCAAAATTTAAGGACTCACACCTCCATATTTCAGTACTTACTACAAAGCCACAGTATTTACAACAGTATGGAAATGACACAGGAAAAGAAATAAAGACTAATGAAACAAATTGAGAGTTGAGATATAAACATATATTTATGGTTCACTGATTTGCAAAAAGGTTCTAAGGCAATTCAACAGGAAATTTTTTTTCCCAACAAATGAGATGGGCGAATTGGATGGCCATCTACAAAAAGATGTATTTCGACTCCTTACCTCATACCATACACACAAAGACAAAATGGACCCAAGGCAAATGCAACAGGTAAAAGTTTAAAACTATTAAACTTTTCCTGTTTAAAACAAGAAAATATAAGAGAAAATCCTCATGATGTTGGTTTAGGCATAGAGTTCTTAGCTGAAACATCATAAAGATTAATCTGCAAAAGAAAAAAAAATAAACTGGACTTTATCAAGAGTCAAACCTTTGCCCTTTAAAAGACACCATTAAGAAAATGAAGACATGGGCCTCCCTGGTGGCGCAGTGGGTTAAGCAACGCACTATGAAGCAAACAGCAGCCATCGCATGAGTTCGATTCCTGCCGCCGGCCAGGGAGGGGACCCACATGGTGCGGCAGACCTCTCCTGCTGTGCCCGCTGCTCCCCTCAGCAGTGTACTTCTGTTGATCTGCCTGCTCTGCTCCCTGCTCTCTGTGGTGAATCCTCTCACCCCCCACACCTCTGGCCTGTACCCCAGCTCTTGTATGCATAAATAAATAAATCTTTAAAAAAGAAAATGAAGACATGACACAGACTGGGAAAATTATTTTCAAATTAAATAGCTGATAAAGGACTTGAATTAAAAATTTATAAAGAAATTTGCATTTCCACAATAGGAAGGGAAACAATCCAGTTGAAAGTTGGCAAAATACATAGTAGAGATTTCTCCAGAGAACATGTAGAAATGGCCAACAAGAGTCAGATGAAAAGATGCTTGATACCATTGTGGATGAGGCTGACGAAACTCCAAACCACAATGTGAGCTGACTTCGGACACACAAGGATCGCTGTATTAGTTTAAAGGAAAAGCAACAAGTGTTGGTGAGACTGTGGAGAATGAGAATTCCCATACATTGGTGGTGCTGCATATAAATGTGGTAAAATGTGAATGATGCAGCTGCCAGAAAACTTTCTGGCAAAAGATTTAAACATTAACTTAGCACGGGCTGCAGGAACCGTAGCCCTGGACACGCAGCGGACTAGCGCGCCGGGCTGCCCACCAGGCAGGTGCGCGCGGATGTCCGCGGTGGCCTTCCTCGTGGCCACCCACAGCGAGGCTCCCTCGGGGTGCAGGCAGCGAGGACTGACTAACCGAGACATGCTCTGCCGCGCAAAGGACCCCACAAGCCCGAGGGACGGGAGCGCAGACCCCGACGAGCCCCCGGTGGCCCCGGAAGGCGCGGCCGCCCATGAAACAGTGGACACCTAGTCTGCTGGCGGCGGCGGCGGCCGGCGGGGCTCCCTCCCACCCGGTGCCAGAGCCCGAGGCTGCTGCGGGGCTGAGGCCACGGCCGGGCGTCGGGCCCGGCCCGGAGGAACGGGGGTTTCCTCGAGGGCGCGAGGGCCAACCGTGGACTGGACGGCGCCACGCGTCCGGCCCCGCGACTCGATCCAACACCCTGGAAGCGACGCCGAGAGCGGGTGGGGGCCGGGGGTGCGAGTCACCCCTCGACGTGAAAGTCTGCAGCACCCTCGAAACAGGGAGAAGAGGCGAGTTTGCCACGAGGCGTCCCGGGGTCCGCCCTGCCGCGCGCGCTGAGTCCTTGGGGCTGGGGGTCCTCGCGCCCTGGGCGCGGAGGCAGCTGCGGGGAGACCGGCACCCCGCCCCCCGCCCTGATCGCGGCCGGGAGCGAAGGCGAGGACTTCGCGGGCTCAGCGCGCCTGGCGGCCCGGTGCTGCCGTCGCGGGACGGACGCGGCCCGTGGGCTGAGTGCCTTGGCCCGCGGCAGCCAGCGGGCCTTTGGCGAAGGGCGGCAGAGGCGCATGAGGAGAGCCAAGTGAGGCCGAGGCGCCAGCGGCTCCTGCCGACCGACCGACGGACCGACCGACTGACCGACCGACGGCCAGCCGGCCGGGCCCATCCCCTCAGGGGGCTCGTCCGACGTCCACCCGCGCCACCCTCTCCCTTCAGCCCCGTGTGGGGGCCTTCGGGTGCCACGCACGCCCACGACACCCGCCTGCCCACCGGCGCCTCCCAGCCACGCGGGACGGGAGTCGCCCGGAGCCCCTGGACGTGGAGCCCCTGCCACGCTGGCTCGCGCGGAGAGTGCCCACAAAGGGGCCTCTCCTCAGTCCCGGGGCTCCTGCCTCCCGCGGGCCGGCAGGCGGGCGTGCAGCTGGCTGCCACCAACAGTGGACACAGCGAGGGGTCTGGCCGTCCAGCCGCCCCTCCGGGTGGGCAGGCAGAGGCGCGGCCCTGCTCGGGTTCCCGATGCGTGGCCCCGCCCAGGAGGCCGTCGTTCTGTCCACACTGCTCAGAAAGGAGCAAGGCCGGCGCCCCAAGGCGCGGACCCGCCCACTCCCTCCCCAGCCGACTGGCCCTCATCCTGGACAGAGGCCTGCCTGGACACACGAGGTTCCAGTGCCCTGCGCTGCATTTGGCTGCTCCTTCCCCGGCGGGTCTGTGTCGCCTGTGTTCTGCCCTCCCTGCCTGCTTGGGCCGGCAGCGTCAAAGCAGCTTGCGTGGTCCCGCAGCATCGTGTCCGAAGGCGCCCCGGGGGTTCTGCGCCGGACAGTCACCCCCTGGTCCCCGGCACGTGTCTGCTGACGCCTCCGCGAGGCTCCGCAGGTGCCGGTCTGCGCTGCCGGCGGGGACAAAGCTGCTGGAGGCCTCTGCAGGGCGACTCCAAGTCGGGCGGGGGCGGGCGTGCTTTCCAGTTCTGGGGTAGAGCTGCATTCAGAGCAGGAGGGCGGCCCCCCCAGACCCGCGCCCCGCGTTGTGCCAGGAGGGGCGAGAAGGGCGGGACCTGGGCCCAGAGCAGCAGGGGTTGGGACGAGTGGCAGAGCCGCCGGCCGGGCCGGCGCCCCCTCCTTCCGGTAGGCTCCTGTCGGGTCGCGCGGACCCCGGCAGCGGCCCAGGCCGGAGGCCCCCGCTCGGCAACGGCGCACCAGGCCCGGCCCTGCTCCCGCGGGTCCAGCCCGCCAGCTCTTCCCGCGTGCCGCCCCCGCGGACCCTGTCGCGCCGGCAGGAGCCGGACCTATGCCGGGCGGCCAGGCCAGGCACTCTCTCGTCCGCGGGGTTCAGGTCAGTGCCGCTGCGGCCCCGCGCCCCGCCGGGAAGCCAGGCCTGGGCCCACTCCCCTCCTATGCACCCCTCGCCCCAGCCCGCCCCTCCCGGCCCGCGGGTGGGACCCACCTGTGCCGAGGTCGAGCCTCTCAACTCCCAGGCAGCTCGGAGGGACAGCCGGCCGGGAGGGCGGGGCCCGCGCTGCTCCCCGAAACCGCGCCCCCGCCCCGCCCCGCTCCTGCTTGCCACGGCCTGGGGGTGGGAGGGTGGGGACATTACAGTGGGGGTAGGGGTTGTGGGGCTGGGGAGGAGTGGGGGTGAGGTTGGGGTGGGGCTGTCGTGTGAGGTGGGGGTGCTGGGCCATGCGACAGGGGGGTACTAGAGGCGCAGAGGAAGTGCGGAGCAGGCGGCCAGCAGCCCCCCCCTCCCATCAAGTCCCCGACCGTTTTGGTGGTGCTCTGCCCAGGTTTGCGGTAACTGCAGTTCTTCCACCGCTTTCTGGAATAGGCGTCTCAGCAACAGGGCCGTGGTCCCACTGGTTCAGGCCAGCAGGATGAAAGCAGGGCCCAGGCCCAGGGCTCAAGATCCACTGTGCCCAGCACTCATTCGGGGTTTCAGTTTCTCCCTCAGCATGTCTGGGGCAAACCCAGTGAACAGTTTCTTGAGAACACGCTTCTGTTTAAAACATTTGTTTTCCAAGCTACTCGCACAGAAGCTAACATATAGTGTTTATTCACTGACTATTTTTTGAAAATTGTCCAGAACCAGTGCATAGACAGAAAGGCTGTAGCTGGCATGTTAACCCACAGAGGAGTAGCTGAATGAGATGAGATCCTAGAATCAGGCAGCAAACATTACCTGTGCACGTGCTTCAGGCTGTGTGAAACTCGGGGTGTAAAATGGTAAACAAAACCTAGATGGAGTCCATGCTGTCGTGGAGTTTAAAGCGCAGGTAGGAACTGGCCAGATAAACAGGAAAGGCGGTATAGTATTTGTGACCTGTGGAGCAACACACCAAAGCTCCTGTAGTAGGAGGAATCACATTCCTCTTAGAATAGTCAATAAAGAAGGTCAAATCAACAGGTATCAAGTACCCAGAAAGAAGTAAAATGTTGATAGAGAAACCTCATTTAAGGCAGAAAAAATCCCCAGTGGCTTTAGAAATAGTAAGGAACATTTATTAAACCAGAACGACATGCTAAACACCGTGCTAATTATTTTATAGCACACAGGTTATCCCTGTTTTAAAGATAAGGAGACTGGGGCCCAGAGAGAGCAAGCAATTTCTTCAGGGTCACACAAAAGTTAAGTTTCAAGGGCTAATATTCAAACATTACCTAGTCTGGCTCCACATCCTAAGACAGGAATTGTAATAAATCACAAGTAAAGACCACCAAGAGCTCTTTCACAAAATACACTCCTTGTTCCTAGACATTTGGCATCTGTGAGAAACCATACTGAGGCCTTCAGGCAGCAGTGCCCTGGACTTAAATGCAAACACGACTTTGCGTGGCCCATGGTCAGTGTTGGCAGCACCACGATGTCTTTGGTAGGGGACACGCTTGAGCGGCGCTGGCCAGAGCATAAGGCACCTGCATAGCACATGAGGAAGAAATATCAGACGCTCCGAGTTCCGCTTTGTGTGACGCACGTGAGAGCATTGCCCTGACAGTCAGTTTCCTACTTCACAAATGAGTGTAATTGTGTGTCTATCACAAGGCCATTACATGCAGAGTACGTGTGAAGTTCTTGACCATCTCTGCTGCTGCAGTTTACTCACTGAGGGAGGTGTGACCCCAGGAGAGTGTCAATTTCTTTTTTTATGTGCAGAGAACCTTTCTACTCCTTGCTTCATGTTCATTTGTCTTTTCTTGCTCATCCTTATTTTAAGTACTTTTAAGTTGAGGTGCCCTTGGTTTACAACAACGTATGTGGTTTGTCCCTCCTCAGACAGCCATCCCCCCTTTGTCCCAGCCCGCCCTACACCTCTACTGGCCTAAAATTTGCACTTCTGTCTAGGGTTTGTTTTAGGTTTTTCAGTTCCTTTGTTTTGTTTCCCTGTATTCTATATATGAGTAAAATTTATAGTGTTTGCTTTCTTTTTCTATTTCACTTAGCATTGTCAACTTCCATCCACAGTGTTGCAGTGACGGGAGATTTTTTTCACCTCAGCAGTATTCCATGGTGTAGATATACCACATTAAAAAATTAGGTTTGGGGCCTCCCTGGTGGCGCAGTGGGTTAAGCAACGCACTATGAAGCAAACCTCAGCCACTGCAGCACGAGTTCGATCCCTGCTGCCGGCCAGGGAG
>JAGFMF010011477.1:289637-304997 GCA_019455555.1 Galemys pyrenaicus
CCTCCCTGGCCGGCAGCAGGGATCGAACTCGTGCTGCAGTGACTGCGGTTTGCTTCATAGTGCATTGCTTAACCCACTGCGCCACCAGGGAGGCCCTGAGATTATCTCTTATAGTTTCAATCTCTTTGGCAAACTATTCCTCCAGCTCATTAATTTTATTCTTGAGTTTATTGTATTTCTGCATTTTCTTGTATCTCCTTGAATGTCTTCATGGCAGCTATTTTGAATTGTCTATCCATTAGATCACAATATTCCATGTCTTTAAGTTTGGTTTCTGGAATTTTTTCATTCTCTCATTGTGACGCCATGTCATCTTGAATTTCCAAATTTCTTGGTGGTATATTCCTCCCTGTGTGCATTTTGGTACATCTGACACTTAAAAATTTATCGTCATTTCTTTATTTGCTAACGTTCTAGATGAACAGCTTAGTAATTAAATGGCTGTCTTTTTTCCAGTAGGTGGCGCCATGGCTTTAATTTTTGGTTGCTGCTTGCTGCTACTTCTACTGCTACTGCGGCACCACAGTTGTCATGATAAAAATTGTGGTCGTGGACACTGACTGGGTTAACCTCAGCAGAGAACATTAGCCACCACTATGGGCAGTCAGGGCAAGGCCTGGCTCACTTGGGTAGCCCCACTGCTTCCCCTTCTCCTTGTGGTCTCTTGGCCGAAGTCTCAGTTACTGGTGCTGGTACCATGTGGTGGGAGAGGGGACAGTTGAGAGTTGTAGTCAAAAGCACTTTCTGTCACTCTCCTTGCTGGGGCCCCTGTCTATGTGATGTGCCTCATCTTCCCATCCTTGCATTTCAGTTGGGCTAACAGTATGACCCTCCCTGCCCTCCCCTCACTTTTGTCAGAGCAGCGGCTCCACTTTCTTAACTACTCCTGGTCCCACGGAGGCCTGATGTAGTGGGCTCTGCGGCACGGTGAGCAGAGGAAGCTTTACTGATCTTTTGTTGATCAAATGGTTATAGATTAAAGGGGAGGACTGGAGAAAGTGGCTTATGTGGCTGTGATGTTGGCATTTCTGTCTAGGTTTTTTTTCTAATTTAACCTCCTCAGTGTTCTCTGAGCTTCCTGAATCTATGCTCTGGTGTTTGTCAGTAGTTTTTAAGAGTCCTGGGCATTGTCACCTCACATATTTTTTAGCTTCTTTTTTTCTCTGCTAATAAATTATGTATATGTTACCCATCTTAAAATTGCCTCATATTCATTAAGATTCTGTTCAAGTGATTTCTGAAACTCCTTTTCCCGTTTGCATTTCAGTTTGGGAAGTTTCTTTTGGCCTGTGTATTGATGAATCCACCAAGACATTCCTTATCTTTGTTCTGGTGTCTGAGATCCAGCATTTCCTTTTAATGTTTTTGTGGTGTTTTCATCTCTCTGTTTATATTACTTGTTCTAGGATTTAGTTTACATTTTCCATCAGAACTCAACATGTTAACCATGTCTGTTAATTCCAAAGTATTTTTCATATATCTTCAGACTAATTTTTCTTGCCTTTTAGCTTGCCTTGTAATTTTGTTGTTGTTGTTGAAAGCCAGGCATGACGTGCTGTGGCTGTAAGTCTCAAAGTCTTCAAATTCCTTTAGTGCCTTGAATTCGGTCTCATTGCTTTTGCCCTAAGAACAGCTCATCAGATAGCATCTGAATTTTGAAGACCTTTCGTCCCTAATCCACTCTTATTAGACTGAAAACTGCTGCTGTGGTGCTAAGATGTGACACCAGGTGTACATTGTATAGTCTCATAGTTAAATGCCACTTTTAGTGGACCTGTGCTGTCCTTAGCAAGTGTTTGTTCATGTCCCCCTGCTTGGTGAGACAGTAAGACTTGTGAAGGCTGATGTCAGAGGAATACTCTTTCCCCAGCAGGATAAGATAGATAAAGTCTTCTCACTTGGGCAGCAGGTCATTGTTATGAGAAATGTCCTTCGTTTGGAGAACACTCTCGTTAAGGACAATGCAGTATTTGTTTTCTCCACCTCTGCCAGCATCATGTTGGTGTTGATTTTGAACCCGGTAGAATTCATGGAGATAAAAACCCATGAAAGTGCGGATTCCTCCCTTAAGACTCTGACCTCCAGGAACTTAGCCCTCTCAAGGTAGTCCACGCTCAGCCTTCAGCAATTCATCAAAATCACCATTTAAGTAAATGGTGTTTCTGCTCCAGGCACATCGATCCTGACTGCCTCTCTGGCTTTGCTGTTCTCTCCAGATGTGGGGGTGGGAGCGCTCCCTGCAACCTCAGATGTCTGAGAAGTCCAGGAAAAGTGATTGCTTCTCCATTTTATGTTGTAAAGATGGGAGTAACAATGCAACAATGCCCACAGACTTTACATGTTAGGGCTGGAGCCAAAAATTTGATGAATTTTTTTAAGACTATGTTCTTGAAGCATATGTAGCTGATTTTGACTTTTAGGGCTTGCGCAGCAATCTCTAGTGACTTTCTTCAACCAAATCAGAAGTGGAAGTCCTCAGCATGAGTGTTAAAGCTCACAGGTAATTAGAAGTAAAATCTTGGCCTTTACAAGGCATAAAATTGGAGAGAAGCACCTCAAAGTTCTGCACATTTTATGAAAGTATAGCTTAGCAAAAAAAAAAAATCCACCAATAGAACAGTGACACAGCAAAGAAATTTTGTGCATTTGTTTGGGCTGTGGGTGGGTCTTTATTAGAAGATGGGTTAAAATGCCTGTAAGAGAGACCAAATGAGAAACAGCATTTGTAAACTGGGTTGCGGGAAACTGGAAGAAATGCAGCACAGGTGGGCTGTGGGGCCCTTCTGGTTTCCCCAGGAATCTCTGGTTCTGAAAGGCTCTGGGCAGGACAGGTCACCGTAGTGGCACTCCTTCTACCAAAGGTCTAGTCACCCGCTAGAGAAAAAGGTTAATGATATACGTGTATGTGTGTGTATGTATGTAAATATGCACATACCATATATATTTTATATACAAATGTAGTCTTAGTGATCTTCCAGAAGTTCTCCAGAAGAAATCTGCTCACAGAAGTCTGGAAAACATGTGATGTTGGAAAGCTACTTGCTATAAATGGATTGGCTAAAAGACAGGAAGATGTAAACCAAATATTTTATATCTAAGTCACCTTCAACTATAAATACAAGGTACAATCAGCATGCAAGAACTCAGAAAATACACTCCCATGCTGCTTCACAAAGAGATTTGATAGAAAACAGCTTCAGATAATAAGAAACCACAGGAGAAATTTGGCCTCTGTTTGATACTGAAGAGTAACTATATTTACCTGTAAAGCTAAGAATAAGTGACAGAGATGGAATGACAAAATAGAGGCAAATACTGTAGTCTATGAAATATAGGCATAATACAAATAACAACAATGAGTATTGGAAGAAGGATAAGCACATAAATATTAAGGAGTTAGAGCATGTATTTTAAACCAGAGGCTGGTTAGCAATAGAGATTACATCACTGGCAGGTTTCATTATGATTCATGAAGGGAGTCAACGGGCAGCATCTTTAAAGGGGGACGGAAATATTTTGTATAGATATTAGTGGGATATGCTGGTTTGTTAAGTGTGGTGCTGCACTAAGAGCATCTACATCACTTGGAAACCTACTGGAAATGCTCATTCCTGTACGCTGTCCCTGACCTGCTGAATTAGAAAGTCAGGACTGTATGGCTTGGAAATCTGTGTTTTAACAGCTCCCTGGAGCCTCTGATATATGTTAAAGTGTGAAAACCATGTAAAGAAGATATCATTAAAACAAAACGAAATCTTTCTACGAGCAAAATGTACATCAAAAAGACTGAGGCAAATGAATCACAGAATGAAATACTTTCTGTGTGTAAAACACACTTGCATACCCATATACATATGCAAAAATTAAGATCCCCTCCTCCCAGAGGTATTATTTACAATAGGAACAAAAATTATGAGGTATATTAAAATAAATCTTATAATTGATGTGACACTTTTGGGAATAAAATAATAAAACCAATTAAAATATTTTTAAAGGCCTAACTGAAGCAAATCATTCTGTGTTCTTGAGGGGACTGTTCATTATCATAAGCATGGCTATTATCTTTATTGTATATATTAAAAGAAAATATAATCAAGGCAGCAACAGGGTGTTATTTTTACACAACATTTAGATTTTAGCATTTATAATTCTAAAATTCGTATTACAGTTCATATTGAAGAGATAATAAGGACCATGCCAGATAGCAGAATGGACTACAAAGCCATGATAATCAAACCAGTGTCGTATTTGGCATGAATAGACATGATAGAGACAAATAATGAACTTATAAACAGAACCCTATTAACACAGTCTTACTATATAATATGCAGGGAACAATGAATCAGTGGGTGAAGTGATGGGCTTTCCAAAAAATGGTGCTAGCATAACTGGCTATCCTTATGTAAACAGATAAATTTAGATTAATACTTCATACAACTCACAAACATTTAGTAATTCCATTCCAAGTGAGTTAAAGCCTAAGTAAGAATAGAAAATAGCGTATATAGCTATATACATATAATCGTATGTAGCTATATAAATGGACTAGATATATGTGTGGCGATATAGATAAAAGCATAATAAAATTTCAAAAGGTATGTACAGTATGAAATACTTTTTATATGTAACTATATATGAATATATGTATAACAGTAAAAAAAGTAAGGAAAAATAGAATACTTTTTATGATATCTCTGTAGGGGAAGAATTATTTAATGACATGCAAATGAACTCTAAGACATAAAAGATACAAATAGAAATCGTAACAGAAAAGACTGATAAATGTAGTTATATTAAAATTGGAAAAACATCAGTATAAACAAACACAAAAGTATGTGACAGTCAGCCAGAAGAGAAGACGATCTTACATCTGACAATATGTAAAGAACAATCATAAATATGTAAACATCATAAATATGTAAAGAACTTCTGCAAACCCAGAAGAAGAACAACCAAACCCAAACACGGGCACATTAGGAACCAACGACTCCTAGAGCAAGAACTCTAAGTTCTTTTACATCACACATGTGAATATCAAAACATATTAAGACAAAACCAGCCTTACCATGAGCTGTTATTTCACCTTCAGTCTGACAGCACCACATGGTAGCTGCAGTGAGAGTTTGAAACTTTCCATTGCTGGTAACTACAGACTTATGTGGCTGCTTTGTGAAGAGTCTGGCAATATCTAGTAATTGTGAAGATATGCAGGCCCACTTTGAGGCATATACTGTCGAAAATGCATAAATAGAGATGGTAACGGGTGCTCATTGCAAGTTTGTTTGTTTGTTTTTGCATTTCAAAAGGTTTATTAGAAAAAGGAGAAAGGAAAAGAGGCGCACCTGCATAGTCACAGGCAGGCAGGAGTCGTCACAAGGGAAAGGTTGGACTGAACTACCCCCCATCAGAGAAATGGATAAACAGCCCACGGCTCACTTGTTCTAGGGATGCTTCGAAGCAGTCAAGTGTGCACTAGACCTATGTGTCAGTATACACGAGAAGTAGAAGAGTGTTGTTTTCTTCGCAAGGCAAAGAAATGAAAATGCTTGAAAACTGACAGAAGGAGCTGATTCAAGCTGGTTAGGAGATGCAGGACAAATAGGGGCTGTTGAAAGTGCATAGTCATGACATGGGTAAGACTAGGTGGGACTGAAAGCACAAGGAAGATACCAGTAGAGGTAGCAGAAAGAACAACTCCTGTGTCGTAATAAATTGAAAGGGAGATGGAACAGGGACGGAAATAAGAAGTGTACGCTTGATGGCAAGAAATTGCGAGAACTTTTATCCTGGTAAACTAGGCAGTAAGTTTGTTTTGCAGGGTGGGAGGGATGGTGGCTGTGTGTTTAGTTTTGTACATCAAAAGATACTGTCAGTGGAGGGGAAAGAACAGTCACATGTTGAGAGAAGAGGCTTTCTAAACACAAGTGCCTGTGTGTGTGCACAGGCGCACACACGCACACACTACAGGTTTATGTTCAGAATATGCAAAGAACCTTCATAGCTAAGTTAAAGAGGGTAAGAGCACCACTTAACACGTGCAAAAGAGCTGACTAGATGCATCACAAGAGAGGAAGCCCCACTGACGGAGAAGCACATCAAACCACGTGTCCACTGTGTATCCTCCAAAGCGATTTAAACGGAACAGTAGACAACACTGAGCATTGCCAAGGCTGTTGAACGATAGGAACCTTAGACACTGCTGTTGGCAATATAAAGTAGAAGAACTTTTTAAAAATATTTTACAAAAAAAAATATTTTACAGTATCTACTAAACATGAAAGTATGACTACCCTTAGACCAAGCGATTTCACATGGTCTGAAAGAAAACAAAAATGCATGCATGTTCACCCACAGATTTGTATATGGGTGACCCATGCAACAATAGGAGTGAAACTCAAAAACATTTCACTAAGCAAAAGAGACAGCACAAGAGACATGTTCTGTTAGTCCATTTATACCAATTTTTAGAAAGCAGAAAGCTAACCCATGATTAAAAAGTCAGAATTCTACCTCCTGGGAAGGGAAAAGTTGAAGAGAGAATCAAAAGGTTTCTTGGGTGCAGGATGTGTCTCTGATAGGGGCTACACAGGCACAGTCTACTTAACTGTACACGAGATTATTCTTGATGCAGTTTTGTGCATGTTCTAGCTTAATGAACGTGTCTAAGCTCTTGAGGTAGTTCTTATATCACACCCCACTCTTTGGTTTTGAGCCTCTTCTTTAAACCATGAAACTTAATACTGTCCTGGAGCTTCCAGAGGGACGTTCTCTCAGGGCCACGTTGTCCGCCATTATCTCGGTCCTGCTGCTGGTCCTTTTTCTCCATCCTCCTTGTCTTGGGCCAGTCTCATACAACATCGTAGTCATCATGTTGCAAGTCACAACTCTCAGCTCTGTGATATTTTATTTCTTTTCTCTACCCTGTTTCACGATTTAGGATTGTCCATGTTATAAAAGTCCAAGGGCTCAGCGGTACTTACAGAGGATTTGTTCTTTAGTGTCTTTCAAATAAAAAAATAAGCCATCACACACAGTGAGCCATTAGTAACCCTAATGCAGTACTGGCCCCATGCCAGTGACTTGCTTTCCGAGATAAACAACCTAGATCAGACAAGTAATAAAGGGATTCTTTCTTAGCTCTAAGTATCCACTGAACATGTCAGTAAATAATCACCACTGGGTTTCACAGAGTTGCCTGTTAGCTAGTTCTTCTTTACCCTCTTTTCTCAGAATTCCCCTATCCTTATGTTCTGAATCCTTAAAATGCCACCGATTTTAAGTATTCATCCTATAGTATTCTTCAGTCATTTTCCACATGCCCTTTCAGACTTTATCCTTGGCCTTCTTACTCACCCCCCCACACTTTCTGAACATTGAACTATTTGAGCCTGCAATATACAGGGGAAGTTAATTTCCCAGACTTTACCTGTATGGATCAGAAACAGAACTTAAATGAAAGTGCTCATGTGTTCCAGAAAGATGAATCACATGTGTCTCTGTGACCTTTGTGTTGTTGATATGTTATTGGCTAACCACTACACAGACCACGGCACAACTAATGTATTTCAATTACTAGCTGGACATTTACTACCACAAATTTTCCCCTAAACTAATATGTGCTTTATCACTGTAAGTGCGTAAGCCACCTCACGCTTGCGTGTTCCGTCAGTGGGGTCCTTATGTAGGCCAAGTTTGTGGAGAAAGCGCTTGGCTAGCAGCCAGGAGAATGACTTCTTGCGGTACCGCTACTCATCAGCTTTGTGCTAACCAAGTATTGTTAACATCTTTTCACATCTGGATTCCTTCTTATGTAAAGTGAGTTGGCTAGAATATAAAATTTCATTGATTTGTGTTTTGCTTTATAATAAAAAGATTCTTTTGTTAGAACTGTTTTGTTTGACTTCATAGCAAGCAGTGACCCAGGCAAAGCAGGTGTCATCATTTCTTCTATAAATGAGGTCCAGGTTGACGAGACAACTTGTGAGGGAGACCGAGGCAGAGAGAACCTTCCAGCTGCAGCGTATTCTCCTCATCGGTGCTGTGGAGCCCTGGAAGGCCAGATCCTGGCCACTGGGACAGAGCTGCCCAGCACAGCTGCACTGTGCCTGGCTCTCTCACTCCTGCTGCAGCCTTCCAGCTCTTGCTGAGTCGCTGTCCTCCACCTTGGGAGACTTTAAAAGATGTCTCGAGGAGCTGTGGGCGACCACACCACAACTGAGGAGGAAGTTGGGGACTTGGGGGTGCAGCACCAGGAACTGGGGAGAGGGCTGGGAAGAGGAAGAGTTACCTATTGTAAATGGCTTCTTCCAGGCTGCTGAGATTTAAACAGTAATCTCTCAGCCCAGGAGGTTTTGTTGTCGTTTGTTAATCATTCTCTCCCCTGAGTCATTCTGACCGCGAGGCGAGGAGCCAGCTTTCCTGCTTCTCCCTGTATCTGGGGGCGGGGGTATCTCCAGGGTTGGTACTGGGGTTTGGTGAAGAAGCAGGAAGGGTGTGCCAAGTGCTAGGACAAATCATTCCCCATCTTATTATGCTATTCTGAATCTTAAGAATTAGCCAACTGTTTGTTTCAAACATTTGTTTTGAGCAGATGTGCATAGTGTTTCTATCTGTCGTTGTTTGCCTGCCTGCCTGCCTACCTGCCTACCTACCTGCGTGCCTACCTACCCATCATCCATCATCCATCCTGCGCTCTCAGGCATCTGAGCAAACGTGAACGCTCAGCATGGTTTCTGCCTTTCAAGAGCGCATCTGCAGCCCAGCCTGGTTATCACCACGATGTGCTTTTAAACTGCTACATCTGTAGAACTGTTTTCCTTTTTATTCACTGAACGTGAAATACATTTGAAAAGCTATTGATGTTGCTCCTGTGGAAAGCATTTGTTGGTTTTAGTAAATCCTGCCTGGTGTTCTCCAAAGGGGACATTGCAGTGAGAGAGGTTTCTGGCCAAAGTTTGTCAGAGATGCTGCCAAAGTGTGAAATCAGCCAAGGTTTCTTGGTGCCCTTCCAACCTCCCTGACAACTGACTGAAGTCTCCAACACCTTTAAGCTGCCCCTCAGCTTTCCTAATCTTCCTCCTATTGTACTCCCCCCGCCCCACCTTACTTGGGTACATCGCCATTGGAGTTTTCTCCTGGGCCTCTTGTTGGTCAGAATGTCTATATTCTCTTCAGAAGGCTGTGGCCTGGCCGCCAGCCCCCCCAGATACAGGCCCTAACTCAGTAGAATAAGCTCAATGGAGGGCAGCCCCATTTGCCTTGGTCTGTCCCACCAACGCATGAACCACCGGGGTTTTTCCTCTTTGGACTGGCCTGTTAGGCCCGTGACCCATTTGTCTTCTCTACCACCGGTGCGTGTTTGTTTTCCTTCCGGATTCTGTAAGTGCATTGCTCTCTATCGTGGGTGATATCATTTTACAGAACCTCAGACAAATTTCTAATGACAGCTCTCACCCTGACTTGGACAATTCTCTCTCCATGCTTGAAAAAGAACCTGGAGTTCATTTTGGACAGTGGTGCCCAGTCTTTCTCACATTGTGGCCCCAAACAGAACATGGTATTTGTGCACCTCAGTGGGAGAAACACGTAAGGCTACCTGCAGCCAGCCTCAACTGGTGTAGAGGTTTCTGCTCCCCAAAACTTGCTATGGCCTCCACCATGGGGCTGTCGGCATCGGCCTTGTTGCCAAGACAGCACACTGAGAGGGAGGCCATAAGATTGTCTTTGACTTTTCCCATCCTTTCATCTTATGATGAATTTCCTGTACGACATCTTTCCAAGTAGATGTCCACTGTCTGAAACCATCAGTGCTGGTAGCCTGCCGTTCCTGAGGCCAGAAGCCCATCTCATTGTCTGCTGGCTTTGATGCTTGCAGAAAGTGCGATTTGCCTCTCAGAAGAGGGTGCATTCTTTCAGGTATGGGTTGACCAGGACGAATTTAAGTAGATTTTTGTGTACCCTCTTTCCTCTATTTACCACAATTTTATTAATGAAAACTGGCAGCTTGCTGAGTTTTCCAGTGGGCCCACCTCATGAACTCACAGACTCACTGCAAGCTAAGTCGCCTAGCTCTTTTTTCACGTGTGAAGCTTTTCAGCTGTTTGTTTCATCCTGTGTATTTGCAGGATTTTCCCATTGATCAGTGTTGCATTTCATTTTTTAAGGTGATGAACCCATTTCAGTTCTCTTCAAACCACTTTTTTTGAGCACCTTTTATGTGGTGAAGGAAGCATCCGCTGCAGGAGAACTGCTCTGTAACTGTTCACTGAGTCATGAGCTACCAAGTTGTGTCGCCTTTCTAGTTTTTCATAAATACAGCATGTGAAACTTTGCCAAATGCCTACACTGTGCGACCCACTCAGTGCAGAAGCTGGCCTAGCAACCCCGAGGAGGAACACCGCCGGCACCCGCCAGCACGTCCAGTGAAGAGCCTGTAGGGCTATGTCTCTGGCTTGCTTGAGGGAAAGGCACCAAGCGAAAGCAAAGCCACATCTGCACACGGCAAGAGAGGTGGGAAACTGGGTCATGGAATGAGAAGGGACATGTACCAGGACAAGCGAGAGCAGCAACACGTGGCTTTCAGGTGTGCCCGACACCACAGCGCTGCGGGCTCTGGTGCCTCCGCAGGCCGGAGGCCCACGGCGCAGATGGTAGTTTGCACACAGGAGTACTTTCTACGGCTTTGGCCTTTACAAGTAAGACAGAGGACATCTGGAGGAGCGTGGGTAGGCATTAGGCATTGTGGGAAAGGTGTGCCCAGCCAGCTACATATGCCAGCTGCTGACCAGGTTGTTGTGTGCTGTTTCCTGCTCATTAGCTGCTTTATGTGACACTTAGGGGAAAGTCTCAGTCCAACAGAGATTTCTAGCTGTGCTGAGTACCACAATAGAGCCTCCATGGTAGCTGTACCTGGGACTTTGGTTCTAGCAATAATCAGCATGGAGTTTTCAGTAGGAAATTAATGTGTTCTGTCGAAACTGGCTGTTGGTCACACATATTAGTCTCTGGTGATTACAACTTATTTTTCTTCTCACCGGTAATCATTTTCTTGATAATAAGTTTTAAAACCCTGACTAGACTTTGCATGTGAGGTCACAGTTTATAAGTTCTGAAATTTCCCCTTATTCTTCCGAAAGTAAGAACTATATTTTTCCGTCTCTATTTTTAGATTTTACAGTGTTTAGAGCAGCTTTATATTCATGCAAAATTGAGCAGCAAGTTCAAAGAATTTCAATATAATCTCTGTCTCACACATGCTCAGCCTCCCCCATGCCACCCTCCTGTGCCAGAGTGGGGCATTGGTTACTGTCATTCTTGGTGTTGTGCATTCTGTGGAAAAATGTATAATAGTACACAGTCACCATTACAGAATACTTTCAGTGCCCTAGCAACCCCAGTGTTCTGTCTGTTCGTCGACCCCCAACTCCCAATCACCACCAATCTTTTCATTGTCTCCATATTTTTACCTTTCCCAGAGTGTCAGAATTAGAACCATTGGTAACTCGCCTTTCCAGAGTGTCTTCTTTCACCTGCCAGTACACATGTACATTTCCTCCATGTCTTTTTACAGACCATTTCTTTTTAGCTTTGAATGATATTCCCTTGTCTGATGGGCTGCAGCTTGTTTATCATCTACTAAATGGCATCTTGGAGGCTTCCAACTTTTTGAAGTTGTGAATAACACTGCTATAAACATTTGTGTGGAAATAAAATTTCAGCCTATTTTGGTAAACACCAGGAGTCAGGTGCTGGGCAGTTTGCTAAGAGCCCGGCCGCTTCTAATAAGCTGCCAAAGTACCTTCCAAAGTGGTGGCTCCATTTTGCATCCGAGCGGCAGGGAGTGAATGAAATTCCTGTTGCTCCGCATTCTTGGGGTTTTACCACTCCAACAGTCCTGTAGCGCTGTCGCCTATAAATCTCCTTTGGTGAGGGGTCTAGTGAGGTCTTTCACCCATTCTTTCATGGCGGTAGTAACACTTAACATGAGCTCTATTCTGTTACTAGCATTTTAAATGGACATTATTATATCTCTAACTATAGATGCTGTGTTGTAGAGCAAATCTTTAGAATGTGTCCTCTTGTATTAAGTGTAACTTTTTGCTTGTTGAATAGCATCTGCCCGGTCCCACCCCACCCCGTAACCCTGGCACCCACTACTCTATTTTCTGTGTTCATGATTTCATCTATCTTAGACTCCTCAAACACAGGGAACCACGAAGTGTTTCTTCTGTGACCAGCTTGCTGCGCTGATGTACCACGTTCCCTTGTTCATTCATTGGTGAATTGAACTTTCGGGTGTTTCCATGTCTTGGCTATTGTGAATAATGCTGCAGAGAACATGGAGCGTACATATCTCTTCAGGATTCTGCTTTTACTTCTTTTGGATATATACTTACAAGTGGGGTCGCTGGATAACCCTTTTTTAACTTGGGGGGAACTTTCATGCTGTTTTACATAGCAGCTGCACCATTTTACACCCCTACCTGCAGTGTGCAGGAGTTCCAATTCCCCACATCTTGGCCAGCATGTGCTACTTCTTTGATAATAGTCTTCCTAACAGGTGTGCAGCGACATCATAGTGTGTCAGTATGAATATGCTTCGTTTGGTCTGAAGACTCGAGCTATTGAGTGAACTACACGCTTTCCTGTTTCATAAAATATATCGGGCTTAAAGTTTCCCTTTTCAGTGTTTTAATTTGGCCAGTGGGGAAATCACTATCTTTTACAGAGAAGATGGGAGCAATAACAGTAGGTGGGTAATTGTGATATTTTTCTTCATATCAACGAGCATGCGTGGATAGTAGTAGTGCTCAAAGGCTAAATCGCGGTAATATGCCTTGCAATGGGACTAGGAAGACCTGAATTGTATTTTATCTTTTGTTAAGGTGACATTGGTTAACAAGTTGGATTGTGTTTTAGAGGTTTGGGATCTCCTCCTTCAGCTGTTGTGGCCATACCACGCCCACGCCCCAAGCATGCATAGTCCTCCCCACAGTCCGCTGTGCTCCCTGTCTACTTCGTTTTCTGTCCTCCACCTGACTGCACTCTGGCAGCCTCAGTTCTGCCATTGAAGTTCTAGGGTTTGCTTTCTGGTTTTACCTGACCCTTTGTTTGGTATCTACATTCCCTATAGAAACAACACCATTTGGGGTTTGTCTTTCTCTGCCTTATTTCACTTAGCATAATTCCCTCTAGTTTCGTACATTTTGTTGCAAATGGCGAGAGTTTATCTGCTTTTCGTAACTGAGTAGTATTCCCTTGTGCGTATGGACCACATCTTCCCAGTCATCTCATCTGTCTTCGGACACGCACATTGTCGCCGCGGCTAGGCTATTGTGATGGACATGGGTGCACGTGCTTGCCAAGGGGCTGAGGCCACGGTGCATGGGCGAAATGGTGGTGGAACTCCCTGGGGACTACAAATGATGGCAGATGCAATTAAATCAATCTAATAAAAAACCCAAATTAGTGTTTTTGTATTCTTTGGACAGGTGTGGTTTTGCTAGGTCATACGACAGATCAATTTTTAATATTTTGAGAAACCTCCATGCATGCTGTTTTCTGTGGCGGCTGGACCCGTCTACATTCCCACCAGTGCGAGCGAGGGCTCCTTTTGTTCTACATCCTCTCCAGCGCACTGCTTCTGGTCTTTTTCACATGGGTCATTCTCACAGGTATGAGGTGGAACCTCAGCTTGGTTTTCATTTGTATTTCCCTAAAAATAAATGATGATGTGCATTTTTTCCCATGTGCCTGTTGACCATCTAAGTCTTTGGAGAAGTGGCTATTTAGGTCTTCTGCCTATTTTTTTGTTTGATTATTTGTTTTCTTTTTGTTGAGTTGTATGAGTTCTTTGTAGATCTTGGATATCAGACACTTGTCACATGTATGGTGTGCAAATATTTTTTTCCCATTTAGTAAGGTGTCTTTGTTTTAGTGTCAGTTTCTTTTGTTGTGCAGAAGCTTTTTACTTTGGTATAGTCCTAATTGTTTATATTCTGTTTCTTTACTGTTACAAATTCACAAAGACATCTCTGAAACCTATTTTGTGGAGTGTTTTGACTATATTTTCTTCTAGGTATTTTATGGTTTTAGGTATACATTCATGTTTTTTTTAATCTGTTTTGAGTTGGTTTGTGTATGGTGTGAGGTAGTGGTCTAGTTTCATTCTTTTGCATGTTGCCATCCAGTTTCCTCAGCACTGTTAGTTGAAGAGGTTGTTTTTTGTCGAGTGTCTATTTTTGGCTCCTTTGTCATAGATTAATTTTCCATATAAAATTGGGTCTACTTCTGGGTTCTTAATTCTGTTCCATTGGTCTATGTGTCTTTTTTTGGGGGGTTCATTTATTTCAGTGCTATGCTGTCTTGATTATTATAACTTTGTAGTATTGTTTGAAGTCTGGGGATGTGATATGGACATTTTTCCTCTTTTTTTGTCAAGATTTTTTTGACTTCGGTGTCTTTTGTGGTTCTATATGAATTTCAGTAATGTTTATTATATAACTTTGATGAATGCCATCAAAACTTTCATGGGTATTGCACGGAATCTGAATATTGTTTTGTGTAAGATAGCTGTTCTAACGATGTCAATTCTTCCAATATATGAGCATGGAATACTCACTTCTTTGTGTCTTCTTCTGTTTTAACAATGCCTTACAGTTTTTTTTATATAGGTCCTTTTTCTTTTGTTAAGTTTACTTAACAAAGTAATATATATGCAATTGGGAATGTGATTGTTTTCTTGACTTCTAATTCCTTAGTTGCATACAGGACAACTGATATTTGTGTGTTGATTTTGTAGCCTGACACTTTGCTGAACTGATTTATTGTTTCAATTAATTTTTTAGTGGGTACTGTAGGGTTGTCTGCAAACAATGATGGTATTTCTTTTTTCCCTATTTGGATTTTTCTTACATCCTTCTCTAAACCTGACTTTAATCCCATGTCCCCTCCCTGTGCTCCTATTTACTGTTGTGATTTTTGGCTAGTTGTTTCCTTTGTACAGTCTTAGTATCAAATGAGTTAGGGTGAATGATGCCTAAGATCTTTTACCAATTCTGCGATTCCAAGCGTCTATTAGGCTATAAAACTTGTACTGTCCCGGGTACTCACTGCCGTGTTGTTACACATTGCCTTTGCAGGCTTTCTGGGTCCCTTTGTGTTACTCCTATGTTTTCCTTGTCCATTTCTAAATGTATTCTTTTGGTGAATTCAGACTGGATGTTAACTGAAACACGGGATATTCATGTTGCGAAATATCAACAAATGACAAAAAGTCATTTGTAGAGGTACCATAAAGTTACCTGTAACATCAAGTTAAAAGTAAATTCTGTTCAATAAAAGATGTATGCAGGGCCTCCC
>JAGFMF010011477.1:308059-337397 GCA_019455555.1 Galemys pyrenaicus
AGTGAGTGGGGTCCTCCTGGCGGGGGGGGGGCGCAGGGCGGGGGGCAGCCCTGGGCCTGTCTCCGTCTGCGGCCGCCGCCCACGCCCTGACCTCCTCCGCCCTGCTCCTGGCACCAAGCTGCCCGCCCCTCCCGGGCGGCCTGGCCCAGCAAGCGCAGCCCCCCTCCCCCGCCCGCTCCCTGGGGGCTCCCAGCCGGAGGGGACGGCTTGCTGCGCACCTGCTCCAGCGCCAGCACCAGACGCCCTTTCCCGGCACGGGGCCTTTGCCCAGGGCGCCTGGCCGCCGGGCGTCCCCCTGGCCCCTGAGCCCGGCTGCCCAGGGGGCGGGCCGGGCGCTCACAGACCGCTCTGCACCCACAGGCCCGGAGGACTCTGCCACAGCAGGTAAGGTGGCCGCCCCGCCCGCCCGCGCGCACACCCGCGTCCTGTGGCGCCCCACCCCCCTCGGGCTTCTGCTCCCCATGCCAGCTCCCCGGTGCCCCACCTGTGCCCAAGCGCGAAGGCACCTGACCACTCCAGCCCACGCTGGCGTCGGGCCCCTGCGCCACCCGGAGGAGTTGGAGGGCGTGAGGGTCACCGGCTCCGAGCGCGTCCGGCGTCCGCAGGGCCAGCCGCAAGGCTCCGAGGGCCGTCTCCGGGGCGGGCGAGCCCTCTGCGGCAGCGGGCACGGCCCTGGCCTCGGCCCGGGCAGCTCTGGCCTCACGGCCCTCCTTCCTCTGGCCGCTCTGCCCCTTTGGGTCCGGGTGGGCGGTGTCTCTGCTGCTGCCAAGGGCCCCCAACCTTGCCCCCGGGCCCGTCTCTGTCCCTGGCTCCTGCCGGCGAGGCCGAGCGCGTGCACCAAAGGCGCCGGCCAGCCCTGGGCCCCCCTCCGGAGCCTGCTCCCTCATTTTCCGCAGTAGGGTCATGATGGCCCGTTCCGTGCTTAACAATTCCTTCCCGAGACCTCTGTCCTCTCGCCTCTGACCGGGAGCCGTGAGGAGAAAGTAGGCCGCGCCTGCGAGGCTTTGCCTTGACATCTCCTCAGCTAAGTACCCAGGTCCACAACTCACGGGCTAGGTCCCTAAGTACTGGAACACGAGTATTCATAACAATAGACATTTTATAGCCTAATAGACTCTTGGAATCACAGAATCTGTAAAAGATCTTAGGTATAATTAACCCTAACTCATTTGACACTAAGATAGCACAGGGGAAACAACTAGCCAAAAATCACAACAGCAAATAGGAGCACAGGGTGGAACGTGGGATTAAAGTCAGGTTTAGAGAAGGATGTAAGAGGAATTCAAATAGGAAAAGAGGAAGTACTATCATTATTTGCAGACAACTAAAAAATTAATTGAAATAATTAGTTCAGCAAAGTGTCAGGCTACAAAATCAGTACATAAATATCAGTTGTCCTCCTGGAAGCAACTAATGAATTAGAAGAAGAAGACAAGAAAACAATCATACCAAAAAGAAATACCTGGAAGTAACCTTAATGAAGGATCTATATATTGCAAACTATAAGGTCCTGTTAAAGGAAATAAGACACAAAGAAATGTAAAGGTATCCTATGTTCATGGATTGGAAGACTAAGCGTCATTAAGATTGCCATGGTATCAAGAGAAATGTGGAGATTCAATGCAATGTCTATCAATAGTCCTGAGTTTTTTCAAGGAAATTGAACAATTACAAAATTTGTATGGAATCTCAAAAGGCTTCAAACAGCTAAACCAGTACTAAGAGAAAAGGAAAAACTTGGAGATATTGCACTTTCTGACTTCAAACTATACTACACAGCAGCAGTAATCAAAAGACTATGGTATTGGATTGAAAACAGAAACTCAGCCAATGGAATAGTATAGAAAGCCTTAGTTGTCCTTCATGCATATGCAAAATTGTTCAACATCACTTATAAGGGAAATGCTATCAAAACCAATCATGATATATCACCTCACCCTTGTGAGAATGGCCTATATCAAAGAGAACGGGAACAACAAATGTTGGTGAGAATGTGGAGCAAAAAGGAACTCTCATCTACTGTTAATGGGAATACAGGTTGCCTCAGTGTCTATCAACAGAAATTGTGGAATATATACTCAATGGAATACTACGCAGCTGTTAAAAACACAAAATAGCAGATTTTGTGATAAAATGAATGGATCTTGAAGTGATTATGTTAAGTGAAATAAGTCAGAAATTGAAAGGTAGATATCAGATGGCTTCACTCATCTATGAAATGTAAATAACCAAAAACACACACACATAAGCGAACTACAGTAGGAATAAATTTTGCACTTAGTGAAAGAACTTAATAGTTACCAGAGGAAACAGAGGGCAGGGAAGAGGAGCTTGGGGAGGAAGACTGATGGGGTATTGGTGTCGGTGGTTTGCTGGAGGGAGAATAGAACATATGCACATATGGAGAAGCAAAAATGCAAACTCAGAATTAAAATAAAATAAAATAATGGAGGCAAGCCAAAAAATAAGCTTAACACCTTTTTTAAAATGAAAATACAAGAATCAAAGATGAACACATTCAAATGTGCTAAGTAGGTGTTTCTTGATTCTGAAATTAAAGATATCTTTTTAAAAAATAAAATGAAATGGCCACTTGACATTAAGCAATAACAGATGCAATGAAATCCCTATTAAAATTCTAAAGGCATTCTTCAGAAATAGATCCCCAAACCGTAACATGTGTGTGGTGCCACAAAAGTTCCCAACTAACCAAAATAATCATGAAGGAAAAAAAAAAAGAACAAAAATGAAGATATCATGCTTCCTGACTTCAAACTATATTATAAGACTACAGTAATCAAAATAGTATGGTATTTGAAATAAAAACAGATACACAAATGAGAGGAATAGAGTTGGGAGCCTAAAATCAGAGCCATACATATATGGAAAACAAATTTATGACAAAGGCATCAAGAGCATTCAATGAAGAAAAGACACTCTCTTCAATAAATGGTTATGGGTCCTCATATGTGTACATTTATTTCTGGAATCTTATTTTTAGTCCTTTGGCCTGTTTTTGTTCTAATAGTACATTGTTTTGATTACTAGTATAGTTTGAAGTCAGGGAGTGCGATCCCTCCATTTTTCTCCTTTTCTGTCAGGATTGCTTTGGCTATTATCTGGGGTTTTTTATGTTTCAACACAAATTTTAGAATTGTTTATTTGTTCTATTTCTTGAAAAATCTTTGAGATTTTGGTAGTTGTCAAGAGCATACAATTGATAAAGGAAAGGCTCTTCAACAAAGAAGACCTGCAGATGCCAACAGGCCATCAAAATTTGTTCTTCATCACCTGTCATCAGGGTAATGTAAACCCAAACCCCAATGTGATGGCACCTCATCTTCATGAGAATGGCCTATATAAAAAAGACTAGAAACAAAAGGTGTTGCCAAGGTATGGAGAAAAGTGAACTTTTGTACTGTTGGTGAGGATGCGAATTGGTGCAGTCTCTGTGGAAATCAGTACGGAGATGCCTCAAAAAGGTAAGAATAGATCTACTCCATGGTCCAGCAATTCCACTTTTAGGTATTTATCCGAAGAATGTGAAGACTCTCATTCCAGAAGCTACATGCACCCCTGTGCTCATTGCAACCCTATTTATAGTAGCCAAGGTATGGAAACAACCTTGAATGGATTAGGAAGTAGATGAATGGATTAGGAAGCGTGCCTCATACACATGATGGAATTACTATTCAGCTCTGAAAAAAGATAAACCCTTGCCATTTGTGAAGCTGGAGGGGATTATGCTAAGCAAAATAAGCCAGAAGGAGAAAGCCAAATACTAGATGGTATCACTTATATGTGGAATATAGAGGCACAAAAGAAAGGCTTAGATAAAACCACAGTAACAGCGAAACCCAGGAAGCTGGCCACATGCTCAGGCTACCACAGGGGGAAGGGAACAGTGGACGATGCTGGAGGACTGTGGGTGATTGGTGGTGCTGTGCGGAGGCAGCACCTGAAGGGGGAGAGGCTAACCCTCTAAGACAAACACCACTGTCAACAGTGTTCCATCAATAAAAAATATTCCTCTTACAAAAAAGAAAGTGAAAATGGGGCCTCCCTGGTGGCGCAATGGATTAAACAATGCACTGTGAAGCATCCGCAGCCCCTGCAGCACGAGTCCGATCCCTGGCCAGGGAGGGGACCCACAGGGCGCAGCAGACCTCTCCTGTCTCCCACTGCTCCCCTCAGCAGTGTGTTTCAGTTGGTCTGTCCTGTTCTCCACTCTATCTCTGGTGAATCCTCACACCACCCCCGTATCTCTGGCCTGTACCCCAGTTTTTGTGTGCATAAATAAATAAATCTTAAAAAAGTGCCAGGAAGGGTCTCCCTGGGGGTGCAGGGGTTTGATCCCCAGCCAAGGAGCTGACCCACGGGGTGCAGCACAGTTTCCCGTCTACTGCCGCTCCCCTCCGCAGTGTGTTTCAGTCAGTCTGCCTGTTCTGCTCCCTGCTCTGTCTCTGGTGAATCCTCTCACCACCCCCGCATCTCTGGCCTGTACCCCAGCTCTTGTATACAGAAATAAATAAATCTCTTCTTAAAAAAAGAGTGAAAATGTTTTTTTGAAAACATAAATAGACAAAGTACTAACTAGATTCATTAAGGTAAAAATGGAGAAAACTCTAATAGAAATAGAAATGAAAGAGGAGAATTTACAACCAGCATCCAGGAAATACAGAGGATCAGATGAGAGTACAATGAACATCTCTTATGCAAACATTGGAATAGCTGGAGGAAATGGACAAATTCTTAGAAACATATAAATGTGACGGAATCAGGAAGAAGGAAAACATAAACAAACCTTTCACGAGCAGGGAAATTGAAACAGTAGTCAAAAGGCTCCTTAAAACAAAAGCCAGATGGTATTACTAGTAAGTTCTACCAAACCTTCAAGAAGAACTAATGCTTGTCCTTCTGAAACTCTTATAAGAAACTAAGAAACCAGGAATGCTCTCAAATACATCTTATGAAGCCAACATTACTCTGATATCAAAAGCACACAAAGATATCACAAAAATAAAAAACTACAGATCAATATCCCAGAAGAACATAGATATAAAAATCCTCAACAAAGTCTTAGCAACCTGAATTCAGCAATATACTGAAAGGATTTTACACTATGACCATGTGGAGTTTAAACCGTGGACACAATGATGGTTGAGCATCCAAAAATCAATTTATATGGAACCACAAAAGACCCTGAATAACTAAAGCAACCTTGACAAAATTAAAAGAGGAATTGGAGGTATCACACTCCCAGACTTCAAATTATACCACAGGACTATAGAAATGAAAGCATGCTACTGGAATAAAAATAGACACATAGACCAATGGAATAGAATTGAGAGCCCAGAAATAAATCTGAATTTATATGGAAAGTTAATCTATGTCAAAGGAATCAAGAGCATACAATGGAGAAAGGAAAGTCTCTTCAACCAGTGGTGTTGGGAGAAGTGATCAGTGATGTGCAAAAGGATGAAACCAGATCACTCTTAGACCATACACAAAAATTAAGTCAAAATGGATAAAAGACTTGGATGAAAGACCAGAAATGATAAAATACATAGAGACATTGACTTCGGGATGTCTCTGTGGGCTAGTCTCCAACAGCAAGGAAAACAGAAGCAAAAATAAAGAAATGGGACTACATCAAACTAAAAAGCTTCTGTATAGTGAAAGAAGCTATCATTAAGATGAGGAGACATCCTACCGCACGGGAGAAAATACTTGCACATCATATATCTGACAAGGGACTGAAGTGTGAGATCAACAACAAAGAACTCATACAACCCAAGAAAAAGAAAACAAAGATCCCAACCAAAATGTGGGTAGAAGAGCAAAATAGGCACTTTTCCAATGAAGACACACATATCTGACCATAGGCACAAGGAAAAATGTTCAACATCACTTATCGGAGAAATGCAAAGCTACAATGAGATGCCCTTCACTCCCATGAGAACGAGTCATGGAAGTGAATGTTGGCGAGGGTGAGGAGAAATAGTTACCCTTGCTCGCTGTTGGGCATGTAGACCAGTCTGGTCCCTATGGGAAAAGTGTGTGGAGGGCCTTGACCCATTTGTCCACTTTGGTGGGCCATTAGGGTCTTCCCCATTTTTACTGTCATGGGCAGTTGTACTGGGAACGCACAAGCGCGTGCCGCCGTGCGGTGAGGGTTGATCCTGCGCTTAGTTGTCGTTTCCCAGTTGACAGTCCCAGTGCTCAGGGCTTACTTGTTCTATGTCCTTTGTGAAGTACTGAATTTTATGTCTCTCTTGTTTTGTTCACTTGAACAGGTGTGCCATAGTGCCGTATACTGTGCTGGCTTAAATTTGCATTCCAGATGATTAAAGAGGTCGAGCGCTGTTCTAAGTTCACCTGTCACTTGGTGATCCTGTTGTGCACGTGTTTATTGGCTGTCAATTGTTTTGCGTTTTAAAAAGTAACAACTCTCGGATTTAGTTTTTAATTCATTAATCTTAATTTGTTCGTTTCTCCCTTTATCTGTATAACTCGTTTTTTATGCTTTCCACAGAATTTTGGATTTGTAAATTTGCGAATTAACTGGTTTTTGCATTATTGAGTTTTCTGTGCGGTGGCCACACTGCTAAGCAAGCTGGGTCCCCTGCAGAGCCTGCTTTGGATGTCTGAAGTGATGATGCCCCATACAGTACACCAAGAGGGGATGGAGTTTCTTGCTGACATCGTGACGCTTTCTAGGGAGAGCAGAATTAGCCTCCCACGCTGCTATGAATGAAACAGGACTGGAGTTTTTGGTGCACAGGAAATGCTGCGGGGCGAGCAACCTGTGCACGGCAGTTGTTAAGTGGTTTGAACCTTGTGTCTGCACACAGGGGGCAGTACCTAGGCTTCTTGGCTGCTTGTCCAGATGTGGGGCAGAAGGAGTGGAAAGCTGTCAGGTCAAACATCCAAAAAAGGGGTCTTCTTTGGAGAAGTGCCTGTTTAGCTCTTCTGCGCGTTAGAAATTTAAGGTGCTTGGTGTGGCTGGATTGTGTAATGTGCTAGGGCTCCAAGGACAGGCTGAGGACAGCGAGGCTGGTGAGGGCCATGGCGTGCAAAGCATCCTGCGTATGGTAAGGAGTTTGGAGTTCATCCTAAGGTAAATGAGGAGCCATTGAAGGAATTTAAGCAGATGAGGAACATGGTGTGATGACTATTTTACAAAGATTCTAGAGTTTCAGAATGGAGAATGAATTGGAATGGGGGAATATAGGAGTGTGTTAAACCTTATATTATTACTTTCTCTGTTTTCCATTTTTAATTAAATTCAAATTATCCTAGTAGTGCACGAGCTTATTTACCTTAAAAAATAACTAAAACCTGCGCCTCCCTGGTGGCGCAGTGGGTTAGGCAGCACACCATGAAGTAACCCGCAGCCACTGCAGTGTGAGTTCGATCCCTGCCGCTGGCCCGGGAGGGACCCACAGGGCACGGCAGACCTCTCCTGCCGCGCCCGCTGCTCCCTCAGCAGTGGGTTTCAGCCCATCTGCCTGTTCTGCTCCCCACTCTGTCTCTGGTGAATCCTCTCACCTCCCACTCCATGCCTCTGGCCTGTACCCCAGTTCTTGTGTGCATAAATAAATCTTAAAAAAAACAACTAGAACCTAACCCTTAATTTAAAGGACTTCAGAGGGGAGGGGGCCTAATGGTCTATAAGGGGATACAGGTGCTCTGGTGGTGGGGCGGGGTGTATTAACACACACACACACAGCTGAAGAACTGTAAACCTATTCCCCTGAATTATATGCAGTGCTCTAAACTAGTGTTATGGCAGTGATAATAATATTGATAATAAATTCATTAAAAATATGTTGGGGAGCTAATTATAAAGTGCAAGATTATGAAATTTTGAGACGTTAGCAGGGGATCAAATCTTTGGGATTTATAAATAGATGAAGCAGCCTTAGACATGTAAGTAAAAACACAATCCATAACAGAAAATTTGATCAATTGGACTTCATCAAAATTAAAAATTTAAACTGTGGGGCCTCCCTGGTGGTGCAGCGGGTTGAGCGCCGCATTGTGAGGCATCCACGGCACAGTAGCCTGAGTTCGATCCCTGGCCAGGGAGGGGACCTGCATGGCGTGGCAGACCTCTCCTGCCTCCCCGCTGCTCCCCTCAGCAGTGTGTTTCAGTCCATCTGCCTGTTCTGCTCCCCACTTTGTCTCTGGGGAGTCCTCTCACCTCCCGTGCCTCTGGCTTTTGTAAGCATAAATAAAAAATCTTTAAAAAAATTTTGCACCATGAAAAGTATGTTATAAAGAATGAAAAGGCAGGACATAGTTTGAGATAAAATATTTGACGTTGGACTTGTATCAAATACATGTGTGTGCGAAGTATGCTCCAAACCCAACAGGAAAGATAAACAATCCAGTGACAAATGTTAAAAGACATGAGGAGCCATCTTATCAAAGAGGATGAATAATAGACAGATTGCAAATTAGCACATGAAAAAATGCTCAACATCATTAGTCTTTAGGACAATGTAAATTTAAACCATGATGTGTTATCATTGACCTATTTTTGACTAATTCAGATGCTGCTGAGGATACAGAGAAGCTGTGTATCACCTACATTCTTGGTGGGGATGTCAACTAGTAAAAACACTGTGGAAAAATTTGCCATTTCTTAATAAAACTGAAAATTGGCTTACCTTAAACACTTACATTCATGGACATTTATCCAGATAAATGAATACTTATGTTCATATAAAAAGCATTTTATCATTAATAACAATTTTATTAATAATAGAAAAATATTAGTAACACACAGCTATTATCCTGTAGGTGAATGGGTGAGCAAACTGTTACACACCATGGAATACTATGCAGCAGTGAAAAGGAACACACTATTGATACACAAGGCAACCTAGGCAGACTTCAAGGGCTTAACGAACAAAGGGGAATCCTGAAAAGTTGCACACTGTGTGGTTCTATTTGTACAACATTCTCAAAATGAGAAAAATACAGAGGGGGAAGAAGCAATTAGTGGTTGAGAGGGCACAGGGATGAAAGCAATATGCAGTAAGGGGGGAATGACAATACAAAGAGGTACTGCAGTGGGGTTCCTTTGTGGTTATGGAACAGGTGTGTATCTTGATTGTGGCATAAGGACACACAAGTATTCATGAACCAAAATTGCATACATATGCACACAGATTTAAAAAAGGGTGCAAACTGAATAAAGTCTGCATTCTAATTAGCAATCATGTTCCAATGTCAAATTCTTATCTTTAATGTTGTACTCCAGCTCTATGAGATGTCAGCACTGGAGGAAGCTGGGGGAAGGGCTCACAGGATTTTATGGACTATTTTTTTTGCAACTCTCTATTTCAAAATAACAAGGGTTTTAAGAAAGAGGACATTACAGATAAATGTAAAATTCTTGTTGGCCATGATTCCTGATTACATTAATTTCTTCCCCCCTCCAGAATCACTATGGCAGAGTTCAGTGTATTTTCTTCCACAAATCTCTTTTACTTTGTGAGCACATACATATACTCACAAAAATATATGTAAACATGTAGTGCCATCCTTGTGTGCCTCTCTCCAATAAATGTCATCTGATGTGTGTCATTCTGTAGCTTGCTTTTTTCCCCTCAGTGCCTTTCAGATATATTCATATTCATACATGAGCTCTCACATTATGACTTCTCTATGGCATTCCGTTGAAGAAAAGATATTTTTGTTTATTTCTCTATTAATGGATAGTCAGGCTGCTTTCCAGTTTTTGCAGTGCTGTAGGAAATACTTTTGTGCATGTCTTCTACTAGAGATAAGTGTTTTGGGCCCTCCCTGATGGCGCAGTGGGTTAAGCAACGCACTATGAAGCAAACCGCAGCCACTGAAGCACGAGTTCCATCCCTGCCGCCAGCTGGGGAGGTGACCCATATGGCGCAGCAGACCTCTCCTGCCTGGCCCGCTGCTCCCCTCAGCAGTGGCTTTCAGTCCATCTGCCTGTTCTGCTCCCTGCTCTGTCTGGTGGATTCTCTCACCTCCCCGCACCTCTGGCCTGTACCCCAGTGGTTGTATGCATAAATAAATAAATCTTTAAAAAAACGAGAGATATGTGTTTTCCTCTCAGGAAGAAATGGAATCAGTGTGTCACAGCTTATTAACATTTTAAGTGTTACTAGAACTGGCAGATCAGATCCCAGAGTGATTGTGCTGGCTTATACTCCCACCAATTCCCCACACCCTTGCTAAAGTCAGGGTTTATCTTCCAAATGTAACCTGTGTAAATCCACATCTTGGAAGTCTCAGCGTGAGGTCACGTGCAAAAAACACTTGTCTAAAATCTAAATTCCATATTAAAGATTAGAGTTTATTTTTGCCTCTTTATATGACTTTCACAACACACAAGATAAAGCCATCTTTTAAAAAATATTTCCCACCTATATACCTCCTTAAATTCCCATTCATTATGGCATATCAGAGAACATCAATCTCTCTTACAACGTAAAACACCCAAGTTAATTTTTCTTCTTTTAGCAATTGTCTGCACTTTCCAATGTAAATCAACTAAACCCTGGCTTATTCCATTTCTTTCTCTTAACCATTATCCTGATCTTTGGAGCAAAGTCCAGGAACAGAATGTGCAAAGACAGAATTGTCTTTAGCGGACGTGTGAGGAGTAGAGGTTGTAAATACTTTTATTTTAATTCTTTTTCCTATCACACATGCTTGTGCAAAATGCAAGGTTGGTTTTAAGTTTAAACTTTAAGCAAGAGGAATGTCTTCCCACCCAGGGAGTTTTAAAATTCTTGTCTTATGTACACAGTACACAGAAAAAGGTAGATCCCGAGGAAAACAAAAAACATCTTCTAGAGAGCAAACAGATAAGAAGCGCTCACATTAGAGTGACCGCGACAAGAAGGCCTTTTGAGTTGTGACCCATTGGCTAATGTAGTTTTGTTTCAAGAATTTGGAGCCTTTCAACGAGGCTTTCGAGAGTCCCATGATTGTTTAACAGATTTTTCCAGAGTCCTTCCTGTGTGCAAAGTCCAGTGTTGTCCACAGAGGAGACACGGCATTGTGGTCAAGAGGCAGACTGTGAGGTCACATTGCAGGGGCGACATGAGTTGGGCGCCTATATGTGTGACCCTGGGCAAGTCATTTTAGCACTCTGAGCCTTGGTTCTTCATTTATAAAAGTAATGTTAGTATGCATGCCATACATGTGTTCGGACATGTTCTTTTCCTAGAACATATTTTGTGAAGGAAAAACGAAAATATGTGTCTTTTTTTGATGTTCACTCCACCAGGGAAATGCAAGTCGAAACCACAATGAAGTATTACCTCACACCCAGTAGAACAGCACTGAAATTCTTTTTAGAAATGGAAATTAAAAAGTGTGGTGAGAAATTGGGAGCAGCACACATGGCACAGAGGAATGTAAAGTGGGCCGTGCTGTGGAAAACAGTTTGACAATTCCTCAAAAAGGTAAACACAGAATTACCACGTGACAGCCATTGCCTGCCTAGGGTATACACAGGAAAAGTGCAACAGGCTTCAAATAGAACGTGTCATGAATGTTCCCTGTGCTCAGAGGGCGCGGGGGACACGACATCAGTGTGTATCAGTGGGCCGGTAACATGCGGGTGCACAACGGCACCTTATGTAGCTTTCACGGGCACAACATTTATGAACCTTAAGAACATTGTGGTACATGCAGGCATAGGACAGAGACTGTGCAAGCTGGCGTGCGCATTTATAGTATGTTTTCTCAAGTGTGTCTCGGTAGGCCAGTTGCCTTTCCTTGGGCGCCATGGTGCTCCCAGGAATCCTGCAACAGGGCCCGGCATGCAGTTCCCAACAGGCTGGGGATGAGGTGCTGGGGAGTCAACACCACTTGCTTTCCTGGGGCCTGGCTGGGGAGGCCTGCCCTGTGGCCGACGGGTGTGTGTGGACACGGCTGTTATTCACGTGTCTCTCAGAGCAGTGCTACAGCCTGATTTGCATGTGTCCACGTTAAATCCTGCAGTAGTGCTCTCAACCCGAAGCTAAGAACGAGTGAGTGTTGACTTGATGTCCGTTGGGATGCGACGTGAAGGACAGGTAGACACGCCGATGGAGGCCCTGGCGACCAGGGCTTTGGCGTGAGCTGATGGGGTGACCCCGCTGCAGCTCTCATTTTGGATTCCAGGAGGAAGAGGCCTTTCCTGCTGCATGTAGTGTGTGTCTGTGTGACATCAGTGACACTGGAGTCGAGCTGCCACGGTGGAGTCTCCAGAGCACCCGAGTGCATGGCACCTCTTGCTGGCACCCAGATTCCCCTCGTGGGCATGGAAGTCGGGAGCGCCAGCCCAGGGGAGGAGGGAGAGAAGGTCTCTGGAGCTGGACGGGTGCCGCGGCCCAGCAGAGTGACCGAAGCTTCGTTGTTAGCAGAGAGGCCACTGGCACTGCCGGAGCTGGCACCACAGCCTGGCTTGCTGAGCCCTGGCAGAGGCCTGTGGTTCCTCACAGAGCCTCTTCCTCAACCAAGGGCGTGCCAGAGGCCTTGTTGCCATACGAGGTTGAGCGGCCCACTGAGGGGCCGCCGGGGAAGAACGGCCACAGGGACCAGTGACGCCAGCGCCTTTTTAGAGCAGCACCCAGGGACAAGCGGCAGAATGTGACAGTCAGGCTCTGAGGATGGAAGTCACCTGTGGGGCAACAGCTCCATGTTGGTGGCGGAGGCCTTCCCGCCCCAAGAAGCCCGGCTCCGACACCCCCAACCTCGCGGCGGCAGGGTCACGAGTGGAGGGGACAGTCGCCCTGCGAGCAGTTCCTCGGCCCTCACTGAGCACCACCGGCCCCCACACGTGGCCTAGACATCTCGGGCTCACTGTGAAACCTCACTGAGAGAAGCGTGAATCCACGTGGTGTGATGCTTTGCACACAGGAAGTGCCAGTGAATACGAATATGATTACTTTCACCGTAGATTTACTGGGAATGAAGCGTCTGCAGCAGCGGACAGGAGCTGGAGCCAGCCGTGCAGACCTTGAATGGTAACCTGGCCTTCAGACGCCTCGGCCGAGGGTGGGACCAGGAGCTGAGCGTTACACTTGGCGCAAGGCCAGACTGCATGACTGCACAAACACTGTAACTGTTCTGTATTCAGACACATTTGAAAGGATTTTTCCAGCATAAATTTCTAAATGTGCTGCTTGTTTTGTAATTCAATCTAGGGCAGCAGCAGTAGTGCTATCATTATTTACATTTCTGCCTTTCAGTCCTGGATCCCAGATATTTGCAGCAGTATGAATTGGCTCATAAAAAAATTCTCCTTCCTTAAAAAGGCACTTCACATTACTTTCTTTTATTCCCATAAGAAATAAATATTAACAGTCTTTTACTTTGATTTGTTTCTGGGATATTTGTTCAAAAGCAACTTACAGAAATAAAGTAATGCAGGCACTCTAGGTAGTTTGCCATTGAATGCTTCATAATTGACTTGATCTTGAGTTATTTCAGTAGGTGAGAGCCCCTTAACTTTAGAGTAACTTTCCGATATGGTTATACATTTTTTTTTTGCATTTTAATCACTAAAGACTTTGTAAACAACCGGAAACTCTTTGCAGCCTCAGTTGCTTTTCCATTCTTCAGGGTTTCCAGCAGTGACTTGATCGGCTGATATTCTTCAGTTTAAAATTGTAAAGTGGAGAAAACCATTTTTCATTTAGGTACTTGTCAAGTGTTAAGACAGCTCTAATAGTGAGCACTTACTTTTCACTCTTTGCTTTGTCCTGGTTGTGTTTGGGGGCCTTGCTTACTGTCCTCCCATTCTGGAAGGACCGGTCCAGTCAGACTCTAGAGTCATGGGCATAAATGCCTTGTGAACGATGCCTGGCTGAACGCTCAGAATGTTCTGTGGAAGGAGGTTATTGGAACTGTGCACGCCACAGTCAAGTTTTCCAGGTACTATGTTTTTGTGGTTTTGCGTCTATTTTCACTTACTCCTCCTTTGTAATCGCTTGACATCAAGCTGTGATCTGGCATCACATATCTCTGAACAAAGCTTCATTCCTTAAGTGCCCTAAGATTACAGTCTCTTCTGAAACGGAAGAATTTTCCCTGAAACTGAAGGGGAATCACAAGACCTCACACTTAATGGTTCCTGATTCGAAAGTAATTTTCCTGCCTTAGATGCCTAAATTACCCATCTAACTACATGTAACTAAAGCATCTTGCTTTGCAAAGGATCCTAGAGCTCAATCTAATTTTCAATTATTTCCAGGATTCATTTATTACAGAACCAGTGAGCATTTGTAAATCATTCTGTTTATTTATGTGCTAATGAAGATGACTGCATTAATTGTTAGAAAAATATTTCTTAAAATGACTTAAGAGTCACCTCCCTAGAATTTTCTTAGAGCAAAGGTTCATGATCCCATATAAAAAGAGATTTTCATTTATGGCGTTTTCTATCAAATTATCTCTAAATGGATCAGATGTAGCATATTGTAATAGGAAGTGTTTCTCGTGGTTAATCTGCACTCCAAAGCCTGATTCACCCCTTTAGCCTGAGGTAGCCTCCCAGATGTCAGTGCCAAAACCAGAACTGCATTCTCCTGTTACATCAACGGTAACTTTACAGCGTGGCAGCAGGAAATGCACTTTCAGCTTGCTGTAGCTCCCAGGCTCTGCGGAAACAACTGTTTGGAAAGCATCCAGGCCCCTTGGCTAAAAGGCCAACTGTGAGGGAGACAAAGGTAATATAAGAAGGGAAGCTCTGCCACCTGACCAGAAGCATTATTGAGAGACTGTTGAGGGGAGTTTCTCACCTCTCTGTGCTGGATGGCCGTTAAGAAAAAAATTCCAATCTACTGTAGACTTCAGTGAACTAGGAAATCGTGAACTTAGAAGTAGCAGCAGTGTCAAAAAGTCGTTAAAGCTTCCATACTTATTTTTCATTTCTATATTTGATCAGTATCATTCTCATCCTTATTTGACTTGTGTATTTCTCATTCTTACCCCATCAGGGGCTGGTAGTGGCTTTAGAACTGGCGTTGATTTCAGGAGCACACCCTGAAATCACCCTAGTTCAATTTTTTTCTTAACGGCCAGTGTATGTTTTGGGAAAAGTGAAAACGTTAAGGAAGTCATCAGACTCTACCAACACAATAGCTAATTCTTAAGGGAACTGTAAATGATAAAAGCAGAAGAGACACATATGTGGATAAACAGCATTTAGAAAGACACATCACGCTCACAATTGATCATTAAATATTTCACCTTCATACACATCGACTTAAGAAGAAACGACAGGGTTGTAAACGGTATCATCCACACGAGCTCATCTGACACAAGCAAATATTCACCAAGTGGCTACTATGTGCCAGCTTCTCTTTCAGGCATGGGGACAGAACAACAAGGGCTGCAAAGTCCATGGCCCTAAAGAGCTTCCAGCTCAGCAAGGCTCCAGAGGTAGTGAAGGGGCACAAAGAAGCGCGGTTTCAGACCTGGTGGTGAGAGGTGGGCAGAGCAGCAGGTGACCCATGGGGCTTGAGGGCCGGGAGTGTCCGTCAGCAGGAGGCGACTAGGTGGTTTCAGAAGTCCAAGCAACAATGGCTAAGAATAGGTCGCATTTTATAAGACCTCATAGGCCGTCATAGCGTGGCTCTTGCTACGGACACACGGAGTTGTTGTAGGGTTACAAGCAGAAGACGGACGGTCTGACTTACATTTTGACAGTTTCACTGGTGACTGCAGACTAGGGACCAGAGGAGGTTGGTCAGGGCAAAAGCAGGGCCCAGTCAGCAGGCAGTTCAAGTGACGCAGGACCACGGTAATAACCGCTTGGAGCAGGGGATGAACAGTAAGGACGACAGTGTGTGGTCGGAGCCTGGGCACATTTAAAAGGAAACATGGACAGTATTTGTTGACACATCGAATGGGCACGAGAGAGAGAAAACAGGATAGCTAAGATTTTTGCATGAGGAAGTAGAATGACTAAGGTGCTATTTATTATAATGGGGAAAATTTCCAGAGAATCTATTTTTGCTGGAGAATGTGAAGTGCTGAGGTCTTGGACATATCAGGCAGGAGACATCAAACATCCAACTAGAGCTGTTGAGTAGGCAGTAGGGTATCTTATTCTGGAATTAATTTAGGGCAGAGCTTGTGGGCTATAGATGCTAACAACTCGAGAAATATCTGGATATAAACTGTATTTAAAGTCATCAAAGTGGAGGAGATCAGTTGAGAAAGTACTATAGAAGGTATTCTAGAAGTCAGATAAAGAATGTATTTCAAGGAGAGAGTAACCAACTGTGTAAATAATGTGACAGGTCAAGGAAGATGAAGACTAATAATTAACCTTTGGGTTTAGCAATACGGAGGTCGTTAGCAACTTCAACAAGGGGAGATTATTAAACAAGGTAATCAACTGAGGGTTAAGGAAAGGGTGGATGATCTGGAATAGTCGCCTACAGAGTGGGTTCTTAAATGCAGCAGCACTACAGGGCAGTAGTATGGGCTCCCTGGTGTTAATGCTTGTAAAATAATTGAAGACTTAAATAGGAGGCAAGCTAGTAGCAGGAAACAGGATAAGTATGGAGCTGCATTTTAAGTAAGTTTGGGTTTTGTTTTCCAGGTGACCGTGATGAATGGAGATAGGGGCAAAGGAGTAATTGTAATGATGGGCTCTGAAATACAAAGTCTGGTAAGAAGGAAAGTGAAGATGTGAGGATATTGAGTACTGGTATTAAGTTACAGGGTCAAAGGTTGGAGGCCCCAGCGGGGTCAAGGAAAAGTTGACATTGGGGGGTTAGAAGGAATGAGCAGAAAAGATAAGAAGAAATGGTTCAAGGAGGGAATGCTGAAATTGAGATTACAATGCAGTTATTTATTAAAGGAAGGCTGGAAAAGCAATCTTGAGGCTCAGTTTCCAGAAACAATTGTCAGAACTCGCCTGTTAGAAAAACTGTTGCTCCTGCATTAGATGCCAAGAAATTGACTTTACTGCAACAGTCACTGTTGCCAGCACCGATGCCACTACTTTATTAAGAACTTGACCTTGCAATCTCCGCCATCCTTCAAAGCCAAGTTCCCTTACTACTACCTAGTCCAGAAAAATGAAGACCATATAGTACCGCGTTACATTGTCAATTCTGAATCAGTCTCATGTCAGGGTATTTGGTTGACAGAAACTAAATCATAGTCCTACATCTTCGTTTCAACACAGAGCAGAAGTTTGAGTTTTGATTTGTGCATTTAAGAGGTAAAAGTTATTATTAAATAATACTTTTTCAAATGCAGAAAATCCATTTCTGAACTATTCGTCAAAAGCAACGATGACAAATGTGTAGTACAGAGGCTTTAGAAATTAAAAACATAATTGCCAAAATATTTATCTGTTACTAAACAGGCAGTGAGGGGCATGCATACAACTAAAGCCAGAATTACTTACTCGAAGACTGAACACAGAGATTCTCCCAGAATGCAACACAAACACCTAAGATAAAAACAATGAAGAGACAGACAAATCTTTATAAGAATTCAAATAGCTACTTAATCGTTTCAGAAAGGAAGGGAGAGGCAAAGAAAGAGACGGAAAAACAGAGGAATAAAAAAAGAAAGAGGGAGGGAGGGGAGGAACGTTTTGGGAGCTGTCAGGCTTTTTGGCAGCTTCCCTTCCCACTCCGGGCATCGCCTAGGGTTCTCTTTTTATCTGTCTGCCAGCAGCCTCCCGACTGCTCCTGCCCTGCTCGAGTCCTCCTTTCACACTGTTCTCAGAACAGTTTTTCTGGAAAGTCAAAATCTGATCATGTGACTTCCTCGGTTAGAAGATATTTAGTGTCTCCTTTAGAAGAAATGTAAACTCTTGGAATAGCGTATCATGGCCCTCCATAACTATTTGCCACCTTTATCTTACTCCATTGCCAGGAAAGGAGGAGGAAAGGAAGGAAGGAGTGACAGAGGGAGGAGGGAGGGGAGGAAGGGAGGAAAGGACAGAAACACTGAACTAAAATTTTCTTAAACTGAAGAACGACTTATATTTTCATAGTTAAAGAGCCCACCAAGTCCCAAGCAGTAATGTGAAAATGACACCTGCCTGCACACAGCTCAGTAAAAAAAAAAAAAAAAATTAAGCACTGAACTCAACCAAACTATCCCTGTGAAGGCTCTCTGGCAGCACATAGCTATGCATCTCTTTGGAGGGTTTCTGCTTGCATCAGCAAGCACCCATACGTCAAGATTATAAAATGCAGCAGGAAGATGAAAACACGCTCATCATCAGTTACCAGGGAAATTAAATCGAAAGCACAATGAGACACCACCGCGCACCTGTTAGAATGGTCAGATGAAAAACATCAGAAACAACACTGTCTAGGGTATGCAGATTTCTGTGGTGTCGGTGGACATTTCTCAAAATGTTAAAAATGGTTCAACCTAATGACCCAGCAGTCCTCCTCCTGGGCATCTCGTTAAGGCGAAGGGAAAGCTGCACACCTGTGTCATGGCGACTACTTACGGAAGCCGAGCTCTGGAAACAAAGTGACTGGCCAACAACAGACAAGTGGCCACGGGCCACTACTCAGCTATGCAGGAAAGGTGAAATCTTGCTGTTTTTGACAACACAGATGGGATTAGAGAGGATGATGCTAGGTGAGCTCAGTCAGAAGGAGAAAGACAAAAAAACACTGGATGATTTTGCTTTTATGTGGAATATAAAGAAACAAAAGAAAGGAACAGACAAAAGTAACCCAAAACAACTCCCATAAATCTGAGTGTAGACCTGAGCCTGCCAGAGGGGAGGGTGGGCTAGGGAGCAAAGGGGGGAGGGGCCAATGACTAAGGGGGAGGACTACTGCTGTTCGGATTGTGGGTGCGCTGTGGTAGCACAGACCTGAAGAGGTGTGCCCTGTGCCTCTAAACCACATTCAGTGTTATAAATTGGCATTAAGGCAATAAAATACCTTCATCAAAATAATTTAAGCAATCTTTAAAAAATAAAATTGGTCAAAGCTTTATCCAAAAATGTGGAATCAGGGGCCTCCCTGGTGGAGCAAGGGGTTGAGTGTCACACTGTGGAGCTTCCGCAGCCACTGCAGGGCGAGTTCAATCCCAGGCAGGGAACTGACCCACAGGCCACAGCAGACCTCTCCTGTCTCCTCTCCCTGCTGCTCCCCTCAGCAGCGTACTTCGGTCTATCTTGCTTGTTCTGCTCCCCACTCTGTCTCTGGTGAGTCCTCTTACCCCCCTCGCCTCTGGTCTGTACCCCTGCTCTTGTATGCATAAATAAATAAAATCTTAAAAAAAGCCAAAAATATGGAATCACCAGTATATAATAAGCACTAGAAGAAAACATGAGATAAGACACAAAACCTAGAAGATGTCATAATCCCAAAATGAAAAAGATCAATCCATATGACTTCATGACATTTCAAAACATGAAATGCAAAGCATGAAGTATTACAAATGAAGTTACAAGGCCAATGATAAAAGTAAAAAAAATTAACAACATCATGGCCAGAGAGCTAATTCCCTTAATATTTACATATTAATATGATAAAAACACAATTTGAAAATATAATTCTCAAAATGAAACAACTAGCCAATAATATAGGGAGAAATGTGGAATCTCACTCATATTTTAAAAAACCCAAGAGGTCATTTTTTACTTTTCAAATGGAAAAGTGTCAAGAAATTTGATAATATAGTTGGCAAGATTATGAGAAAATGAACATTCTTCTAAACTGGTGGCAGTATAAATTGGTGCAAGATTTTTTTTGAGAACAATCTGGCAATATTTAGCAAAATTGAAATACAAGTATTCTTTGTCCTAGCATTTTCACTTTAGAAATTTGTTCTACAGATAGACTAGGACAAATATCCAAAAGTGCATGTAAAAGACATTTATTATAGCATAGTTTGTAATTCAATAAACCTGAAAACATTCTAAAAAATGAAAACATTTCAGAAAACCCTAAAAAACCTATGGAAACAGTCATCAGTCAGAAGGGGCATACATGACCTAAGTTTGTTTTATGAGGACTAAAGAAACGTATTCTTAAAAAAAAACTTTCTCAAGCTATAATTCACACCCCAAATCCATCCGTTTAAAGTGAACAATTCAGCGTTCTCCAGTCTATTCACAGAGTTGTGCAACAGTCACAACTGTCTACGATAAAACAACATGAGCAGTCCATTGCCCTGAATTAAATAGTCTGCTTTCTGGCTTTATGAATTTGCTCTTGGACATTTCCTAGAAATGGGATCACACAATATGTGCCCTTTCGTGGTAGGCTCTTCTTGCTGTGACATTTTCAAGATCCATCTACGCTGTAGAGTGAATCAGCACTCTGTCCTTTTTTGTGGCTGGATAATAGTTCAGTGTGCAGGCAAATAACATTTCATGTATGCACTCGTCAGGTTGGTGGGTATTTGGGTTATTTCTATCTTATGGCTATTCTGAATAAAGCTTCCATGAGCATTTGCATGCAGGTTTTTGTGTGCACATGCCTTCAATTCTGTTGGCTATATTCAGGACTGGAATAGCTACGTCATATGATGACTTCATGGCTAGCATTTTGAAGAACTTTCAAACTCCTTCTAAAGTTGCTGCACCGGTTTACAATCTCACAGTGTATGAGACTTACAGATTCTCCATATCTTTGCCAACACTCATCACTGTTTTCATTTTACCCATCCTAGTGGGTATGAAATAGTATTTAATTATGGTTTTGCTTTGCATTTCTGTAACAACTAATGACGTTTAGCATCTTTTCAAGCACACATTTGAGAATTTCATCCTTTTTGGAGAAATGTCTGTTCAAATACTTGGCCATTTTCCAATTCAGTTATCTGTTTTTGTTGTTGACTTAAAAGTTAGTTCTTTATTGGGTTTCCCTGGTGTCCTAGGGGTTAGTCTCAGGCTATCATCGCTGCGGCCCAAGTTCAGTCCCTGGCCAGGGAGGGACCCACATGGCGCAGCAGACCTCTCCTGCCTCCCCGCTGCTCCCCTCAGCAGTGGGTTTCAGTCCATCTGCCTGTTCTGCTCCCCACTCTGTCTCTGGGGAGTCTTCTCACCCCCCCCCGCCGGCACCTCTGGCCTGCACCCCAGTTCTTCTGTGCAAAAAAAAAAATCTTTAAATGTTGTAGATTTGCAGACATTCTCTCCCAGTCTCTTTATGTTTGGCCACAGAAACAATTTTGATTTTGAAGTATAGTTCGTCTATATTTTTTTCTTGTTTTTGCTTTTGCTATTGTATCTGAGGAGGATTTTCCTAATCCAAGGTCACAACAGTTTACTCCTGTGCTTTCTTTCAAGAATTTTGTAGTTTTAGATCACACACTTGGGCTTATCATCCATTTGGAGTTAATTTTTGCATATAGTTTGAACTAGAGGTCAAGCTTTGTTAAAAAAGGCTATCCTTTCTCCCATTAAATTGTGCTGACACCTTTGCAGAAAATCAATGACCACAAACACACACATTTATTTCTGGATGCTCATTTCTCATTTTCAATGTAGAACTCTTCCAACACTTCTTTCATTAAATTCAGTCTGGTTATTGTATGAACAATCTGAAAGTGAGATCATCATAGCTAGCGCTTAGTAATGTGCTATATTTTTGTAGTTGTCGTCAATCTGAGCATATGTATGTATATTTAAGATAAAGAAGTTGCTCAGGAAGTTCATCACAAAGACTAATCATAGGCTGTTGGGTAGTACTCTGTGGTCATACCTTGCTGGTTGTTCCCAGTCTTGTAAAAAAGCCATTTGCATTGTCCAGTAGTAATCCTCTGTGTAGATATAATGAACCCATCACATCTCTGTAATGGGCACGGGATTTACAATGTAGCTGCAAAAATTGTTTGGGTCTTCATGAATGTGCAATAACCTAACTAGAGAGTAAAGAGATTACCAGCACGTAATACTCAGGATTATAGTATGAAGTATGCGGTGAAAGTGAAAACAAAATCCTTTCCGATTCCTTCATGCTTTACCGCAGTTTCTATAAATTCCTTCACTTTTGTTTAAGTTACAGCGAAAGTTAGAGACCCTTGGTCAGGTGAAACCCATCTGAGATGCAGTCACGTTTCCCAGCCTTCCTTCCTCTTCATCGAGGTGGCGCACAACATGCCTTGACTGCAGTGTGGGACTTAGGTGCAGGCCCTGAACTCGGGCTGCCTGCTCTGGCCACATCGATGCTATAGATACAGCGTTCACACCTCAGGTAACTTGCTTTTACCTCTCTTATCCTCAGTTGCCCCATCCCAATATGAGAAGATTTTTAACGTCGTAGTTGGAGAACTTTTGTAAGAATTGTCTGTATAAAGTACTGACAACTCAGTGCTAGTGCTGAGTGATCGTTCATCCTACAGGTCAGCTGGCCTAGAGGAGATAGACACAGCTGTGTCCAGCCCAGCAGGATTTGAAAATCAACAAATAAAAGATCTCATGTTAGCCGTAGAGTGTCCTGGCTGGATAAGGGGTTGCTAAGAGACTCTTCTTTAAAAAATCAAGAGGAAAGCACCCAGAGGAGACAGTGAGGGACAGCAAGAAAGCAGAAAAGGGAAGCAGGGAAGAGAAGAAAGTCAGGAGGAAGAGAAGCCAAGGAGGCCAGTGTGTGAGAAATTCGTTAAGGCCAGCAAGAGGGAGAGCGTGAGCGAGGGCCCTGTGGGCCGGACCAAGGCGTTAGCAAAGTTTACCAGAAAATAAAGCCTTACCCGAGAGGAGGGGAAAGGCCATGTGTCGTCCTGGGTAGGATGTCAGTTCTGAAAAGAAACTGTTCCCAGAACGGAACCTAATCTGCTGCCGTTGTCACCTGCAGCGGGACCCGGGCCTGTGTGCTGCCTCGGCTGCGACCCCCACGAGGCCTTTGTCTCTGTGTCCCTCCCCAGGTCTTAAAGCTTCTGGTTGGTCGGGAGAACAAAGGGAGAACAAAGTCGCATAATGCAAGAGGGTGCGTTGGAACTTGGTTTCTGTGGGGAGCAGATTGTGTCGCCCCTCTGGACTAAAACACCTACAATAATACCTTCTCAGTCCTGAGCAAGGGGCAGAATCCTTGGCACGGTCTGCAAGACTCGACACAGTCAGCCCTCTGCCACCTCCCTGGCTTCACTTACTGCCCCCTCGCCCCTCCGTCCCGAGTAGGCTGACCCCCTGCTCTTCCTGCACTAAGCCAAGCACAGTTTAGCCCCGGGAAATTGCACTTCCTGCCCCCTCCTTTTGGGAGATGTTACCCCCAAGTAACTGAATGGCTTGCTGTCTTCCTTTGTTCCGAGTTCAGCTCAGATGTCTGCCCATGACAGACACTTTCCATAACCACCGTCCGTAAAGTGGCAGCCCCCTTTCCCTCCATCATGTTGGGCACATAGCGGAAGACCACGGGCACAGCGCTGTGCTGGGCAGTTAGATGCCTGCGTCTAGAGCTCAGCTAGGAGGTCCAGGCCCAACATGTACATTTCGGAGTTCCCACTACTCCAGGCAAGTGTTTGTAGTGGTCTGGAGGTAAGAGAAAGCATGGCCCATTCCAGAGCCATGTGGAACTTTTTGAAAATGCGGATTGTCCAAGATGCAGGTGAGACTGAGGAATATGTAACTTGGTAAACTTCCGCACATCGTACTGATGTGCAACCCTGGTTCAGAACCACGGCTGGAGAGCTGTGTGCAGCACACGCATGTCTGTCAGCCGACCAGCCTGCTGCAGTTGCTGGTTGCTCGCTCTCAGCTGTGAGTATTCCATCTCCTGACGCCCAGGCGTGCACACTTACGGCCGCCTGCCACCTTTCTCGCTTGCAGCCTGTGGTACGGACTTCTTTGCTGTCAGTCCCTTAAATATCCGTGCTCAGAAGTGCTTCGACCTCTGCCTTTTTTTCTGTCACTCTAACATTCTGCACACGCCACTGAGGCTCATCCTTCCCCATGACTTACATCTGTGTGCTGATGATGTCCACAGTTGCATTCCTGTTCCGTGCCCTCTTGTGCATTCGAAGCACACACAACACTGCCTAGATTACCACTTGGCATTACACGGGCACCCCAAATCAGCTATAGTCAAAGCTTATTTGAAGATATTCCTTCCAAATCTCACTCCATGGTGTGATGAATCACTGCCCCGTCTGGTAAGTCGTGGAGTCTTGTTTGCCAGCTCTACCTCTCGTCCAGTTTCCAGCTTTCTGGGCCTGCTCTGTCCCTACCTTGAGTCAGGCCACAGTCATCACTCACTGACATGTCCATTTGCGCTGCTGAACCCACTAAGGGGAGGCTAAGGTCATCCAGTCATTGCCCCAACATGCACGTGGCACAGCCATCTCTGTGTGTTTCACGCCGAGTATCATTGTCTGATAGTAAGTAGGTGCTCAGGGTATGTTTGTCTCATTGAGGTACACTGAAGCTTACCACTACAGATGAGAAAAATAGGGTGTAGAAATGAGAAATTACCTGCCAAAGTTACACATCAGGTTCAAGAAACGAAGTAACACTTCCTTGCTCTTATTTCTTCCCAGAGGACTGCATTGTGCCCCTCTCTCTCCATCCCCTCCCAAGCTACGTTTTTCTCTCCAAATTTTCTATACCATTCTCTCATTATTGGTGATAGTGCCCCTGTACTTTTTGGTCAGCTTCTGTCGCCAAGAAAATTATTATCACCATCGCTCGAGACACGGACAAGGAGAGCCTACGTCTCCTTGGCGGCAGCGTGGCCGAGGCAGGCGAGTCGGGTCAGCCTTTCTTCTGCAGCCCAGGAGCTGGTTTCATATGGGAACTCACACTCTCTGAAGGACTTGGGTTGCATTTTGGGGAAAGAATGAGGAAAGAGGTTCAGAATTTGTTCAGAGTACATTTTTTTGGTGCGTAAAAGTAAGAGAGACTGGATTATAATTGTAAGGTGAGAAAATGTGGTATTTGATTTCATTTATGGATGTAGAGTCTGATAATTATTTTAGATGCCATATTGGACTATCGTATGAACTTGCTTTTTCATGTATGATCATTTTTCGCTTGCTACAAGTTAGCAACCGATAAACGAGCTCAGTACAGTCAAAGGACTTGAAGAAAACATAGAGGTTGTGCTCCTGAGGAATTTTCTGCTACTCACTCCTGTGACTGTGCCTGTGGCGGGTCTGCCGGAAAGGCTTCTCCAGCTGCCTCCACATCTTTGCGCCTCTGCCGACTCTGTCCGCTATCGCCCTTACAATGGCTCTTACTCATTGTTCTGTTTACAGCTCCTCCTGTCACCTTCTCTCTTACCACTTGGCTCTTGCACACGCTATTCCCTCTGGCCGTTTGCATGGAAGTGCTCCCCTTTGTGGGAGGCATCCCAGAGCTACCTCAGCACTAGATTGGGTGTATTTCCCCCTGCTCCCTTCTTTAACACTTAACACCCTTTCCTGCTACATTCTGAGCCCCTTGAGATCAGGAATTCATTCATTCATTATATAGTGGTCAATTAATTCTGTATTAGTATCTGCATTAATATTGTTTTATATCTGCATTCATATAGACTATAAATCTATAATTCACCAAGTTGACATTTATTACTAAATCTTTACTCCTCTCTGGGTCAATATTAAAGCAGCAATGAAAACAACTGAGATGATTCAAACTTCTCACCTTGTAGGACGATGCCCATCGAAAATGGGAAGTTGGATCATTCATTGGTTCATCAATACTTACTATGGGGCACACGCTGACGATTCAATAACTAAATTCCCTTTGCTTGTGCGATCCTAAGCATTTCACATGTTTACACCCATGCAATTCTCACAACAACCTTATGGGGCACGTTTATAAATCACACTGGTGTCACCGGTGAGAAACCCAGGTCCAAAGAGATTAGGTGACTCCCCAAGGTCACACCGTTGTCTAGTTGAAGATCTGGAATTTGGCTCAGGACGACGACTCCAGAGCTTCAGCTCCTATGTATGACGCCCCGAGCCCTGCCGCCCGCAAGTCCTTCCAAAGATTTTGGCTCACACTACTTGCTATCCATGCACAGTCCGTGTCAGTGCGTGCGCCCTTGCCTCTGTGCATCCTGTTCAGGCTTCCTAGAATACTTCTCTAATCCGTGTTTTTTTAACCCTCGCCGAGAAATCACTCCCTCCAGAAAGTACCTTCCTCTCCCCGAAAGAGCAGGTTAGGTATCTGTCTCCTTCTTTTGCTCCCTTAATTATAATTGCCTATCTCCCATTCTGGACAGTGATGTCTTTGAGGGCAGCTGTCGAAGTTACCACATTTGTCTTCACTGCTATATCCCAGAGCCTGGCACGCTGGCCGCCCAATTAATGCTTATTGAATGAAGATATAACTGAGTCTTAGACATGCATACAAACATTTTTATTTGTGTTTTAGGAGTTGTGTTTCTATTTCCAGTCTCATGATTTTTGACAGGACATTGGGACAGTACAATTATATGTAGAAGTTGACATCATGACATTTACGAAGTTCACTATGTGATGCCTGAAAGCTCCATTTCACAAGCTTGTCAGATTCGGCGCATTTCAGGAAGTGTGCTTTCTCAGCCCTGTGGCTAAGCAGAATGATCTACTTCCCAGAAGCCAGTGTTGTCGGACATATCATTGAGCTGTCCGAGACCACGCAGCTGCCTAGCGATGCTGTCGGGCCTGGAAGCGAGCACAAGACCCCACGTCCCAGCCCGGCGCCGCTTGTCTTTGTGGGGACCCAGGTGCTGTGGGTTGCGTTCCCACCCGAGGTGGAGCTACCGGCAGTCTCAGCGCAGGCGAGCCCACCTAGTCCTAAAAGTCAGTGAGTGCCAAAAAATGAATCGGCAACCTTGAAGGACACCAGGAAAATGGCGCTGCCCTGCAGATACATTCCTTACTCTGTTTTGGAAGTCTTATAATGAATTAAGCACACCCTTCCACAGTTCATAGCTACTGACTGTTCAGGTCACTTCTGATACGACAGCTGACCCCAAATGAAATCGAAAGAAGGAAGAGTCTGTCCAGCGGTGCACCGCGTGTCCAGCAGGTGAGGGTCAGACGTAGGCGAGAGTGGGGTCGGAGGACAAATGTAGAAATACGTTAGGGCAAACAGTCCACACAGACAACCACACAAACTTAGAGCAGACACGAGCCTCAGTAGTCAGGGAAGAGTTGTTCCCAGAGAAATCGCAGCCTAAAGACGCAGAACTATGGCTTATGCAAAGGGCACACGGGGCAAGCTGGACGCCAGTGAAACATCCAACCTGCCTTATGTTACGAGATACTGGGAAGAGCGTGGAGTTGGAGAGTAACTGGGTTGACGGGCAGGCAGAGTAACTTGTACCTAACCCCCTAGGAATTAGGAGTAACTTTGCAACAGACGAAGTGTGAAAATAAGCTGCATTGAAGGAAGATATATTTGGTCTATATCTATCTGTTCAAATTTAAAGTTGGGCTTTACAAAAGAGGAACTTTGCATTTAAGTCATCTCTTGCCTCTCCAGTAGGTTACATTCGGGTGAGAACGTTTTCTGAATAGTCATATCTGCCGTTCACTGAGCAGGCATCATGTCCTGGACAGACGCCAGACCATGTGAAAGCGAGATGCGAGTCAGTGTACAGGAAATAAGCAGAGTTATCGTTACCTCTGTTCCAATGAAGATGAAGAGACAGGTTCAGAGAGGTAAATGGAGTTGCTCATAAATTGGGGAACAAAAATCTGTACCCTGAACTGTTTGATCTGAATCAAGTTGGCACAGCAGCTGGCGCAGAACTGGCGTGCAGTAAGTACTTGTTGAATGGATGAATGCATGAGTCAATCTGTCTTCTGCAGATGAAACTACAGATTCCCTTTAATGATTGTCATGGTCTTGATAAGCTCAAGTCAACGTTCGAGTAAGGAAGATGTTTGAAGCACAGAAAAAGAAGAGTGGGCAAAGAGAAGTCTCTTGGCTTTGGAAATTCGGACTGGGAAGAGATGTGAATTTGCTCAGAAAGAAAAAGTAACTCTCCGCACATGCACACACATATGCACGTTTGTGTGCGCGCGCGCACGGGCAGGCACCCCGGCAGGACAGTCTGGAGTACCTTGGACATCCCCGCGCGCCCACAGGCAGACCCGCGCAGCCCTCCATGCTTTTCATTTCATGCTTTCTTTTGTTTTCTTACCCCCCCCCCAAAAGGGTGCCAATAATAGAGTGTCGAGCTGGAAAGGACCTCAGCAATTACCTAATCAGATCCCCTCTTGTCAGCGTAGGGGGAAAGTAAATTGCAAAGGTCACACAAGGAGTTAGAGTGAGATTAGGAATCTCAGTTTCCTGCTTCACGGGTTTGTTTTACTCAGAACTGTCACCGTTTACCACCTACATTTTATAGACGGGGTAACCAAAGCATGCGAAGAATGTTGATGGTCAAGCTCCTATTTGTGCACTGAAGCAGGACTTGAAATCAGATCTCTTTTATTTAAAATAGGAGGCTTATTTTCCTGCCAGTGCTTCTGCCCGGCCCCCTTCCGTCGAGTTACACAGCAGCCTGAGGATCGTTTACAGAAAGCCTTGTCCTTTTCTCGAAGAGAAAACGTCCAGGGTACTTTCTTTTCAGAAGGCCGACCGTGCAAGGAGACGAAGGCCAGGGCTGTCTTCCTTGCCGGAGCCCGCAGCACCTGGCACAAAGGAGGGACTCAGTAAATACTCGTGGGCTGTGACACGTCCTCGAGCAGAAAGCGAAAGCAGGCTGGGTAATGATGGATGGACGAGCGGTCTTCGGGGCCGAGAGAGAGGGCACGAGCGTGGGGCCGAGGTGGGAGAAGCCCTGGAACAAAGAGGCGGCTCTGTCTTTATCTGACGGAAGCCGAGCGGCTGGGCTCGAGCGGCTCGGTGGGGCCGTGATTGGCAGAGATGTTTAAGTGCGGCCTCCTGAAGTCGCTCCTCCGCACCCCACCCCCAGCGCCTCAAGTTCTGTTTCAGTCATCACCGGGGACCGGATGCAGCGATCCCTGCGGGGACTTCTAATGGGTCGATCACTCTCCGCGGGATGACGCCACTCAGCCGGCACCGGGCCGCAGCTCCGGGAAGCAGGCGACGCGGCCAGGGAGAGGCGGGCCAGCGGGCGGCAATAAATCCTCGCCCTCCGGCCGCCCCTCGCGCCCATTCACAAGCCGTGCGCCGCGCGGCTACATTCACAAAACCGCGGCGCGCCCCGCGGCCTCGGCCCGCCCCCGCCCCCGCCCCCCGCCGCGCCGCGCCCGCGCCGCGCCGCGCTCGCGCCCGGCCGCGGCGGCACCGGCGTCCGAGCCGCAGGACCAGCCCGTGCCCGGCGGAGACACCCGCGCCCGCAGCGCGGCCGCGGCCGCCCGGCTCGCCTGTCTGCTCGGGAGCTCCGCGGCGGGGGCGGGGCGGGGGCGCCGGCGCGGGGGCGGGCGGGGCCGCGGCCGCGCGGCGGGGGCG
>JAGFMF010011477.1:337521-359000 GCA_019455555.1 Galemys pyrenaicus
AGCCGGGAGGAGCCGGCGGGGGAGGGGCGGGGGCGGGGAGCGCCGCGGAGAGGAGGAGAAAGGAGAGGCGGAGGCGGAGGCGGAGGCGGCGAGCGAGCGACCCCGCCGGGCTTTCCCGGGGGCCGCGCACCCGGCCCGACCTGCGCGAGCCAGCCCACGCGTGTCCGGCCCGCGGCCGCGGCGCTCCTCCCGCGCCGTCCCGGCCGCCCGCGGGGCCAGGGAGCGCGACGCGGAGCAGCCTGCCGGCTGCGCTGCCGGCGGCGACTTTCATTCAGACTTTGCGAAGAGCGGCGGCGAGACCGGCCGGGCTCCCGCGGAGGAGCGGCTCTCCGCGCCCATGGGGCCTCGGCTCCGCCGCGCGCCGGGCAGGGACGGCCCTCCCCGCAAGGTAAGCCGCGCGCGGCTCCCGGCCCGGCGAGCGCTGCCCGCACTGCCATTCATTGCGGCGCCCGTGCCCGCCGAGCGAGAGGGCGCGCGGGCGCGCACACGGCCGGGCACGCGCAGGGCGCCGGCGCGTGGGGAAGGAGGCGAAAGCGCGTCCCGAGAGGCGGCGAGCGGCCCGCGCGGGGGCCGCCCGCTCCGGGAACCCGTCGGGCGCTCGCAGCCTCCACGCGACCCTTTGTGGCCGCCAGTCCGCGCACTTTCGGCCGCGGACCCCGCCGAGCGCGCGGCGCCCACGCCCGCGAGCGCTGCCGGCCGCGCGAGGCCCGGGAGCCCGCGGCCGAGCCGGAGCGGCAGCCGCAGCCCCGCCGAGGCCAGTGTGGCTGCCCAGCGGCGTCCTGTCAGCGTGGGCTGGCTGCGATTGGCTCCCGGTCCGGGCCGTGCATCGTTCAGATTTCATCACATCACCTTGCCCTGGGTAGAAATGGCGCAAGCTGACACGGCGTAACCCCCACTCACATTGAGTCAGAGCAGTGATTTAGAAACCTCTGGACGCATGCCTGCCTGTGTGTGCACATGTGTGTGTGGCATATGGAGATTTCGTTCAAAGTGAGAGCCGTGCGAGCAACTTGAGCAGCCAATAGGCATCTGCGGGGACCTGGGCAGTGGCTCGCACGCCCTTCCGCGCTCCCAGCTCACTCCTCCTGGCGAGGCACGCAGGCTGCACACCGCGTCGGCCGGCCAGCAAGCAGACCTCGGACTCTCGTGCCCAGAACCGATTTTGAAAGGCAACCCCCACGGTCGCTTTTCTGGGTCTGCCTCCACCTGACGGTAACATGCCGCCTTCCACACGCGCTGGGGTCCCCCTCCCAGCCAGGCAGCCTCACTCGCCTGCAGGCGCAGGCGAGGCCGGCAGCTCTCTGCGAGTGTACCTGGTCTTGCTCCCACACTTCTGAGTAAGCAGTCGCAAGGCTCCGCTTAACGGCCTGGGCACTGCTCTGTGCTCCACGCTTGGCTCTGGAGAGCCCGCTGAGGGAGCTGGGAGGGCTCTGCCAGTCCAGCCAAGGAGTGGGGAGGGTCAGAAGGGAAAGGGAGATCCGCTCCTCACGAAAGACTTGCGAGACTGGGAAATGCAACCCACGGAGGTTAGAGCATCTGGAAAAGGGCCTTTCCAGCTCCTCTTTTCACACCCCCTCTTTCTTTTTGCGGAAGGAGAACCTGAGGCCTGAAACAGAAGTCACTTGCTCACAGTCACATAGCAAAGTGGAGCTAGAGTCGGGGCTCAAAGTAAAGTGCCCTGTCTCTTGTAAAAGGATTTGGGGTTCAAAGAAACATTCCGCCTTCTTAAGTGAACCACTAGCCAGTTCCCCCAGCATAGAAGGCTGTGTGTTCATCTGACATCACAGATCCCCTGCATCGCCGTAGTAAAAACTCTTAGAGTGTTAATAATGCCAGGTCTGAAAACTGGAGGACTCCCTGATTTGAAATACACTGCGCTGAGTCTTAATGAATTGGACTAGGGCAGCAAAGTGACAAGTTAAGAGTTAAATGTGGCGAGAACCTGGCAGCTCCAGCAAGATGTATGCGGTAGGAGGGAGGCCCAGGCCGTGGCTGAGAGGTTAGTAATGTAAACTATATACAACTTGGTATTTGTAAGGGGGAGTGCTTTGATAGAGATGCAAATGCTCTCGCACAGAGAGGGATTTTTAGAGAGCAGACTTTGGAACAGTAGAACTAAGAAAACATATAAAGCCTTAGCAGAAATTCCCCCTGTGTTTGCTTTCAGTTATTCTGAGAACGAGTGTATAGAGCAGCAGAGCACAGAAAAAAGCAACACACCCCAGAGCCGTTACACAGTAAGGTACAAAACAGCGTTGAACCCATAAGGGTGGCATAAAACGGGCACCAGACACTCCCTCTCTCCCCCCTCCTTGAAATGGAGATTGAGTCATACCGTATCAGAAAGTATTTATCATAGAAATCAGAACTGTGTTAAGTTGGGGGCATCAAAGAAGGGCTTTACACAGGAAAGTTTTCAACTCTAGTCTCTGTTAGGCAGACTTCAGTTTCCCCGTAGAAAATCCATTTTTCTTTCAGTAACAGACATTAGCAGTTTTTTGAATGGATTGCCCTTGCTAGCCCCGACACTGGCATCAGAGAAGAAATTTCTGTCTGGGTTTGAACATGGCAAATCTCATCTGGCCTATAGGAAAACGGTTGTTGGGGGAGCTGTGAGCACCTGGCCAGGCTGGCTCACAGGGCAGCATTCACCGCAGAGGCTACGTGACAGAAATCACTAGATCCCGTCACTGCGCGGCCAGGACCAGTAGTTGCCTCGGCTCTGTGTGACACATGTGTGCACGCTCTCATTTCATCGACGGCAGGACTGACCAGCAGGGCCCTTTCTTAGCTGTCGCCGCTACGATGAACGGCCCTTTTCTGAATCATAAACACGCAGGAGTAGTTCAGCATGTAGCGTGCAGCCGCAGCAGCCGCTTGCCAATCCACTCGCCCACTTTCCCCCTCTTCTTGCCTTTCCCTATAGTATCTGTTTCACTTGATCCTGCTAGCCAGATCAGATTCAGCATCCAGCAGGTCCGGAATGGCAAACAATTTATTGTCATTCAATCCTATTTTATCCTACTCAACACCCTGATTTTACCCAGGTCCTACTGCCCACCATATTGCAGCTCTTCCACGCCTGTCCTCATAAAAGATTTTACCTGGCAGGGAGAGCCTTAGGAGTTAGTTCATCCTGCTGATCCGGCTGCCTATAAGCGAGACAACAGTACTTGTCATCCCAGATAGAGGTACAACGAGTCCTTTAATCATCCAAGCAAGCATCTTAACTTCTCAGTCTTAGAGCAGTCTGATCAATATCCAAATACACCTTTTCAACCCAAACACCATCCGCACATGCACGTGCGTGCACACGTGCACACACAAATATGCACGCACACATAAATATGCACACACAAACATGCACGCACGCACGCACACACAGACTCTTCAGCTCCCAAGAGCTGGCTCCTTTGAAGATGGCTCTGAGCCGGTTCTTTTGTGACCTCGATGCCTCCAAGCTTTCGCCCTGCTCTGAGGGTCCCCAGGACACGGGTCCAGGACTTATCCTGTAACTTCCAGAGCTTGTATGCCTTCTTTTGAGTCACTGGTTCTTGGACTTTCCGACGTGTTTTGAATCCAGTTTCCTCTGGGAAGTCATGAGTCTGAAATGCATCCAGCATGCATGTTCTCATCCTGACAGGATGAAGGACTCGCACTGCATGCAAGTCACCTGAGCTATGGACGTGTCCTTATCTGTGTGTTCACATGAAAAGTACCTGTTCCTTTCCAAGGCTGAGACGGTGAATCTTGCGAGAGATGCAACAAAGGTCTAGGTTGGAGGGTTCGGGGGCTGAGACACCAAGTAAATGACAGAAATATGTGCGTTTTGCTTCTCTGATGCACACATTAATCTGGACATGTTGCCTCGTTTGCCCTCCAGGGTTGAAGGTGTAGAGAAAGAGAATTTCTCTTGTCGGTCGGTACAGTTACAGAATCGCAGACCATGGTGGGAGGGAGTCCTTTGAAATCACCTCTCGCCCCTGTAAAAGTCAAACTGAGGGACAAACAGAGCAAGCCATTTGACAATGGTTCAGTAGGTAGTTGAATCCTAGACTCTCCATGGTGTTTACCTGCATGCTCTCGTGCCATGATGTTAACTAACACCAACACAACTAGCTGCAAAGTGAAGTTGTAGTCACATTGGCTCTTTGACGTGATGTGCCAGAAAAGTTATTTTTGACCAAATGAAATCTTTTCAAAAAACAAACGTCCATTCAACTAAACAGGCTTGCATGGGGACAGAGCTTGAAAGGCGGTGAGTCTGGGCGCCTCGTCAGCCACTGTCTCCTTCGTGAGCTTATGCCTGTTGTTCGCCACCACGCAGCCTTGGGCTTCTCTCCGGGCTGAGCCTTGGGCTTCTCTCCAGGCTGAGCTCGCTCTGCTCACAGGCTCAAGGATGGGGTGGAGCAGTGCCCTCCCCCTGCTTGTTCATTTCTCTTACTCATTCAAACCCTGCCTCGTGCAGCAGTGTGAACAACCCATCTCTTTCAAGGAGGCCTGAAGTCCGAGGGATTGCAGCTGCGCGGTTCATTCTTGCTACTGTGTGCTAGGCCCCGCTGCCTACAGGATGTCTCTTGTCTGTGTCTGCGTGTGTTTCCTTGTGCACACCCGCTTGGGGGCTCTGTCTTCTGGGCTGTGCACTACAGCGCAGTGCCATTGTTTGTACCATGTTTTCGTCACGATCACTGTTCTCAGGGCTGTACTTGGTCCGATCTGGAACAACCGTCCAGTCGGTCACAGGTGTAGAGCGCAGACACAGTCATAGGTGCTCGAGGCATTCCGGGTAGCTCACGCGTGAGAGCGGAACCTCGCCGATGCGCCAGCGCGTCAGTTCATTGTGTCGAGACAGAGGAGAACGGTCCCAGCCGATTCTGCCTAGCAGAGGCCACGGCTCCGGGGCAAGCGGTACATCCTGGGGACTGGAGAGGGTTGAGCGCGCCTCCGCTCTGGCACCTCTGTTCCTGGGGCTGCCCCCAGCAGACGAAAGTTTGATGCTGCAGTCACGCTGCCATTTAGAGAGAATCACCTTCTAATAAATTAAAGCGGGGAAAGCAGCTGCAAGATAATTAGTCCTTGCGTCCACACACTCCTGGGAAGGCTTTTTCTCGATTGTTCTGCAGGTAACCTCATTTCTGCCCTCTGTGGCTCTGCCGTGATGGTGTCTTGCTTGCCTGCCTACACTGTTTGAGTGGAGCAGGCCCATCTGTTTACTTCTGCTTATCACAAGCGTCCCCGAAAGGAGAGTTTTGCTCCCCAATGTGCGCGACTTCTCCTGGAAGGCCTGAGGAGCATTCTGCGCACACCGCCATCGCTCCAGGAGCAGCCTTCACATTGGGAACAGGGTTCCGTGCCTAGGAGAATTGGGAAGCCCAGGGCGTTAGATTCCTCTTAGCCGCACTTGGATGAGCCGGCTGCTCCCAGGGTGTGCACAAATGGCACCAAGAGCCGACCTTTGGCTTCAGCGTGCTTGCTTGCGTAACTGGGCCATGAAGAAGCGGACAGGGCTCCAGATCAGGGGCTGCGTGAAGACGACGTGAAGCGCCAGAGGCGCCCGCACAGCGGCCCTGCCTGTGTTCTCACTTCTGTTTCTATTCGTTCTCTCCTAGGATGCGCGGACGTGAGCTAAGGTCCACGTAACCACAAGGGCTCTCTACCACCATAAGTGCCACTCTGACCCCCAACTTGGGACTCGCGGCAAAATGGACGCCACCGTGACAGACGACTTCCAACAGATCCTGCCCATCGAGCAGCTGCGCTCCACGCACGCCAGCAATGACTACGTGGACCGGCCCCCTGCGCCCTGCAAGCAGGCCCTGTCCAGCCCTTCCCTGAGCGCACAGACCCACAAGTCCGATTGGTCACTGGCCGCTGCGCCCACCGCCCTGCCCCGCAGTCTCAGCCAGTGCCACCAGCTGCAGCCCTTGCCCCAGCACCTGAGCCAGTCCAGCCTCGCCAGCTCCGTGTCCCACAGCACCACTGCCTCCGACCAGCGCCTCCTGGCCGGCATCACGCCCTCGCCGTCGGGCCAGTCCATCGTGCGAACGCAGCCTGGGGCCGCGGCGCCCCCGAAGGCCGCGGGCGCCCTCAAGGTGGAGGCCGAGCACGCTGCGCTGCGCCCCGCCGAGCACGTCTTCATCTGCGAGCAGTGCGGCCGCTGCAAGTGCGTGCTGTGCGCCGCCGCGCGCCCGCTGCCCTCCTGCTGGCTGTGCGAGCAGCGCTGCCTCTGCTCGGCCGAGAGCCTGCTCGACTACGGCACGTGCCTGTGCTGCGTCAAGGGCCTGTTCTACCACTGCTCCAGCGACGACGAGGACAACTGCGCCGACGAGCCCTGCTCCTGCGGGCCCGGCTCCTGCGCCGTGCGCTGGGCGGCCATGAGTCTGCTCTCCCTGCTCCTGCCCTGCCTGTGCTGCTACCTGCCCACGCGCGGCTGCCTCCACCTGTGCCAGCGGGGCTGCGACCGCCTCCGGCGCCCCGGCTGCCGCTGCGAGGGCCACACCAACACGGTGTGCAGGAAGCTGTCGCCGGGCGCCGCGCCCTTCCCCAAGCCGCAGGACAAGTCCGTGTGACCCACGCGGGCCCGAGCCCCTTGCCGGCGTCGAGGCACCGGCCTGGCTCTGAGGCCTTGTCGCTAGCTCGGGCCGCCGCCCAGCTCGTGCTGGCGCCCACGCCTCGCTCTGCCTGCACCCCACCCCACCCTTCCACCCCTCGCCGCCGCCGCCGCCGCCGCCGCCGCTGCTGCCGCCGGCCGCGGGGCCCTCGGGCCGTTTCAGGTGACGCCAGGCCCCAGACCGGACGCCGAGGACCGACGGGGCCGGCAACGTGGAGGCGCAGGGCTCCCCGGCGACGAGCCTCCCGCTGCGGGCCCTGCGTGTCCCTCTGCTTCCACTGGCCTGCGCAAGCTCTCACGCGGACGGCTGCCACTGGCCGCGGAACGGCGTGATCTCCCAGGGACCCCGACCCCCTGTTGCCCGCCCCGCCCCGCCCCCCTGTCCTGTGTCGCCAGCTGCCGTGCCCCTCCCCTTCGTGCGCCCACCCACCTTCCCGGTTTTCTTCCCCGCCCTCTGAGCCAACCTCCTTTTCCGCCTGTATTCCTGTCTTGCCTGATCTATCTTGGTGTCTCTCTACCTGTTGCTCTTTCTCGAACGTGTCCAAAAGTGCTGTTTTCCCATAGGTGTTTCCGCCGACACCAAACTCTGCTATGCTATAATAGTCACTGATCTTTATGAAGGGAAATGGATGGCCGTCCGGAACTGGTCACTAGCAATAGTCCATGCCTTGGTGTGTGTGCGCACGCTCACCTGTCTGTGAGTCTCGGAGGCCAGGGTTAGTTGGTTGGCCGCGTCCTCCCTTTCCTGATAGCCAGTGTGTAGTATTGGCAGACCCACTAGCATGCTGGGTAGGCAGTGAGGCAGGATGCCCTTACTGACGTCTGACCAGAGTGCCAAAGGCAGACGTACTTCAGAGCTACACGAACACAGTGGGGGACGTGGCAAGGGTCAGTCCCTGTGCGGAGCTGACCGTCCTGAGACCGCGTGGCTCAGGTCTTAACAGCGGCCACAGAAAGTCATAAAACTTTAGAGCCGCAAGGAATCTTAACTGCTAATCTGGTTCGATGCCCTTATTTTACAGATGGGAAAACTGAGGCCTGCAGAGAGGAAGGGATTTACCCAAGGCCACACACACAGTGAGTGAATGGCCGAGTTGGAACTGCAGTGCGGTTCCTACTTCAGTATTCTTTATCCTGCACCACACGAAGTCATGGGACTTTGCTCCTGGGACTCTGCTCCCGGGACTCTGTTGGCAACGACAGAGAGCCATTCCCGCTCAGTTACCATTCAGGAACCAGGCCGAGTCGGCGCGGGGGCTTCTGCAGCGCATGCAGGTCTCTCACTAACTTTTAACAAATCTCGATCAGGTGTTGAGGTTGTCCCCGCCCTCCACCCCCACGGACATCACCTTTGGCTCTGTCACCTTGCAGAAGCTCAAGTGTGGAAAAGATGGGCTTAAGGGAGCCCCAAGCACGCTGTGTCTTCGCTATTGCACCTGTTCGCGCTGTGGCGCTGCGCTCGCGCCTGGCGCGGTCTGTAGCGGCAGTTGCCTGAGAGCGCGGATTTTAGCCACAGTGGAGAACAGACGGAAGCTGCGGGACACGGGCCCCTGACTTCTCCTCTTAGGAACACCAACGGTCCGTGTTGGATCCCCCTCAGTTGGAAAAGGCTCCTAAAGAGACGGGAATGAGGCAGCTTCCCTTCATAAGGAATTTGAAATCGAAGTGCGCCGACTCAGTTGAAGACTTCCCGACTCTGAGTTCATTCGTCATCTCTTAGAGTGTGCGTTGCAGGCGGAGGGGCGGCAAGAGGCGCGTGGCCCCCCCACCCCCCGGGAAGGAGGGAGTGCTGGCGCCTGTTGGTGGGTCCCACAGAAACACGTGCCACCCAGTCGCTGCTGCTTCTGAATCTTCCTGAGCGTCCTGACTTTTGGCTGCACATGGCCCCCACCTTCACTTTCACCTCCTCTTCCAGAATTGCTTTGCTCTATTTTTGTATATATAGATATGTTATGATGATTATTAATAACGTTAATGATATTGCTGCAAATGGTGCCATATATAAGGTTTGGCTTCTTGGAACACTTGTAAACCGAAACCAATACCTGTAACCTCTTTTGTGGCTTTCAGACCCTTCCATTTTTAGTCACTTTTTGTTTAATCTGACAACTCTGCCTGATGGAACTTTGAACTCACCAACCCTGAGAGCGGCCCGGGTCTCTGGGTCACACGGGATGCTGGCACCTCTCCGCACAGGCTTCGCCCTGCTTCTGCTTGAAATTCGCTTGGCGCTGAGATGCCTAAGGACTCTGTGGCACGAGTGCATTGTTCCCGGACCTAAAGCTATTCTCTGGATGTTCGCTGATGAGTGTGAGGGCCTGACGTAACACAAGTCCCTCCTTGTCGCGAGCTCCTTGCTATCATAACCCTGCAGTCCTTACTCAGGCAAATCGTACACTGTTGGGGGGCCCTGGGCTCTGCCATACACCCAGAGGAGCTCTTCTCAGTGTATTTCTGAATGGCCTTACACTTGGTAAAAGAGACTGAAGGGTTCCTCAAACGCAGCCGCACTCTGCGGTCTGCTGTTGAGTCAGGGCTTTCACTTGTGTCCAAGTTGGCCTGATGCGGGCTGTGTCTGCTTGATGCGTAGATGGGTCCTGTCGGGGTGTGTGCACAGACGTGTGAGTGAATGTGCATACGTCCCCTTCTGTGAGAGATATGTGTGTATACATACATCTATATGTATATATACATATACGTCTGTAAATATATATTCACACATCTCTATATATTTTAATGTATTGCACATGTATATTTAAAATATATACGAAAGAACTATAAACCCTGCAGAGAGGCTCTGTTTTCATTATTTTTCTACTTTGTGTCATGTACTATATAAACAGGAATGTTTAGAGGGTGTTTCCTGCTTAGCATTTTCTGGCAGTTAAGTCATCGCTTACCCCCTAACGCTGCTGCTTTCCACATATTGGTCTCTTGATACATTTCAGACAGCTTTAGCCAAGAGTTTTCCTTTGGTTCCAGCCCATCTTCCCTCATCATTCTCGCCATGGTGGCTGTGCTGACCACTTCCACAGCGCTATCGGATGTGCTAACAACGACCACTTTCGGCACACCGCCCATCAGCTCATTTCGTGTTAGATGTGCCGAGGTCTAAGAAGACGTAGGTACTGTTACAGTTGCCGTTTTACAGATACGAACGCTGAAGCGTAGGACAGTGAAGCGAGTTTCCAAAGGCAACAAAACACGTGATTGCTGGAGCTAACAATGGGGCCTAGCTTGCCTGGTGCCCGGTGCTTGCACCAGAAGCACACATGGCAGGCTCTAGTGTCATGTAAACTCTTGTGGAGTAATGGGCCCCAAGTGGTGAGTAGTCCTTCCTCTGACCGATCGGGCTCGTCGGAAGCCCGAGTTGAGACAAGCGCACACAGCTGCGAGCAAAGCCGCAGTGGCAGCCGGTCTGTGTGAATTGCTTCCCAGGGCGCTGCCACTCCCTGCGGACACATCCTCCGTAGCCAGGTGCCACTTCTCACAGCGTAGAGCTAGTGGAGAAGTATTTCCACTTGCGCCAGAGAGGGTGAGGGTTTATTTGGGTTTCTCTTTAGAGGTCCAAGCAATCTGATTCAATTTCTTTCTGCAGAAAGTGGGACTCAAACTCCTTTGGGAATGAGATCGGCTAGAGCCGTCACACCTCAGCTCATTGAGCACATCCTCTTGACAACTGTGGTCAGTGTAGCGCCTCGCCTTGCACATCACCTGTCCATAGAAGATGTACCCCAACAGCAACACGTCATACTCAGAAGAAAAAGCGCACAGACAGGGGAATGCCTGTCTAAAAGCCACAGGGTTCTGGGCTTGGTCAGAATTATGGCTTAAATCCAGATTTCCCAGTTTCCAGAGGTCTTGGTCTGAACTTCTTAGAAAATAGAACTGGAGGCAAAAGCTACCATGCAATGCCAGGGAAGGAGAGGAGGCAAACAAAGAAGGGTGTCATTGGGCCACGACCTGTTTCACGAGGAGCCGATTTGTCACCGTGCTATGACAGGCCAAGCTACGTCTCCACACAGCCCCTTTGGGGGAGGAAGGGAGGAAAAATCATCTCTTGTCTCCCGGCTCATTCGTCAGATACCTTCCCTGTGGGGTGTTAACCCCCGACCCCACTTTGGATAGCGCACGTGTCTGGGTATTTCCTGCCCCCGCAACAGTGTGGAGATAGGAAGACACGGGGACTTATTGTATGCTCAATCTGTGCTTTCCTAATGTCTTTATCCATATCCACTCCAAGTCAGCGGTCACCCACTGGCCTTAAAGTAGGCCTCACTGCAGTATGCAGAAATGCCCTATGTTTGCCTTCCCTGTGTCCGTTCTCTGTCTTGCTTTGAAGGGCTTCTTTCTACTTGGAACTAAAGTCCCTGGTTCAGCTAGAGGAAAAACAAAGCCTCAAATATTCTTCTACTTTGTCTAAGAAGAAGCTTTATCTTACTGCATGTGTGAGCGATGCCTGCACGCCGATGCACATGTGTTCATGCAGGCCCCATCAGCACACTAGCAGGAAAGCTGGTCAGGTTACTACCTTCAGGGGAACAGCCAAATAACTTACTTTGCACCCTAAAGAGAAAACGTTTTGTTCATTGGCCAGACGTTTTCTATTTCAGCCACTAACTATGATGACGTTATAGACAGACGAGCACTCTAAAAGCTGCTCTGTTTTCCAGCCTCTTACATAGTAGTTCCCCGTGCCCTAGGGGTCATTGTTACGTGAATTCAAAGCATCTAGTCGTCCATCCCACCAACATGCTTTCATGTCTACGGGCAGGGTCATAAAAGCATCGAGTGCATTCCACTGGTCTAATTCTTGCTTGCTCATGTAAGGAAAGATGCGCGTATGGGAATTCTGAACGTTTCTCAAGGTGACTAATGAAATCATGCTATCGCTCCAACAATCTACTCTTCTCCAGCGACTTCCACCTCAGTGAGTGCAGCGGTTACGTCTCAGCCCTCGCTGTGTTTGACTCATCAGCACCGTTTGACACAGTGGCTTACCCCACTCTCCTAGCAGCACTTTACCACTTCACTTTCAGGATACCACACTCTTCTGGTTCTCCTCCTACTTCACTGACTTGTCTTTCTCTGTGCTCTTTGTTGGGCGCCCTCATGTCTCACCTCTTTATCTTCAGGCATCCCAGGGAATGGTCCTCACAATCTGCTCTTTGGGTACCACTTACACAATGACTTCAGAAGTTATTCCTGCCTGGACTACTCCCTTGAACTTCCCACTCATATCGCCAACAGCCTGTCTCCACTCTGGTACGTGTTAGGCTTTCAAACATAACACATTCAAACCAAGCTCCTGATCCTTCTCTCCTTAGACCTGATCTTTGCAGCCTTTCCTGTTTCTTTAATGCCAATTCCAAACTCCTAGTTGCTCAGATCAAAAACTTTGTACTTTTATCAGTGAGCTAAATATAACATATACACATGTTGACGCTCAGCGATGAACACTTGAAACTTATAAATGTTAAAATGCAATGTTACTTCAATAAAAAAATTAAAACTTTGTAGTTATTCACTAACATTTTTCTCTGTCGTGAATCTAGCCCAAGTTCTCAACCTCCAAGTGATCAAATCGTCTACTTTGGTGAGTTCGGCCGGGTCATGTGGCCGCTACTGACCCTTTTGAGTCTGTGGGCTAAGGTTTGATAGCACTGAAACCCGTAGTTCCTTTACCCTAATCTCGGTCTGCGTCCTGATCTTCACCCTCAATTTGTCACCACGGCACTAACAGTTTTGCTGCTTTCAGAGACCAGCGCAGACAAGACACAAAAGTCTCAAGGAGGGGTTTCTTGAGAGCGACACCACAGCGCTCAGGGACCTTGCTGTCATCCCAATTGAAGGTACAGAATTGTTGCTTCAATTGTGTTTGTTGACTGGTTCCCTAGAAAGGAAGGGGGTGGCCCTGACCTACGACTTGTCATTGTCCAGGTCTTCAGGCAGTGCTGCTGGGTGTGCCAGAGAATGGCCATGTCTTGGTAGTAAAAGACACATGTCAGAATCTAAAAGCCCCAAGTCCTTGAAGAAGGAACCGTTGTTATACGCTGCTAAGGAGAAACAAGAGCTATTCACTCAGGCTAATACCTGACTCTGGTTACCATAAGCGCAGTTTGCCTGTGTCCACTTGCATTGAAAGGTGAGGCACACCCCCTGAAGGCCCATCTCGAAGCAATGTCCAAAATGGGAGGGAGACCGAATGGCTCCCTCGGCTTTTCCGAGGCCTGCAATGGACCTTCGCCTTCAAAGACTATGCCCTGATAACAAAGAAAGACATGCTAAAAGGGAAATCCAAGGAAAAGAATACTACTTTTCAAAGACCAGCTACTAGTCGGCTTAAACAATTTTACTGTGTGATTTTTTTTTATAGGTCCCTTTCCAATGGGGATGAAGACCTCCCCAAAAGGAGAAGGCCCCAGCCCGTACATAAGCTATATTGAAAGGGGGGAGGTAAAGCAGTGGGAAGTACTACTAGATGTGCAGAAAGCAAAAGTGAAGAAAGTATACACGGGGAAGAAAGCTGTGTAATCAGCTCATCTCCTTGCACCTAAAATTCCGCTCACCAACCCCTTCCTGAGTTGTTCAAAAAGTTGAACTCCTTTGTCTTTGACTTACATCAACAATCTTTTTCTTCAAACTCCTACAGCACTCCCAATGGAATGATTCTGTGTGTGTGTGTGTGTGTGTGTGTGTGAGAGAGAGAGAGAGAGAGAGAGAGACAGAGACAGAGACAGAGACAGAGATAGAGACAGAAATGATGTGGATGTGACTTGAGCTCTCTCTTACTGGCTAACACTCTCAGCCTTTTCAATGCCCTTCTAGGACATGGCCCATGGTAGCTGGACCTTATAATAAATGGCAAGGCCTCCCTCCTTCAGAGAAAAACACCCGACTGGATTTGTGACTTTCCCTGGGTTGGCGTTGGAGTCAACGTGGTATTACAGAAATCACTGTGCCTGAGACCAATGAAATCAGAACCTGTCGCAGTGGGACAGAGGATCTTTAAAAAACTGCCAGGTGATTATAACATGCAAACAGGGATGAAAAAGCCCAGTCCCCTCATTGCACAAACGCAGATACTGAGGCCTGGAGATGGAATGCTAGCCGGTCGTAGCCGGCCGGCGAGCAGTGTGCCAAGCGCCAGCGCAGAGCTCTTGCCTTTCTATCCTGTTGGCCCTGTGTGAGCGCTGTGCCTTCTCTGGCCCTTTGCTTCCTCACCTGTGAAGAAGAGAATACTGTCTGAAGATTTCGCGACAGCACTGCACACAAGTGAAGGCAAAAGAATGCTGTATTTGAGGGGACTGATACGAGATGGGGTCTCTTAAATGGCACGGAAGTTTGTGTTCGGTTAAGTCAGGCAAGCGCATGTCAGCATTCACTTGACCTCAGTGACAAGTTGAGGATGCAGTTCAAAGGTTTCTCTTTCCCTCACTTGGATAGAGATGAAAAGAAATGTAAGAGTTACCTGGACTTCATAGTCTCAACCAATCATAACATGGCGTTAGGACGGAAAGAGCCCGGAGTTCCTATGCAACTTAAAGATTCCACCCCTACGGCTGTCAGGGGTAGAGGGAAGAATGTCAGAAAACAATCTCTTCTGGAAGGTATTATTGCGCAGGGAGCCAGAGAGAGGGCTGCCCACGAGGCGGGCTCCTGTCGGAGAAAGGATAGAGCCGAGGAAGTAGATTATTTGGGGATCTGGTATTCCCCAAATGATCTGCAAGCACAAGGAACACATTTCCTGAATTCCAGGGCCCTAACCCAGGGTATCCGAACCCATTCCTGTGCTGTCCATCCCAGATATTAGGAATTTCCACGCGGGGGCCACTTCAATTCCCATAGGAGTCATACATCTGGCTACTTGTTTATTTGGCAAAAATGGAATTTTGTACCATTTACAAAATGGACCGCTTGTGTCTTCCTTATTTTGAAAGTATAATACACATTCCTAATTCATCATTTATTTTTGCCAACAATTTTTAAGTATTTATTTGAAAGTTATTTTTAAATACAAAAAATATTTATCTAACAAAGCGCCCCTTTATCCTCTTATTTGAGCCATGCTAACAAATTAAAAAGAAGCCATGATTAAACTAAGTAATTCTATATGTGACATTACAAGCTAGTTTTCAAAATCTTTTTAGTAAATACATCCTTTCATCTTGAAATGCTTCCTTTTTAAGAGGAGAGAGACAAGGAATTAGTGGGAACCAAGAAGCCTAAAATTATAGTGATGGGCCTGATAGTCCAGACCTGTCTCAGGCCAGGGCACTGCTCGAGTAAGAGGCAATGACCTACACTCAGGGAAAAAAAGGGGGCTTCTTAGAGGCTATGTTTTGTCTGTAGTTCTAAACAAAGGGTCAGGTTTGTTGGTGGCACCAATCCGTGGGCATTAATAGTTGGGACACTGAAATCCGTTTCAAAAGAGCTTCAGATAAACAGAATGGAGATTGGAACTGAGAAAGGGAATCAAGGGTAATTGCTGCATAAAAAGGGCAGAGCATACCCTGAAATCCAGAAGTAGCGCTGAGTTTTGAATCGAAAGATAAATACGGTGACACACAAGACTGCATGAGATGGAAGGAACCAGCCTTAAAACAGTTTGTCCAAAGGGGTGTTGCTGTCTCAGGCACAGCCAGGCAACTTGGGAAAGTTTCTTATGCTTTCTGTGCCTGGGCGCTGTGACTCTGCTACAGTCGACATTTTTCAGTGTAATAATGGCACGTGAGTCCAGTCACAGTTTTCCCAGGGTGGTCACAGCTAACCCTGCTTACCAGCCTCTTCCAAAGTCCTCTCTCATGTGCCGAGAACTCCCTTTGCCCCCCTCAGTGTTTTCATTTGTCCTCGCTTGCTTCTTCTCGCCTGATCACCTCCCCTGAGCATACTTGCCTAATGAAGTCTGAACCTCAGTTAAGAATGACCACTTACTCCACGTTTTTGCCCAAACAGGTGAACATGGCTGCAGAAAAACACACAACCACAAATTTGAAGTGGGCCCTCACCACCACCAGGTATCTCCACTTTGTTTCTCTATTCAGTTTATTTTCCAACTCTTCCAAGGGGCTACTTCACACTTTTGTCACACCCCTAACACTCCCAACCCATCTATGCCTACACCTCCAGTCTGCGATCTTGCCACACACTGAGAAAATAGAAGCGTTGTCTCTCAGGTTCACTTCAGCCAACCTTTAAAACCAGTCCTCCACTAAAATAGCTCTTGTCAATGTCACCGATGACTCTACCTTGCTAAATCCAATAGTCAACTTTCATTCTTCATCTTACTCAACTTATCATCAACTCAGCCGCTTGTCCCAACTGGTCAAATCCTCTGTCTTCTTTTCTTTTTAACTGAGGTCACGTTGGTTTACAATGCTGTGTATGACTTAGGGGAATAGGTTCACACCTTCTCAAATGTGTGTCATTATCCACACCCACCGTCGAAGCACCCCCAGCCCTCCACCATAGTCCATTGGAGCCCTCTCCTCCTACCCCCCTCCCACTCTAGTGTAACTGCAGTTATACTCCTAGGGGTTGTTTTGTTCTTTCTTTTGTTTCTCTGTGTTCCACACATGCATGAAATCACGTGGTGTTTTTCTTTCTCCTCCTGACTTATTTCACCCAGCACAATCCCCTCCAGTTCTATCCATGTTTCAAACATGGCAAGATTTCCCATTTTTCTTAGCTGAGTAGTATTCCACCACGTAAATATATATTTTATCTTCTTAATCCACTCCTGTGTTGGGCCCTTAGGTTACTTCCATAACTTTGCTTGCATAAATCGTAACTTTGCTTTCCCCAAAAAGTCTATCAAAGCCTCATTTGAGGACTTGCAGGCAGTTATTTTATTTGGGGAGGTGACTCAGGGCAGAAGTGATAGGAGAAGAGTGAACCAAGAAAGAAGAAACATCAATGCAAGGGTTTTAAAGTGATCTGCTTATTATTGCAGACAACTGTGGATTATTTCCATGGAGGAGTCTCTTTGGAAGTATGTAGATTTCCACCAGATAGAGGGAAGTGTTTATCCACAAGGATTTCATCTCCCATTGACCAAAGTTCACCCCAGACTGTGCTAGCTCACTCGTGCTTTCAGGGCTGTTCATCACCTAGAATTGCTGACTAGCCTCCTTCGAGTGTCTCCCGTGGTAGTAGCAGAGAAGTCCCAGGGCAGGAGACAAGAGTAGGAGACACCACAACGAAGTAATATCAAGCTACCCCTGCATTCAGTGGTAGTACTGAGAAATGGGCGTAAAAGATGTTCAGCGTGCCCTCCTGAAAACATCCTTTACTTCGCATCTGGCATACCACACTCTCCTCGTTCTTTTCGTACCTCATTGACTTCTCCCTGTCCACGTCCTTTCACGGGTTATCCTCACCTTGCTGAACTCTGAGTATTAGAGAGCCCAAACGATTAGGGCTCAGTCTTCTCTATCCACGCCCATTTGCTTGATGATCTCATTCACTGTCCCGGATTTAAGCACCAGTTATGTATGCGGACCTCCCAAATTTTTACCTCAAGTCCCAACTTTCCCCTCAATTCCAAATTTCCCATTTAAGATCTGTGGTTAAAGCTTTAATAATGACCTAAAATGTAACATATTTATTTTTTTCTCAAAGATTTATTTATGCACACAAGCACTGGGGTACAGGCCTGGGGGTCTGTAGGGTGGTCTGGGGGTGGTGAGAGAATCCACCAGACAGAGCAGGGAGCAGAACAGGCAGATCCCTTTAAACACACTGCTGAGGGGAGCAGCAGGCGAGGCAGGAGAGGTCTGCTGTGCCCTGTGGGTCCCTCCCTGGCCGGCAGCAGGGATCAAACTCGTGCTGCAGCGGCTGCGGTTTGCTTCATAGTGCATTGCTTAACCCACTGCGCCACCAGGGTGGGCCCAAATATGACATATTTAAAAAGGAAATCTTGATTTTATATCCTTGAAAGCTGTGCCTCCCTTAGTTTCCACCCGCTTTAGTAAATGATGACTCCATTTGGGGGTATCCTTGACGCCTGTCTTTCCTCATGTCAATCTGTCAAGAAATCCTATTGACTCCACCTAAAAATAAGCCCAGAACGTGGCCTCTTGTCGCTATTACAGCTGCTGCTATCTGGGTCTGAGCCACCGCTGATTCCCGACTTTATAACTGCAGCAAGTCCTGGATTCCACTCTTGACCCTTCCCCCAGTCTAATCGCAACAGAGAACCAGAGTGACTGTCCTAAAACTGAAGACCAGGTACTGTCATTCTTTTGGAAAATACGCAAGGGGTGCTCCGACTCACTTCGAATGAGAGTCACCATTTTCCTCGTGGCTGTAAGGCTCCACCAGCTCTTCTCCTGGGCTCTGTTAGTTCCAAAGGGGCCTTCCCTAAGGACCTAAAGTCAGTGTTGGTGGTCACCGGATCTAGTCTTTTGTTTCACTTCGTTCTCTTCTCCCACGGGGTTCTTACTGTTGATTATATTTTACTGTTGAACAAATAAATAAATGGACACTGTGGGAGCTTAAAATGGAGCAATCTTTATCAAAGTCAACAAGTATTGATCGAATGTCTCCTGAGTGCCAGACTTTGCTCTAGGCGCTGCGCCACTCCCTGTCCCTCCCAAAACTCTTCCCTTGCCCCTGGCGTTGTAGTTAGGAAATTCACTAAAGCCTTGAAATTACACTGCCTCCCCTTTATCATTTTTTGTGGAGACTGTTCATTTTACCATACGTGAGCTCACTCATTCTCAACTAGACTCCAGGGAGCTGAAAACTTGCATACTTTCCTCATAAAAAGTGTTGGTTGAAATTGGAGTGTATGACTTCCTTCTGGCAGAACACCAGCAGAATCTCTCCTTTAGAGCGATGCCTGTCATAATTAGAGGAAAGAGAGACCGCTGCTGGCAAGAGTTGTGATCATTAACAAAAGCGGGTGTACTGGACCTCTTTATTGTAAAAGCACTTCTGGAGCAGTATGTTTGGGAACTACAATATAAAAGTAAAAGAGACCAATTACTGAGCTCCTATTCTCCTCATGACAACTGTATGATATACATTTTTATCACTATTGAAAACAAATGTGGAAACTGAGGTTTCGGAAAATTATGCAATTTATATTAGGCCATGAAATTACCGAGCGGAAGAGCTAGGGCTTTCCCGGCTGTACTGAGCATAGTCAAGGGACATGTGGAGTTCTGGAGGCACCTGTTAGCTGGCTGCGGGAGACTAAAGGTTATGCACCCCACAAAGTTCATGTACCGATCTCTTGGTGGCGTCCAGAAACGAGTAGTAGTAGTGTCTACAGCTCTTTGTTGAGTTACACTTCCCAGCCGTCCTGAGTCCCTACCCCTCTTCCCTTGCTCTTTAATGCCCCGTGAAATTTGTCTGTGCCCATCTCCTGTTCTCACCGAGGCAGGAATGAAGTAGACCTCTGAGGAACTGGGGAAACCAGGCCACGCGTGGTGCCCCATGGGAGAAATTGCATCCCCAGAAGTTGTCTCTTGGTAATGCGTTGTGCTGCCTTATGCAAGGGAGTATAGAGCTGAAGTGAAACCGTTATTCTTATTTTCTGTAATGAGTCTATTCAGAGTTCTTTTTGTTGTGACTGCTGGATCCCTGCACTTTCCAAAAGGTGTCTTCTCCCATGGTGGTTGAACAAATTCCACCATCTTGTTGCTGCTGTTTAAAACCAGGCTTGTCCCAATCAAGCGTCATGTTTTTGGCACTTCGTACTAATTTAATTATGAATTATATCTATTTCAGAATGTGTGTGCATGTGAAAACTAAACACAACTTTGCATTTTACCACATCTGTTAGTAACTTCCAGCACAAGCAACCCATTGCTTGAACTTTCATCCTACTTTCATTTTCATTAAGCTATCTTTTCTTGATTTCCCTCCATTTCTTTCTTTATTCACTAGATAACATGGGTTTGCATTGTTTGTGTTTTGGAAGTACAGGCTCTCGCCCTTCAGGTGTCCTTACTGCAACACACGCATCACCAAAACACTCATTGCCCACCACCATAAACAACTGTGCTTCTGCACTCTTCGTTCTCACTCTTCCCCCTCTATCTCTGATAGCCTCAGTTCTACCATCAAATTTCTAGGGTTTGTTATTAGTTTGGCTTTATTGGAACCTTTTTTTTGTTTCTTTATATTCTAGATATCAATGACAACAGCCAGTATTTGTTTTTCTCCTTGACTACTTATTTTGCTTAGCATCATCACCTCCGGTTCCATCCATGTTGTTTTAAATAGCAATAGTTTATCTTTTTTGTTTTTAAAGATTTGCTTGTTTATGCATTCAGGAACTGGTGTACAGGCCAGAGGTGTGGGGGATGAGAGGATTCACCAGGGACAGAGTGGGGGACAGAACAGGTGAACCTACTGAAGTACACTGCTGAGGGGAGCAGCAGGGAGACAGGAAAGGTCTGCTGCGCCCCGTGGGTCACCTCCCTGGCTGGGGATCGAACTCGCGTTGCAGTGGCTGTGGCTAGCTTCATAGTGTTGTGCCTTATTAACCCCTTGCACCACCAGGGGTTTTTAACAGCTGAGTAGTAGTCCGTTGTGCATACATATAACATTTTCCTGATACACTCACCTGCCTTCGGGTGATTTTGTTGTTTCCATAGTGTGGCTGTTACAAATAATACTGCAATGAACACAGCAGTGCATATATCCCTTTGAAGTACTGTTTCCATAGCCTTTGGGTAGATACCTAGGAGTGGAATTGCTGGCTCATATGGCAGATTCATTTTTAATTCTTTGGGAAACCTCCATAATGTGTTCCATAGAAGCTAGTAACCCTAACCAGTCTACATTCCCACCAACAGTGCAAGTGCTCCTTATTTCCCACATCCTCTCCAAAACCTGTTGTTTGTGGTGTTTTGATATGGGCCGTTCTCACAGGGGTGAAGTGGTATCTCATTGTGGTTTTGATTTGTACTTCCCTGACCATAGTGACGAGCGAGCATTCTTTCATGTGCCTAAAGGCATCTGGGTGTCATCTTTGGAGAAGTGTCTATTCAGCTCCACTGCCCATTTTTTGGACAAGATTATTTTTTTCTTCTTGTTGATTTGTATGAATTCTTTGTAGATCTTGGAGATTAACCCCCTTGTTAGACGATTGGTATGCAAACATTCTCTTCCTTTTGATAAGATATATTTTTGTTTTAGTGACAGTTTCTGCCATTGTGCAGAAGATTTTTAGTTTGATATAGGCCCAATTGCTTACGGTCTCTTTTGTCTTCTGGTTGCTGTTGGAGACAAATCCACAAAGATATCTCTGAAGTCTATGTCATGGAGTGTTTTTCCTCTATCTTCTATATATTTTATGGTTTCGGGTCTTATATCCAAGTCTTTTATAATTCTTGAGTTAATTTTTGTGTATTATGTGACATAGTGGTCTAGTTTAACTCTTTCGCATGTTGCTGTCCACTTTCCCCATACTAATTATCAAATTATATTTTGCCCAATGTATACTCTTATATACTTTGTATATATTGTATATTCAATGTGTACTTTAAAAAATATCCTTGTCTTACTTAATTGCTCTAGCTAGGACTTCCAAAGGTGTGCTAAATAGTAGTGGTCGAAGTGGACATCCTTGTCTTGTACCAGATCTTAGTGGAAAATTTTCAGTTTTTCACCATTGAGAGTGATGTTAATGATTTCCTCAATAATCCAATAGTCGTTCAATAGTGTGCTGTGGGTTTGTCATATATGGCTTTCACTATGTTGATATTTGTTCCACATATGCCCAGTTTGGAGAAGACTTTCATCATAAATGGACTTTGAGGGGCCTCCCTGGTGGCGCAGTGGGTTAAGCAACGCATTATGAAGCAAACCGCAGTCACTGCAGCACGAGTTCGATCCCTGCTGCCGGCCAGAGAGG
>JAGFMF010011477.1:362341-378565 GCA_019455555.1 Galemys pyrenaicus
CCCCCTGGCTGGCAGCAGGGATCGAACTCGTGCTGCAGTGGCTGTGATTTGCTTCGTAGTGCGTTGCTTAACCCACTGCGCCACCAGGGGAGGCCCTATTTTAAACATTCTTATTTATTTTTTCATAATATAGGATTTCTCCCCTTAGGGCACCACCAAAATGCCCATAGTCCCCCACCACACTCCATCACACTCTCCTCCTCCCCTTGGCTCTCTGTTGTCCTATTTAAAGCTTCAACTTTGACATTCTGTTCATTAATATTATTTCTTTGGACATTTATTTGTTTTTCTGAGTTTTTGTGTATAACTTTTACATGCTCTTCTGTGTTTTCTTCCATATCTCTGAATTTCTTTATCTTGGCAAATTTGGACTCTGTTCCTGATAGGAAGACAATATCTTCCATGTCTTTGTGGTTTCGTTCTCACGATTTCTTCTTTCTGTGTGGTGTAGTGTTCTCCTGTGAACTCAAGTTGCCATTTGTTGTGTTTTTTCTTCTTCCTTTTGTTTGCTTTCTGAATGTTACAGGTGCAGAGCATCCACTTTTCCAGTAGATGGCTCTGTATGCCAGGGAGAACTAATCTGTAGCTTGGTCTTCTGTGGGTGGAGAAGGTTCCTGGAGGGTCTGTTCTTGGTGAAAATGGTGTATTTGGACTTGTGCTTGTGTTACCACTGCTAGCCTTCCTGTCTGGGTTTCAGACACACATCTCTGCACTCAGCATGCTGGGAATTTGGTGGCACCCCAGTACTTTCCCAGCCACTCTTCACTGTATTTGCTTGGTTACCATTTCTGCCCACTCCTGGCGGAAATTGCTAGGGTCAGTTGCACTTTTCTCGGCTTTGTCTTTCTCACTGGGTGCCCTGTCTACCTGGCTCACCTCCGCACAGTTAGAGCTACAGCAAGCAGTTTTGCCCTCCCTGGGCATGGGTAGGAACCATAGTTAACCACCCTAGTGGAAATCTCTCTCACACTCATACTTTCATTCCCCAGGATTGAATATCTTCAGTGTCTCCTCTGTCATGGGCAGTCAATGTTGGACCCAGTGATCATGATACACTCTGGTTTTGCCCCCCACATCACGGGATCCTTTGAGCGCAGTGTCTATCTAGACTTATCTCAGTCCATTCTCCCTAGAACAAAGTACGGCACTTCCTCTGATACCATCTTCCCCCTGGTTTCCCTCCTATTTATGAAACTCCTTCCCAGTTCCTTTTTCTAGGTCCATCTCCTCTACCTGGTTCTTCAGTATTGTAGTACTCAGGGCCTTTTCTGAACACTTTTGTCTTTTACTTTCAACTCTACACAATTTTCCTAAGAAATGTCACCCCACACTTATGACTTCAACTACCATCAATATGCTGAGGACTTTCACATTTGCTTCTACAGCACACACCATTTTTCTAACTAAGACTATATGCAATTGCATACTCTGCATCTGCATATATCATAGGTAGCTCAGGTTCAAAACTGCTCATTTTCTGAGGCTCTCAAGTTCAATAAATGGTAATACTATCACTTCAACTGCTTAAATTATAAGTTTATGAATCAGTTTATCTTCTCTTTCACCCCATATATGCAGTGAATCTAAAAGTCCTGTCAGTTCTTTCTTTTTCAAAAATGTCCCCAATTGATTAACTTTTTTGTATCTCCATAATGATATCTTACTAACCAAAAAGCTATAAACAAAACTTAATTGTACTGCTCCAATAGCCTAACTAGATTCCTCGTAAAATTTATTGCTGCCACTGTAACAATTTCTCCACAGAGCAAAGGGTAAAATTTATTAAATGAAGTTTCTTTGTTACTCTCTTGATCTCCATTGCTCTGTGCACCGTAATTATTAAGTCAATTTTTTTTTACATTGAGGTAACTGGTTTGCAACACTGCGTGTGATTTAGAGGTTTAAGTTCACACTTCTTGAGATGCACGTTTCTACACTGTACCCACCACCAAAGCACCCAGAGTCCTTCACCCTAGGACTGGGCCCCTCTCCCCTTTTTCCCACCCAAACCCACTGTCCCCTTGTAGTAGCCTCAATGCTGCAGTTGTATTGCTAGAATTTGTTTTGGTTTAGTTTTGTCTGTTTCTTTGTTTTGTTTTTCTGTATTCAACATATGAGTGTATTTGTCTTCTTCTGACATATACTTAGCAGGAATCTCCTTTCAGTTCTATCTGTGTTGTCATAAGTGGAAATACCTCATCTCTTTGTGTAGTTTTGTATACTTGAGTATTATTCCATTGTGTGGATATACCACAGCTTCTTTATCCACTCATCTGTTGTTGGGTTAAATCAAACTTTTCAATATTGCCAGGTCCTTACCTACTTCTCTTCTATCTCATATCCTGCCTTCTTCACCTCATTTTATTCCAGGTATAATGGCCATGTCTCACTTCCCTAAATATGCCAAGTTTTCTCCTGCAAATGGACATTTGCCCATATTGGTCTATCAAACCAACCCCTTTCAGATAGCTTGCTCGTGAGAATTCTTTAGATCTCTTAACTATCACCTTTGGCTCTGATCCCTTGAAGATTTGATTATGTCTTTCATTATACACTTCTGTAGCACTGAGTGTTCTCACCACACTTGTAATTATTTAATTACATGTTTCTTTCTTCTGCTGCTAAGATACAAACTTCACAAAAGTAGTGATTATGCTGTAAATTGTTGTGTCCTTGCGATGGCATATTGAAAAACTGCTGGGAAAAAATGACATATATCAGTGCACTACAGTCTATTGTACTCATAAATAAAAAGTTTCAGAATAATTTTAATTATAAATCATTAATGCCATTACTCCCTTATAGCTGGGAGTATAAATTGAAAGATATGTGTATTTCAGTCATGTCTATGACTTAGACCTATACTTCACTCTATTGCAATCCTGTTATAAAATGTGACTGAGCTATTGACTCAAAATTTTTAATTTGTATTATATATGGCTTGAAAGTCATGCATTATTCATTCAATGTCAAAATGTCCAGAAGCACTTTTAATTTTTCCTTATTTCCTACTGTGATTTTCAAATCCTGCTGGGTCAGGTGGCATTGACTCATCTTGGAAAATATACTCATTTGACTTCACTTATTTTGCCTTTCAAATACGAATTCCTTATATTACCAAAAAAAGAGGAACATCTTATCTTTTCTTCTCTTGGATACAAAGCCACAACCCATACTACATTGACTGCAAGAGACTAATTTTATTATAAAGACACAGATAGGTTAAAAGGAAATATATGCTAAATGGCATACATACAAAAAATAATATCTGACAAGGGACTGATATCCAAGACCTACAAAGAACTCACAGTTCAACAAAAAGAAAAAAAATAACAATAAAAACAGGGCAGTGGAGCTGAATAGACACTTCTCCAAAGATGACACCCAGATGCCTTTAGGCACATGAAAGAATGCTCGCTCGTCACTATGGTCAGGGAAGTACAAATCAAAACCACAATGAGATACCACTTCACCCCTGTGAGAATGGCCCATATAAAATATATCAAAACAACCAGTTTGGTGAGGATGTAGAGCAAAAGGAACCCTCGCTCACTGTTGCTGGGAATGTAGACTGGTCCAAACCCTGTGGAAAACAATATGGAGTCCCTTAAAATATTACAAATGGATCTACCATATGACCTAGCAATTCCACTCCTAGGTATCTACCCAAAGAATACAAACACACTTGTAGTAATATGTGCACTCTTAAGCTCATCACAGCACTATTTACAACAGCCAAACTATGGAAACAACCTAAGTGCCCAAAGACAGGTGAATGAATCAGGAAGATGTGGTATTTACACACAATTGAATAATACTTAACTATTAAGAAAAAGTTAAACTTGCCATTTACAACAACATGGATGAAACTGGAAGGGGTTATGCAAAGGAGAAAGACAAATACCAGACGGTGTCACTTATACATGGAATGTAGAGAAATGAAACAGAGGGTCAGATTAAACCAAACCAATAACAAACTCCAGAAACCTGACAGTAGAATTGAGGGTACCAGAGGGAGAGGAGAAGAAGTGAGGAAAATATTATTTTTGTTGAAATAATGTTGCTTTACAACATTGTATGTGATTCACATGTCTTCAAGTATATGTTACCAATCATACCTATCATCAAAATACCCATAATCCTCCACCATACTCCATTGGACCCCCTCCTCCATTTATTCTCCTCCCTTCCACCCTCTTCAATTCTACAGTCAGATTTCTGGAGTTTGTTTTGCTTTAGTTTTGCATGATCTTTTGTTTTGGTTCTTTATATTAAACATAAGGAGTGGAATCATTCAGTATTTGTCTTTCAATTTTCTGACTTATATTGCTTAGCATTATCCCCTCCAGTTCCATCCGTATTGTAAAAAATGGCAAGATTCCATCTTTTTCGTCTCTGAGTAATATTCCATTGTGTGTTCATATTACATCTTCCTTATCCACTTAGCTGTCAATGGGCACTTAGGTCATTGCTATAACTTGGCTACTGTTAATAGTGCTGCAGTGAATACAGGAGTGCATATGTACTTTGAATTAATGTTTTTGTATTCTTTGGGTAGATACCTAGTAGAATTGATGGATAATATGGAAGATATATTTTCAATATTTTGCAGTATCTCCATATTATTTCTCATAGGGACTGCACAAGTCTACATTCCCACCAATAGTATATGAGGATTCCTTTTTCTCTACACCCTTGCCAACACTTGCTGTTTCTAGTCTTTTTGATATGGGCCATTCTTTTGGTGTGAGATAATATTCCACTGCAGTTTTGATTTGCGTTTCCTGATGATAAGTGATGATCAGCAGTTTCTCGTGCCCTTTTGGTCATCTGTATGTCTTGTTTGGAGAAGTATCTATTTAGCGCTTCTGCCCATTGTTTTTCTTTTGTTGAGTCATACATTTTTTTTTTTTTGCAGATATTGGAGATTAGCTCCTTGTTGGCTGCATGCTGTATAAATGTTTTCTCCAATTCAGCAGGGTGTCTTCTCATTTTAATGATAATTTCTTCCACTGTGCAGAAGCTTTTTAGTTGTAAAGAATCCCATTTGATTTTGGGGGTGTATTTTTCCCTTGTCAGTCAAGTAAAATCCCAAAGACATTACTGAAAGCCAATGTCACTGTGTGTTTTGCATATGTTTTCTTTTATGTGTTGTATGGTTGCAGGTCTTAGATCCAGGTCTTTAATCTATTTTGAGTTAATCTTTGTGAGATAGTTTTTCCATCCAAATCTTTAATCTATTTTAATTTAATTTTTGTATATGGCGTGAGATCATGGCCTAGTTTCATTGCTTTGCATGTGGCTGTGCAGTTTTCCCATCAGCGTTCTCATTTGCTAGACTTTCCTTTCTCTGTTGTATATGCAGCTCCTTTGTCATACCTCAGTTTTCCATGTAAGTGTGATTTTACTTCTGGGCTGTCAATTCAGTTACATTGGTCTCCATGTCTATTTTTATTCTAATACCATACTGCTTTGATTTGTGTACTTTGAAGTCTGGAAGTATGATGTTGCCATTCTTCTTTTTGTCAGGATTGTGTTGGCTAGTTGGGGGTCTTTTGGAGTTCCCTGTAAGTCTCAGTAACATTTGCTCTATTGCTATGAAGAATTCCACTGAAACTTTGATAGGGGTTGCATTGAATCTGTCTCTTGCTTGGGTACGATGGCCATTTTAACGAAGTTAATTCTTCCAATCCATGAACAAGGGGTAGCTTTCTATTTTGTTATTTGTTCTATTTCTTTTAACAATGTCTTATAGTCTTCATTTTTAAACAGGTTTTTCATCTTAAAGGAGAAGATTCTAAGAGCTTATAAAGACAATGAGAAAATTGCTAATAGTGGTATACCTAGTGTTTTTATCACCAGCAAAAGATACTTTTTAATGCTCTTTCCCATCATATGAAAAACATATTTTCAATAATAGTCATTTAATAATATGTGAAAATCACTGCCTATTGGCTTCCTTAGTTTTAAAACAATAATTGACTTAATGTGAGTACATTTTAATTTTAAGCACATCATTGAAACTCAAAATACTTTATGTATGAGATAAAACAAAAGTATTCCATCCCATAGTTCATACTCTGCTGCACTGCTTTGAATTGAAAACAAAAACCAGAATGATGGAATTGAAGTAACTCAAGGTTTTCCCTATAATCTTTACAACCCTGTACTATCACTGTTCCAAATCCACCATTTAAATGCAGGAATATGTAGTGACAGAGAGCTTGACACAAACTGTACTTGCAGTGAACTTGAACGATTAGAAATCATTATAAACTAACTCTCCAAATGAATGTGTGTAGTTGCGTCGGCATGTGTCATGGGCCAACTGCATAATTGGTATTTCTCAGAATTAACTTCCATGTAGAATTAAAGGGCAAGTGATCAAAATGTGCTGATTTGAAGATTACATACAAATTGTTAAAAGTAATTCTTAACAAGTCAATAATAAAAACATCAAATGTTTAGAACTTAGTTCAATAAAAGGGTTCTTTTTTAATCAGTAGAAGAATGGCAAAGAAAACAGATAAGGCAAATATTGAGAAAAGGAAAATGATATGCCTACATTAATTTCAGATAATATAGGCTTTTGTATAAAAATATTATTAGATGTAGAGAGGATGACCTCTGAACGGTAAATGCTTAATTCACTACAAAGTTATAGCAATTTTCATCACATTTGTAGCTCTAGATATATGAAGCAAAAATTAAATCACAGAGAAGTTGACAAATCTACCATACACCAAGAGATTTCAGTATTTGTGTGGGTCACGGAGACAAGCATGATTCAAAAGAATATAGAAGCTATCAACATCACAGTTAAGAAGTTTAATATAAACTTACCGATACTTACCCCCCTAATATAAAAATTGTTCTAGACTTATGAAATAAAGAAGCATTTTGAAATACTCCTCCACAGAAAACACTTAATCCATATGGTTTTACAGGCAGTTTGACTGTATTTCAACATCATCCTAATTTTAATCAAACTTTCTCAAATATCAGAAAAAAGGAGAACTCCTTAACTATTCTTTGATGATGACATAATCATGATACCAAAACAAAGACATTATTATGGTAAAGGAAAAGGGCATGTCCATTTCTCTAAATGGTAAGTCCTCCCTGAGATATTAATAATTGAATGCAAAGATTGTTTTACCCCCACCCCCCAAAGATTGTTTTTATGCTGGAGATGCAAGAGAGCTTTAATATTAGAAAATGTATGAAAGTACCTGCCATATTAACAGGTTAAAAGAGAAAACTACATGTTAATAGAAACTGATTGTGGAAAAAGCCTTTGATAAAGTTTTCCCTGTGGGAAGCAATGCAGTCTATTTTCCACCATGGGGGGGGGTGGGGGGTGGGGACAATGAGCACTGAACGCCAGCAGCTGCCTGTGACTTTAAAGGGAGACTTAGGGTGCATCTGACACCGGACTGCAGAATCCAAGGGCAGGTTCAAACAGAAGACACATGATTCAACCTACATGGCTACTTTGTCACCCAGTAATTGTCCACAAATACAGCATCATCAGCGCACATGCAGCATTTAACACTACAAAGCTAGTTGAGGAAGGGAGTAGGTATAGCTGGAAGATCCGGTGAAGTCCCAATGTTTGGAAGTTCTCAGTTGGGCTTTACATAAAGGACCTGGAGAACAAACTAGCTCTAAATTCAGTGACCCCCAATACAAGAGAAAACCCTGGGCATTCTTAGAGCAAGAACTTGGTAACTATAGGGCCTGTCAGGGCCGAAAGATGCATGTTCAGGTATGGTGCCCCACCAACTTCATTGCTGAGAGAGAAGATGCTGAACTTTCCTTCAGGTGGCGGAAATTGCTGCCAGGCAGGGGCAGTAGTGTTGGGGGCGCCACGGTCCAGGAAAAGATCACTCAAAGTCCCCATGGAGCAACGAGGAGCCAGAGGGGCACACCAAGAAGTTGTGTCCCATCCAGGGGCAGCCTCGCGTTTATTTAGAGCCCAGTTCAGAAAAGGTGGGCAAGCTTGTGGGGAACGTACACGTGTGGGGGGCATCATGGGGAATGTCGCTGCTGGTGACCCTCCAGCCAGGGTGGAGAGACCAGAGGCGCTTGCTTGGCGCTCCAGTGTGCCCACTAATCAGAGCACCATGTCTCTAGTCCCTGTTCTCCCCTAACTTCCTGCTAACCCTTCCAAGCGAGGGCCTCTAGCTGTTCTTGTAATCTGGCCACAGCGTGGGCCTGCTGTTTGCGGCAGACGCAGGTTCCCAGCGTGTTCCCCACAGCAGGAACTTTGCCCTGGTGAGAGGCCCCTGCCTGTATGCTGAGCTGACCAGCAGGAACCTGGGCACCCAAACAGTAGCCCCAAGGACAAGGGGGGCCGGTACCCCACGTCAAATAACTTTCACCTGGTCACAGAGGGGTCACTTGGTTAGGTTTTGAGGATGCGGTTGACCTAAGTCATCTCATTTTATAGGTTTATTTTTCAGTCTTATCTAAATAGGGTTTTGGATCAGAAAACAGATATAAGAAAACCATGACCGAGTATATCCAGAAGGACTTATTGAAAGTATATTAAGGCAGAAAAACTGAACTCCAAGTTTCTATCATATGTGCTTCCAAAATTAACTGCCCTATGGTTATCTTATATAAAATAGTAGCCAGAGGACAAAGATGAATTAGAGCAGTTCCACAGGGAAACATAAGGACCCTGATATGTTTATTTTTAATTAGATGCCACAAGGGTTGATTATATGAGGTCATTAGAAGAACAACTGCTCCAGATTATCTCTCTGATATATGGAAAAGTAGCAAGTCACAATAGCAAATGTACTTACCCAGTAACAAAAATACTAAACCCTACACTTTATAACATCACTGAGCTAGAATTGTCCCGAGGATAATGAGGGTGATAGGAAATCAAATTTGTGCAGGAATTTTATCCTGCAAATTAAATTATTTTAGGGTGTCAAGATCACGGTCTAAAATCACTGCAGAAAAGATGAAAGAGAGTTGACTTGTGCAGCTCTAAAGGGAGACGGAGTCCCGCTCTGGAGGTGTGGGGCTGCCAGTTTCTAGTTGCACCGCAGTTTAACAGTTGGTTTCATGAAATAATGACTCCTCTGCTAAAAAGAAGAGGAGAATGAACTTTAAAGAAGAGATAGAATGATTAGCATTTGGGGTACTGGTGAAAGTACTATAAGCACTGCGTTCCTATCGGATGAGAGAAACTTTAAGATCTAATTTACTTTATGATAATTTTACTTTATGAAAAAAATACTTTCGCCTAATTGAACTCAACTCTGAATGTTAGCAATGGAACATGTATGTCATCTGCTCACCCTTCCTTCCTTCTCTTTCCTTCCTTCCTTTTCTCCTTCCTTCCCTCCCTCCCTCTCTCCCTCCTTCCCTCCTTCCTTCCTTCTTCCCTCTCTCCCTCCCTTCTTCCTTTCTCTTTCTCCTTAGTTCTTTGATGAAGCCATTGAAGTATTACTTTATAGTTGTTCAGACAGACAGAAATCTATGAATGAAAGCACATCGGATAAAATTGCATATAGTAAATATGCAAAAAACCTAATGAATGAATGTACCATGAATACTCTTTCACAATGAAAGTATTCACTTAATATACTACTCTCTGAGTTTATTAAGAAATGTAAATAATAATTATAATAACAAAAACTGCTGAGACATTTATCATTTACTGTGTGGTACACAGTCTTTGAAGGTTTGTGAATATATCATTGTACCCTAACCCTTTGAGAAAGACACAGAGAAAGTTTGTATGTTGCTCAAACATATCCACTAAATTGCAGGGCCAGAATTTAAACCAGGAAGTCCTGCTCCAAAGTCCCTGTTCCAAACCACTTCACGATGTACTTAGGTATGACTGCTTTGCAGATAGTTACATATAATTACTCCAGTCTCCTTTTTTAATGTTTATATTTTAATTTTTAAGAAAAGATTTTATTTATTTATGCATACAAGAGCTGGGGTACAGGCCAGAGGCATGGAGTGGGGAGGGCGAGAGGATTCGCCAGAGACAGAGTAGGGAGCAGAATAGGCAGATCGACTGAAATCCACGGCTGAGGGGAGCAACCGGCGAGGCAGGAGAGGTCTGTTGTGTCCTGTGGGTCGCCTCCCCGGCCCAGGATCAAACTCACCTGTAGTAGCTGTGGAAGCCCCACAGTGCAGCACTAACCCTTTGTGCCACCAGGGAGGCCCCGCTCCAGTCCTTTGAACAAGAAAAAAGAGATGATTTTGCAAATGATGTGTAAGTATCTTTTCATCATAAAGCTAAAATATTACTTATAAAGCTAAAAGTTCTCTTGACCAGCCCACAAGCGCAGTACTCTACCCAAATATTAGCAATGTTAGTTGTTTATTATATAGTATTTGAAATATTTAAAAATTTTATGTTCATGTACACAAATCCATCTATGCAAAAACATGTACACACAATTTTTTAGTGTCAACATAGAGATAGAATAATCCTCTGAACATGCTTTAGTAAATTCAACGATGTATCTTGGAGATCTTCTAATTACATTATTTTAAAGCATTGTATGATATTCCATAGTATGAAAATATTTTTAATTAAGCCAGTCCCCTGCTAGTGGACATTTGGGTTGTTTATAAATGAGGTATGGCAGGCCCTTTCCATGACTGCTTTTTTTGTGTGTGTACCTATTACTCTAGGGCACACACAGAGATGTGGAGTTGCTTGGTCATTGAGAGTATGCACTTCTTCTGTATGCTGCTAACTTGTAATCTGACATGACTGAACAAACTGAAATTTCCTGTAGGAGTGGTCAGAAGTGCAGAGAACAAAGTAACTCCCTAACCTAGAAAGTATTGAAGACATGTGGAGAGATGAGCTCACGTAGGGAGGGTGTAAACTGCAGAATCTGGGACACCCGAAGTTAGTTTCCAACCTGACCTCTCAGCTGAACCCCTGACTCTCGTATCTAATTATCTGCTCGATATATCCACTTCTACGTCTAATAGACATTTTAAATCTAATGTATCAAAAAAAGAACTGCTGATCTGTCACTCCCCTTGTCCCAATCAAAACTGTTTCTCTTTCTACTTTCCTTATTCTGCTAAGTGCACCAGCACGCACCCAATTGCTCTAGTCAAAAATCTAGGTTCTTGGCCAATCATGTCATTTCATGTATACCCACCACTCACTGCCCTCAATTTTAAAACGACTGAGATACAGTAGTTCGCCCATAAATACTTCAGCATGCATCTAAAAGACTCATTTTTAAAAAAGATTTTATCTATGCGCACAAGAACTGGGGTATAGGCCAGAGGTGTGGAGGGTGAGAGGACTCCCCAGAGACAGAGTGGGGAGCAGAACAGGCGGATCTACTGAAACACTCTGCTGAGGGGAGCAGCGGGAGGCAGGAGAGGTCTGCTGCACCCTGTGGGTAAGCTCCCTGGCCCGGGGTTCAAAGTCTCGCTGCAACAGCTGCACGGTGCTGCGCTCAACCCCTTGCACCAGCAGGGAGGCCCTCTAAAAGACCTATTTTGCCTCCCTGTTGGGCACAGCAGGAAGTGTTGGTTTCTTCACTCAGAGCTGGAGAGGAGACTTGTGTTTGGGGCCATATGTGAGGAAAGCCCCAGAGCCAAAGCCAAAGGAAAACACATGTCTGAAAGAGGCGCTGAGGACTTCTGTACTCAGAATTTAGGCTTTATTTTGGTTTGGACCTTTGTTTTGTTTCTCTACTGTTCACATATGAGTGGAATCATCTGAGACTTGTCTTTTTCCTGCTGCTTTTTTCGCTTAGCATCATCCCCTCCAGTTCCATCCATTGTTGTCACAACTGACAAGGTTTCATCTTTTTATAGATCCTGCACAGTTCTTGACAGCGTTGGCAATGAGGATGGATGTTCTATGTTAGCAGATAGAAGATTTGTTACAATGAAACTAAATATGCACCCAAAGGATTTGATGTCCTTCTCTAAAACTGATACACGCTATAACTGCCAACCTTGACTTATATGTAGCATATTGTTGAACATGGTCAGACCGTGGGCGGGGCCCGTGTGGACTGAGTAAAGGGATCTGAAGCAAGGTATTAGTATCTGTGTAGCTGGGAAGCATCATGGATACAATTGACCAAAAGTTTCTCAAAGTTTTCCCATCGTGCTGGATGTGAGACTGCTCAAGATGCAGTTCTGATTATGCTGTACCCTTAATTCGTATCTCAATTTCTCTTAATTTGTGTTTTTTTCTTAAAAAACACAGGCCTTTATTTGCCTTTATTTGCCTGGATATAATAATGGGAAGGCCTGTGAGTCAATGCAAGTTACACGTGGGGCAATTCTGACAAGTTTTCTTGGCATTGTCGCATGTGGCCAAGAAGGCTAGTGAGCTCTCAGTCGGAAGTGTGAACTGGCGGTAGTCAACTCAGGAGCATTTTTGTCTCAGAGTGCCGGCTCTTTCGCATCAGCTCTGAAATGAGAGCCTTCTGTGTGAATCCAGATGAGGTGGGCTCTGCTCTGTGCCTAGAATAATGTTTCCAGAAACAGATAGGCTTTTCAATACTGCAAGATACGATAGCTGAAATTAAACGCCGTTTCACTTTTTCAGAATAAGTCAGTGGATAACCTGGTCAAATTTTGATATATAAAGCCTCATAAATGGAACTATTCCATCAGAAGGCAAAGTGTAATGAAAACCTGACTGGATAGAGAGTATAATTATATCTGCGTAGGTCTGTTTAGCAAATATATCACTTAAGAATCCTGCTCCAATAAAAGAGCATACTTTTTTTTTTCCAAAGAATTCTGACAACAGAGTGGTGGTTATGGGGCGGGAGGCGGAGAGGAAAAGTGGGTTGGGTAAAGTTGCATAATAATATCTATTTTTTTAGTTTCTCAGAAAACAGAAATGCTCCTGAATTAATCTACTCACTGGGTACAAGGTCAACGCTTTTATTATTTTTCTCTTTTGGCTGTCCAGAAATTTACACTCTACAGTATTCCAACCCAGATCAGAGCATCTTATTTTATAATCCCTTTTTCCAAGTAATTTCCCTTTACCTTCAATCTAGTCTTTATTTTTTATTAATTTATTTTTAAAAAAGATTTATTTATTTATGCATACAAGCACTGGGGTACAGGCCAGAGGTGTGGGGGAGGTGAGAGTATTCACCACAGAGAGCGGGGAGCAGAACAGGCAGATCAACGGAAGTACACTGCTGAGGGCAGCAGCGGGCACAGCAGGAGAGGTCTGCCACACCATGTGGGTCCCCTCCCTGGCCGGCAGCAGGGATCGAACTCGTGCTGCAGTGACTGCGGTTTGCTTCATAGTGAATTGCTTAACCCATTGCACCACCAGGGAGGCCCACAATCTAGTCTTTAACTTAAATACCAGTTCAGAGAAATAAATAGGAACTTTTCTACACACCTGGAATTATCGCTATTGTCCTCCTTTACAATAGTCTTATTACTAATGCACAGTGAATTGAAGATGGTGCTTGTTTTGATTATTCACATTTCATGAAGGGGGTTTATTTTAGTCTAAGGACACTAACACAACAACCTTTGTCACTACATCTGAAGCAATACTGTGCAGATTTTTTTTGGGGGGGGGAGGATTCAGTGTTGGGTGAAAGGATATAGTGACGATGAGTCAGGAACTTGCAAATCACCCACCCTGCTGCCAACATTGCTACAGAATCACTTGGTGGAGAGCCAGGATCCCTTCCAGTAAGCGGCTCAAAATGTTTGATTCCATTTTTTATTTGGTTGCCAATTTATTAAGTGGTTAACCTTGGACTGTATCTATCCAGCATTTAATTAATTAAGGCCAGCTTGAAATACCTTTAGAAATCTTACTAATTTCAATACACCAAGCTGGCACATTTATAAGAATCCAGCAATTGCTGATATACTAAATCATCTTCACTAAGATGCAGTACTTGCCAGAAGAGTATTAATCAACTCAAGAGCTAATTGTTAAGCTGAAATAATAAATCCAACATTTATTTTCCCTTTCCCCAGAGTTTGGGAGGATAAAAGTGGTGAGAATTAGACTTTCATGGAATTTCAGAGCTAGAAAGAAAGACCCGCAGAGACTACTTAATCTATCATCCGTATTATAAAAGGGGAAAAGTGAAACACAGAACAATGAGTGAGCAAGGTGAGGGTTAGATCCCATGACTAATATATGTTATCCTCATTTCCAAAATACCATTTATTTTAGAAAATGATTCTACCTCACTACTCTCGCCCCCTGCGTACTTTTATAGAAAGTGCTAAAGAAGAATGATGTTTCATCTGTATCATACTGGTGCAGAAACCCAGGACGTAAGTTTAATTATAAAGTCATTGCTTTCTCTTAAAATGTCTAAGAACTATGAAATGTATTCCCCCACACCAAAGCCTATGACCAAATGGCTTTACTAGTGACTTCTACCAAACTTTCAAAGGGTTAATACCTTATCAAATTCTCCTGAAAATGGAAACAGAAGGAAAACTTCAAAACACATTTTACAACGTCAGCATTACCCTACATGTCAGTATCTCTGATGCACATAGATGCAAAAATCGTCAACAAAGAGAATCAAAAAAACATTAAAATAAGCATATACCATGGTCAATTGTATTTAATTCATGGAAGCCAGGGTGATATCACACCAGTAAGTGTGACACACCACATGACTAAAAGGAAGGGATCATGTAACCATCTAAATAGATACAGAAATGGCATTTGATGAAATTCAACATCGATTTATGACTTTTAACAAAAACACTGAACCCTCTAGAAGGAATGCACCTCAAAGTGATGAAGACTATACATGACAAACCTACATCCAACATCACATTTAATGGTGAAAAAGTGAAAAGTTTTATCTCTAAGATAAGGAACAAGCCAGGAATGCTCATTCTCACCACTGTTATTCAATACAGTATTGGAAGACCTAGCCAGAGAATTAGACAGGAAAAAGAAATGAAGGTTATTAAATTGGAAAGAAGTAAAACTATCACTATTTGCAGATGGCATGATAGCATGTGTAGAAGATCCTAAAATGTCCAGTAAAAAGTTGTAGAAATAATAAATACAGTGAATTGGCAGGTTACAAAAGTAACATAAGAAATATGTTGCATTTCTGTCTGCAAATAATGAACTAGAAGAAAGAGAAATCAGAGGGGGTAATCCATTTACAATCATACCAAAAAGAATTAAATACCTTGGAATAAATTTAACCAAAGAGGTGAAAGACCTAGATACTGTAAACTCTAAGGCACTGTAGAAAGAAATAGAAGAAAACACAAAGAAATGGAAAGATAGTCTGTGTTATATTTAGAGAAATGCAAATGAAAGCCATAAGATACTGCCTCACACCTTTAAGGAAGGCAATTATCCCAAAGATAAGAAACAAGTACTGGAAAGGGTGTAGAGAGAGGGGCACCTTTGTCTTCCATTGGTGGGAGCGTTAGTAGGTGCAGACACTGTGGAAAATAGTATAAGATTCTTCAAAAAATTAAAAACAGGAGTTCTATATGATGAAATTATCCCCCTTTTGGATATTGACACAAATATCACAAAACCACTAATTTAAAGAGATATATGCACCGCTGTATTTATGACAGAGTTGGTGTTGATAGTCAAGAGCTGGAAATAACCTAAGTGTCCACTGACATATGATTGGATAAAGATGTGGTAGAGGTTCAACGGAGTACTAATCAACTATATATGTATGCAGAAATATACCATACAGCTCAACGGCATATATGCATATATTAAAAAGGATGAAACCCTGCCATGTGCAATAGCACAGACAGACCTAGAGGGTATTATGTTTAGCGAAATGTCAGATTGAGAAAGACAAACACGATATCATTTTAGTCATAGGTAGCACATAAGAAACAACACAAACAGATGAACAGAGATTAACTTTTAGACTTTAAGACCAAATTGGTGGTTACGAGAAAGGGAAGGAGAGTGGGTAAATTGGGTAAAAGGAGTCGGTCTTGTGGTGAAGGATTTTTCAAGTGGACTTTTTTTTAATAACTTTTTTTATTTATATATATTTGACATCAATTGTAATCCTCATGGATTCCCCATCACCATATCACCAGTGCTCCATCACCTCAGTCCCCCATGCTCCGTCTGCCCTCAACCCTCCCCCGCTTCCCTCCCTACCAAGTGTCCCCAGTTTGTCCTTGTCTTTTCATTTTTGGTTTTTGTGTCTTTATTGTTATTATTATTATTGTTCTTATTCCTTTCCTTGA
>JAGFMF010011477.1:379305-394589 GCA_019455555.1 Galemys pyrenaicus
TCATAGTGGTTTTGATTTGCATTTCTCTGATGACAAGAGAAGTTGAGCATTTTTTCATATGCCTGTTGGCCATTTCCTCTTTGGAGAATTGCCTTTTTATTGAGCTGGACTTTTAATGGTGAACGTATACAGATCTCTGTTTTGTAATGATGCAAACTGAAGCTTCTATAATTTTATAATACAATGTTAGTTCAACTAAAACAAAGAGTAACAACCATTGCAAGGTGCCACATCACAGTCAGTAGGATGGGCATAATGAAAAAGGAAAATAAAAACGATTTGAAAGGATGTAGAGAAATTGGAATCCTGATAGCTGCTGGGGGGAATGTAAAAAGGCTTGATCACTGTGGGAAAGAAGTTGGTGGTTCCTGAAAATGTAACCCTTGGAAACCATTGGATTTCGATAGGACCTCCCAAGCCACTCCGAGGCATACAACTAAAGGAATCGAAAACTGGTGTTCAACAAAAACTTTCCATGAATAGCAGCATTATTCACAAAGTCAAAGGTAGGGATAACACAAGTGTTCATCAGGTGCCCTACTGTCCAGCCAGAGGGATGAGGCGCTGATGCCACGACACGTGCTAGGCACTGTGTGGCTCAGTGGACATGGCCCGCATGGATTAAGTCGTCCACGATGTGATGCCTGTGGTAGGTGCCAGTGCTGGGACGTGTGTGATGGGGAGAAAACGCTTAACGGACCTGGGGCTTTACTCTAGAGTACAGGAAGTATTGTGGAACTAGTTGGGCCAGGTGCCATGGGGAGCCTAGCTGGCTGGCGGAGCCCACTGGAGGCCCCAGAAGCTGAGGGGCGGTAAGTGGGCCCGGGTGCTACCACCTGGAGTCTCCTCACCCTCTGGGTGTACTCCTCTTCCCCCCCAGGTCCCCTATTGCTCCTTTGCCTCACTTTGCACCTCCTTCAGCTCTCTGTGCTGTCTTTCTCCAGAGACCCGTGACCGTTGCCCCAGGCACCAGGCTTGAAGGCCCTGCCTAGGGGTGAGGCTGCTTGCTAGCTGGGGCGGCTGAGCTGGCGGAGAAGGGCGGGGAGGAGGCCAGCGCCGAGGGGCTGGAGAGCCGTGTCCTCAGCCCAGCCGCACAGAACCGCGCTCGAGGGTCAGCGAGCCTCAGCCAGAGGGTGCAAGTTTCTGGGCCACCTGCCACGCGCTCGGGACACTGTGGCCCCAGCTTGCGCGCCTCTGGCCAACTCGGAGAGTTGGAAGAGGGACGAAGGTCACTTCTCAGCCTCCCTCTTTCCCTCCCGCGCAGCAGGGGCCGGCACCGCCCCCGCCCCGCCCCACCACCAGCGCGGTGTCCAGCCGTGCCACCCCAAGCCACCCGCCGAGGCCGAGGCCGCCGGCCCTCGCCAGGCCAGGCGCAGGAGGCCCCTGCAGGCAGCGGGGCGTCACCCCAGCCCCGCCTGTCAACACCGGTGCTGGGGCTTCCTGTGGACCCCAAGCCCCGCTGCCAAGCTCAGGCAGCGGCCAGGACCGCCCCGCGGTCCAGAAGAGGCTGTGGGATGCTCCCAAGCCAGAGCCAGCGTTGGGACGAGGCCCGCACAGACACCGCAGCGCACCCTGCTCTTCCTCCTGTGGTCACGCTGCCCCCACTCATTGGCGCCGGCCTCTACAGCGGAGATCAGTCAAGTCTAGCCCGGCCTGGAGCAGCTGCAAGGGAGGCCGAGGTCATAGCTGGGCTGGCCTGGTCGAGCCCGGAGCTACTCTCCTGCCACGGACCTGCCAGGAGTGAAGGCACTGGTGGGCTGGCCAGCAGGGCACTGTACCCACCAACAGAGTGAAGCGCCCAAGTGCAGAGTCCCTCAAGTGACCCAGCCCAACCTGGCTTCCCAAGCCCACACTCCTCCTCTCTGCACAGTAATGAGGACCAGAGGTGTATGTGACCCCCGTTCCGTTAGGTCCCACCTCAGGACCTCTAGCTGGACCCCACCCACTCCTGCTGTGTGGTCCCCAGAGGCAGCGGCAAATGGCTGGAGTGTCTTGGACCTCGATGACGTACCCCCTGTCCTCCCACCTCCTCCAGGAGCTCTCTAGCCCAAATTACCCCACTGTCACTAGAGAAGGTGAAGCTCCCTGTGACGCGACTCTGACCCCAGCCCCATCTTCAAAGCTAGAGCTGGATCTAGAGCTCGAAGGGGACCACAAAGCAGACCCCAGTCCCCTCCTGCCAACCTGAAATGCCATTGACCTTGCCTAATCTGCAGGAAGCTCCTGGGAAGGTTGGGACATGGACCAGGCATTTCCCCTGTGCTCTTGCTGGGGCTGTAGGCATTCCCTTCTCCAGATCCCCCAAGAGCTGCTGCCTCATGCCCAGACAGCCCAGCCCGAGATTCAAGGGCCAACAAGGCCCCAAATAAACGCACACTTTTTCTTTCCAATATTACCAGTTCTCGCTTTCTTCATTATCATGACAAAGCGCACTCTAAGACTGAACAGAGAATGGGGAAGAGTCAGGAACATGACTGTGGCTAACTGTGACCTTTTAAATGTCTGGCGAGTATGTACTGTGAGCAAATTACAGGGTAAACACTGTTCTAGGCAGGAGTTGTGATGGGATTCTGATGACATGTGCTTCAGCGATGGGATCTTTGGGGCACCTCTGACAAAAGTTTCGATCGAGTTCCCCGTTCAGCAGCACATGTAACTTTAGAAGGAGCACAAAACACAGGCAGGCAAAAGTTTTATCCCCAAAGGGCAGGTTTTTAGGAAAAAGAGATAAGGACCAGATGCTTGCACAGACACAAGCGGGCGGCAAGACTTACATTTCAAAGGAATAGGTTTGTTAAAGGAGACGCCCGCATACACACAGGCCTGCAGTCTCGGGACAGGGACAGGAGTTGCATTTGGCCGGGCGGGAGTTATTCTGATCTAATGTTCTTTGAGGGGAGGATTTCACTTCTTTTTTTTTTTTTTTAAAGATTTATTTATTTATGCATACAAGCACTGGGGCACAGGCCAGAGGTGTCGGGGGGCGAGAGGATTCACCACAGAGAGCGGGGAGCAGAACAGGCAGATAACAGAAGTACACTGCTGAGGGGAGCAGCGGGCACAGCAGGAGAGGTCTGCCGCGCCATGTGGGTCCCCCTCCCTGGCCAGCAGCAGGGATCGAACTCGTGCTGCAATGGCTGCGGTCTGCTTCATAGTGCGCTGCTCAACCCACTGCGCCACCAGGGGAGGCCCCAGGATTTCACTTCTTTGTGGACAGGCTGTACTTCGGTCAAGCCTATGCTTCTGTAACAGCTGGCACCTAAGGGTTTCCTGAGCCTAAGGATTTTTCATTTCAGTATCTGGCTTAATGACTGTTAGTAATTTCTACCCCACCTCCAGTTTCTGGCCCTGTGAAGCCTCCACCCCACACTTTCTGCTGTAAGCCTCCGTCAGCTACATCCTTTATGCAATGATGAGGGTGCCTAATAGGAATTCAGTAGCAAGAAGCTCTGGATATCAGAAAGCCCTGTTCTGTCTATTCACAAATTCCTTTCTTCTAATTTTCAGTGTCAACATATGTCGTCTTTCTGCTTTGCATGGTAAGATTTCACTAGCTGGGCCTCCCTAGTGGCACAGGGGTTAGTTAAGTCTCGCTCCATCAAGCTCTCACCAGCCACTGCAGCCTGAGTGTGATCTCTGCCCAGGGAGCTGACCCACAGGGCGCAGTAGACCTCTCCTGCCTCCCCCCAGCCACCTCCGACCTGTACCCCAGTTCCTGTATGCATAAATAAATAAATCTTTAAAAAATATTTCATTGCTGTATTCCCAGTAGGTGCTTTGGTCAACCCTATGCTTCTAGAAAAGGTACATATAAAACTTCAACTTGTGGTTATCTAAGATGTCTGATATAAAAAAAGACTATTCCCTGTCACTGCAATTTTCAGATCAAACAACAAGGACTAGTTATAAGTATTTTGTTTACATAACATTTTCCTTGGGACACGTCTAATTCTATACATATGGTATTTCACTAAGGTTTACACAAGCCCTAAGATATGAGTGCAGAGAACAGTGGAGGAGGAGGAAAATATCTGTTTAACAGATGTGAAAAGTGAAGCATTCATTGAAGGTTAGTGATAACTGAAACATGTTTTAAAACAAACATTTAGTGGATTGTCTCTCATTGTGTACCTTCAAAATTGGCTCTGCTTCTTCCAAAGAAATCAATATGCACAAGGGAAATAAAATTGTCTGCTTTATGTTTATTTTCAGAACATCACAAGAGCAGGTTCTCAGGGAAGTTTCAAATTGCCTATTACTCATCCTTAAGTTAATAGAGTTCACACTTCTAATACTGAACGACAAGGTTGCTACAGACAGAAGAACCATGAAAGGAATTGATTTCATGTATTTCCACAGATGGAAATGTATTAAGGGGGTCAGTCAAAACCTTCACAGAAAATGACCACAGGAGACACACACACACACACAACTGGGCAAAGGGTCTATAGGACTTCTCTGTACATATCTTTTCTAAAAAATAAATAATAATTTAAATAATAAATTACTGTGGCTCTCTATTTCGAAATAAAATGTATTTAAAAAGGAAATGAACAATACACGAAGCAAAACATGTTGAGTAAAAAGTAAATCCCCCGTAACCACTACCTTTAGTGTGACTAAAATATTTAAATATTCTTTCACCGCTCCCTCACCATGGACAACCCTGAGAATCGGAAGACTCACCCACCATATTACAAAAAGTTGCCCTTTGCTGAAACATCTATCTGTATTTAAAGCAAAGGGAAGCACTGATGATAAGTGACCGATTGTCTGCCTCTTTTCAATACAAAACCAAAAATCAGATTTTCTCAACTCGTAAGCTCCTTGGAGGCGAGAACCGTTTGTGTCCTATTAGTCTTTGTCGGCCCCACACTTAGCCAAACCGGCGGCACTGTAAACGGTCTGACTTATGACAGTGGCCTGCACACTTGGGTGGTACTGGCTGAGGTGCAGGTTCATCGTCAAGGGCAAACTGCTGTTGTCCTTTGAGAGTCCAGAGGGCTGGGCCGCTGAGCCTGGTGGTCTCCAGGGACTGCAGTTCCATGGGCTTGGTCGAAGAAAGGGGCAGCAGGCCAGCCAGGGAGGGCTCGGCAGAGTGGGAGTTTAGGGCCCTGCACGATTGGTACGACCAGGAGATAGGGGAGCTCAGGCGGGGGTGGCTGCAGAGGACGTGGGGGAGGCAGCCACCATGTGAGGAGCAGGTCAAGACTCCAGGGTTTAGGGTAAATGAAAGTGATCAGGTTTTTCCCACCTCCCGCCATTAGCATCTATGATTGACACCTGTGGTCTTAGATAGGCGCTGACCGCGGCACCTGGAGTGTGGTGTGGGCATGCGTAGGTGGGCGTCGGAGCTGAGAGACTGAGCACAAATGGGCAGTGGCAGAGGCCTGAGCAGCAGAGAGCAGTGCAGAGCGTTGGAGGACAGCTAAGAGAGTGAAGACAGTGTAGGGCTGTGCAGGGGACCCAAGTTGCTGTCTCCCGCTTGGCTTGTTTCCCATAACCCGTGAGCTCCAAGATTCTCTATCAAGCTGCCTGAATGACGACGCGCCTGCCTGGCCTGGGAAGGCTGCAGAACACAGGGCTGGTGCTTTTGCAGTTTCATGTTGACTCTTTTCTAAAGCTGCTGTCTTGAGGAAGTGTAACCCGTGTCCGAAGTCATAGACTGTTACAGGTGGCGCCCCCTGGAGGGGTTTGCTGATGAGGATAGAGCGCCCTAGGGAAAATGCTAATAAGTGTCGCATTTGGGGGTGGGGCAACTGAGAAGAAATATAAAGGACCGCAGACGGGGGCCTTGGATTCATTCAGTTTGCAGGATTTCATTGTTTTTGGATCTTCAGCATTTGGGGTCAGCAGATTTTGGGCCCCCACCGCGCTAATCTTCCAGAAGGCTGGTGTAGCCTCTGAAGGTACAGGCCTCCAGCAGCCAACCTCAGAGAGGAAAAGCTTGGAGGCTTTGCAAGTAGCCCAGTGACAAACTGTTTCCGGGTTTTGCTGCTGTTGCGGCCTGCTGGCGAAGGCGAAGACTCGGAGCCGGGCATCTTGCTGAGCTGCAAGAGTGTGGCTGCTTGCTGGGTTGTTCGGCCCCGCTGCTGTTTTGAGAGTCGCCTGTCTGGTGCTGTGCTGGGGCATCCCGGCAGCTCATTAGTGTCTTCTGCTGTCTTCGTGAGTCCAGCTACCGCGCATCTGCAGTGGCAGGAAGATGCCATCTTGGGCACGTGGCCTATTATTCAGGGGAGGAGCGCCAAGTCATCAGTGGTGGGAAGACGCCATTTTAACTGTCAGAGCGGGACTGAGAAACACTGGCTGTGGCTTTGGGTGAGCTAAAGGCCATTTCTGGCCCCAGCAAGTCCTTGTTTTTCCTTGGTTTGTTCAATAAATCCCATCGCTGTTGTTCTATGCGCCTGAGTAGTTTTGCAATTGTGCATGCAGGTGAAGAACTCAGACAGTGACCGATAAACTATTTGGGATGTACTTCGCCAGTTTTAGTGCCCCCTGTTGCCCTGGATCAGGAGGGGTTCTGTCCTTCATGATTTTTAGGATTTCTCCAGGTCCCAGGCCCATGCTGAGGCCTGGAGGAGACTGAGGAATCATCCCTTCCAAGCCCTTTACTTCCTGAGGCCCAGAGAAGAGAAGTGGCTTGCTCAGAACCACAGAGCGAGACCAAGTCTCCTTACTGTTCTCAGCTCCCCGCTAGGGAATGTTAGTGCCACAGAGCCAGAGGGGACTGGCCCAAGGCCACAGGCAGCCCTGCCGGCCACCCACACGCAACAGCCAGCTTCCAACATGGGGTGTCATGTGTGCGTTTAAGCATCAGAGTTGGCTGCATGTTGACTTGAGGGACGCTGTAGACATTGCCAGAAAAAGTAGATTTGTGGTCATGGAGGTTTCTGGGGCCCACTTTTCCCTAAGTAGTAGGAAGACTGGGTTTGAGCCCCCATGCTACAGTTTGGAAGGGCCCTTTGGAGGAAGGGGCAGCTAACAAAGAAGGATTTACTTCGCTCAGAAAGTGTTGGGCTGCCCCCTTCCGCCTTGGCCGCCCCAGGAGGTGCTGGTGGCTGTTACATGTCGGCAGAAACCTGCACTCTGTCCTGGAGCTGCCCATGAGAAGTAGAAGAAGCAGAGAGGTAGTGTGGCTCCAGGGAGAGGCAGGCTGTTCTTGGACTTTCTAGGGCATTCTCAGAGCCCGTGACAAGCTCTTCTCTCCTGACTGGGCTCCCAAAGATGCATTCTTGCTCTGAATCCCTGGGAATTTGGTCACTATTGTGTATCTGCCTAGATCCTCATCACTGCTCTCACCAGCTTGGGGCCAACTGTTTTATCTTTTCTTCTGGGAGGTTAGGGTCTGAGTGGGCAGAACCAGAGGCCAGATAGCCTGAGGCCTAGGATGTGCTCACAGTGGCTGCACCTGACCTAGTGGGGAGCTGACCTCCCCCTCCCCCCACACATAATTTGCTCCTTTTCAGCCTTTCTTCTCTTTGGGGGCTTTGGGCTGTCTGATCAACTCGGTCTAGAGACTGTGGCTCAGAGCCTTTTAAGTCCACCCCTGCATAGGAGCCCACAAACCACTGTAACACTCACTTTATATGCAAATATGCTAGACTTTTGTAACCTTTCCTATTGTAATGATTTTTTATGTGATCAAAAATTTTTTATTAATCAAAAAGCCTTGGAAGCATTATAGTTCCATTTTCCCCATTGTAGAGTGACTGCCAAGTCCTCCTTAATCTCATAAAGTCCTTACAAGAACTGATTAGTGTTGTAGTTACAAGTGATACTGGGTAGCATGGAGAAGAAATAGGAGGGGCAGGTAAAACCTGTAATTACTATATGCATCGTCCCCTAGTGATTCATTATGTTCATTATTCAAAAAAAGTATTGGGCCTCCCCAGTGGTGCAAAGAGTTGAGGGCTGCACTGTGGGGCTTCTGCAGCTGCTGCAGCGCGAGTTTGATGCCCAGCCAGGGAGGGGACCCACATGGCGCAGCAGACCGCTCCTGTCTCCTGCTCCCCTCAGCAGTGTGTTTCTGTCAATCTGCCTGTTGTGCTCCCTGCTCTGTCTCTGGGGAATCCTCTCACCACCACTCCCTACCCCCCATGCCTCCGGCCTATGCCCCAGCTCTTATATGCATAAAATAAAAAAAATTGTTAACAACGAAAAAATTACTGTTGTTATATACCAAATGCTGTTTTAGGCTCTGTAGTTTCATCAGTGAACAAACTACATAACACTGAGGTAGCTTAGCTAGACATATTGTGAGCTGGGAAGATGAGTTCTCCAAATTCTTATTTGAGCAGTTGGATCAAATCATGGAGTCGTGAGTCTGGTCCAAGCACTGGGCCCTCCACACTGACCGTGAGGGATCATACCAGATAAAATGTATTCGATCATGACTAATGATGATCTCGAATGGTTTACTGGAGTGAGAAGGTCCAGGGCCCACATGTGCAGTGGGAGTGGAACCTCGCCCCATACACACAATTGGGCCTGGGTGTAGCCTAATCTAGAGTAAACTGACACTATTTCCGGCTCCCCCGAACACCCCACTGGTTTGCTCACGCATCAGCCACTGAGAAAGCCTTGCCTGGTTCAACTACACCTCGTACTTTGGTGAGTTCTTTCCCTAGAGAACAAAGGACCCGTTCTTTTGGGTCAGGGCCTGTAACAGAATATCCTGCCTTCTAGGGGGAATAATCATCTTAACGATGTGATTAATTTGCTTGGTGATCAGAATTCAGAAGGTCACAGTCAGGAAATAGTTCTAGTTTCCCTACTAATGTTTCCAAATGTACCCTGTAGAAGCCATCCCTGGGATGGCAGATAGTCTTTGTAGCCCGTGCCACACCTGTGACATCATTGCCAGATACCTACCATCCCCATTTTGGCCTCAGGGAGTTTTCTGAAGTTACATGATTTTGCTCAGTCTATGCACAAACAGTTCGGTATTATGAAGGAGTTGATATGTCAACCCTTAACCAATGGAGAATTACTGTAGTTGTCCTGGAGTAATCTCTTCAAGGTGATTCAAGCCCAAATCTTGCTTTGTTGGCTGCATCCACTTAACCTGAGGAAAACATGTTGTTCTGCCAAATGGTGGGAGTGTAGTCCAATCAGGTGATGGCCTCTTCTGCTTCATCTTGCTGTCACAGGAGACTCTCATCATCCTTGTACTAGTAAAATCTTCCAGGGAAGAGACAGACACCTGTCTCAGTGCTTGCTCATATCCCCAAACTCTTGGAGACATAAGTCAAATAAGAAGTCTCCCTGGAGCTCTGCTCCAGTCCCATAGCAGCAGCATCAGAATGACACTTCAGATGTTCAAAAAAACATCCAGACAGGAAATAAGTTGCCAGCTTTCCCTTTTAACTAGTGTGTTCAATATTGGAGTACTCCTCACTTGCCTTGAGGAGGGAAATACCCCCTCCTCTCCCCACAGAAAAATACCCCCAAGAAAAAAAGTGCTGTAATACTTTCCTCTATGCATTTGTTTGGAATAATCTACTCCTAATGGATAACTAGTCATCTCTTATGCTATCTAGATGGTAAATGGTCGGTGGACCAGTTGAGGTTTCTTAAATGGGTGGCCTAGCAGTCCTTCAGAATGGGTGGGTAGGCACTTGTCGCTCCTTAGCTTTGATGGCCTAATCAAAACTCTGGTAACAAAAAATGTACAGTGACACCACACCATGTATTATAGTGTTAATACAGCTTTCCTGTATCCAAGTTCTTTGCTCCCCATTACTCAAACTGCACTTTAAGCTAAAGAGGGAACTTTTAAATGTCAGCAAGGAGAAAATAGCACAATGGGGCCACTGCAGCATAATGAAAGATCTAAGTTCAGATTCTGAACAGAGCCATTGATATCCATCAGTGTATACTATTTATGCAGCTTTGGGCAAGTTATTACATCTTTATGGCATTTTATTTTAAAATGGGTCAGATAACTAAGAATATTTAGGATTCCCTACAATACCTCTTAGTATTGGAGGGAGAACTATGATGCTTAAAAACTCCATCACACAGCACCTGGTACATGCAAATTCAAATTGTTTGCTGCCATTATTGTTAGCGCTGCTGTTGCTATGGTTGTTTTGACTGCAGTGAATATATTTAGTTATCTATCTTTCTATCTATCTATCTATCTATCTATCTATCTATCTATCTATCTATCTATCTATCTATCTATCTCTGCCCAGCACCTATCCTATAGCACGCCTCATTTATTCCATATGGTTTTTGGTAGAACTGTCAATTATAGTACCCTTTATCCTTTATCTTCTTTATTTGTCTCTTGATAGGCAAATGATCCAGACCTGATCAGCTGAGTACAGGAAAGTTTATTTACTAAAGAACTATCTACAAAGGAGTGCTTTGTGTGCTGGGAACACTAAGGATAGTACAGTAACTCTAGAAAATCTCAAGGGGAATTATCAGAAAATATTTTTAACTGAATAAAATGAAAATAACATCAAAATGCAACTAATGACATAGTGTGTACAGGAAAATTCATGTGATTGTTTATATCAGAAAAGAAGAAGAAAGGTCTCAAATAATTTAAGCTTCCATCTCAAGAAGAGCAAAATAAGAGAAGGAAAGAAAGGAATAAAGGAAATTAGAGTAGAAATCAATGAAATTGAAAATAGAAAATAAACAGAAAAAAATCAATGAAACCAAAAGTTGATTATCTGAAAGAACAATAAAATCCATAAAATTCTAGCAAGACAAACAAAAATTAAAAGACAAATGGCAAAATCACCAATGTCAGGAAGGAGAGAAGATAAATAATGATCGTATAGGAGTTAAGTAATACTATGAACAATCCTACATATAAATTCCATAGCTTATATGAAATGGGGCAATTATTTTTAAAGACACAAACCAAGATGAAATCAGTGACATGAGTAGTCCTATAACTACTAAAGGGATTAAATTTGTTTAAAACCTTAGACAAAACAAATCTGTAAGCTCAGAAGATTTACTAGCAAATTCTGTCAAACATTTAAATATTACATGGAAAAGGTGATTCACAATTTTGTATGAAAAGACAATCACCAAAACAATTAAAAAAAACTGGCAGAATCAGACTATAAAATTTTAAGACTAAATGTAAAGCTACAGTAATCAGTGATATTGGTGAAGAGACACAATATATAGAGAGTCCAAAAACAGCATAAAAATATAGTCAATTGAACTTTGGCTAAGTTGCAAAACTAAATTAAAATAGAAAGAAGACCAACAAGTGGCAGTGAAACCAAAATACATCGGAGTGCAGTTTGGATGGAGATTTACATCCTGAGTCTTACTTGGGCTGGATTTCCTCCCAGGGATAAGGCAGGGCTGGCTGGGGCTGTGCTCAGACTGGGCCTGAGTTGTGACGTGAGCTGCGGTTTGGGTCGTGGTTATGGTGGGCTAGAGCAAGGGTATAAACTGGAACTGTTTAGGTTTGAAGTGTTCAGGTTCAAACTGGTCTGAGTTTAGAAGTTAGGGTTAGGGTTAGGGTTAACGTTGAGGAAGAGCTTGGGGTTTGGGAAGTTCTCGACTTGACATTTAGATTGGTGTTCTGATTTCGTTCTCCAGTTTAGGCTCCGCCTGGGGCTTGTGTTTAGGGTTAGAGGTTCAGGTTCTAGTTTAGGTTCAGTTTGGTGAGGGTGTTGCATTTGTGGTTAGGGTTAGGGTTCATTTGCGGTATGGACTGCAGCTAATGTGACTGTGGGGACCCAGTTTTAGGGTTGCAGTTGAAGTTTGTGTTAGAGCTCAGTTCAGCATTAAGGTTGCTAGCAGCAGGCGCAGGCAGAGACCCTAGCCATGGTCACAGAGCGCAGAGTTGGTCCAGTGGTGAAGCTGTGGGAGATGGAACTTTGAACCATAGCGCAACGGTCCCATAACTTAAAAGCTACTGGAATTTGCTGTGCTGGATTTTGAAATTGCTCTGTCTTGGTCAGTCCTTCTGTTTTACCCCACCATTGCATTTTGGGAATGATTTGTTTTCTCGTTTCCCTGGTCTGCAGATAGGGAGGAGCTTTATTCAGGATGGATTATACCCAGAGTGTCATAAATCCCTCACATACGTGTGCCCACTCCAAGTTCTTCAAGAGACTTATATTTTTTCTTTCATAAAATTTATTTTTTTACTGTGAACATTTTTCATAGTTTAAAATATAGTCACATATACTGTACTACATTTGATAATTCTCTCCCCCCACCCCATTTTTATTAAGTATATAACCTTCACCTAGTTGCTCTTTTTTTCTTGTAAGACATTTTAAGGTCTACTCTCAGCAACTTTCAAATATACAATACAGTATTGTTAGCTATATTCACCAAACTGTACATTACATCCCAGAATTTATTTATTTTATAATGCAAGCTTTTAACTTTTGACCACTCTCACCCATTTTCTCCACCCCCATATCCATATTTGGCAACCACCAAACTGTTGTCCGTTTCTAAGAGATCAGCTATTTTAGGTTCCACATATAAATGAGGATATACAGATTAGGACAGTGTTCAACCATTATTTTCTCAAATAATTTTTCTGGCCCTTTCTTTTATCTCCTCTGAGCCCCCTAGAATACAAGTATAATTTAGCATCTTCATGTTGTTCCAGAAGTTCCTTTAGGTATCTTGCTTTTTATAATTCATATATATATATATAATCTTTATCCATTCATCTGCTGTTGGACGGGGTAGTCAGCTTGGGCTTGGCTCCACATGAAGCTGCCTGTTTAAAGGGATATCAGGATGCTGGAATCAAAATAAACAATGGATTTGAATTTCAGCTTTGCTATTAATCCTTAATAATGTACTTAACATCTTTATCTTTTCTCCCACCACCCCATGACCATCTCTTTTATCTCCTGTCCCTTTCTCTCCCCTCCTCCCTCTTAACCTCAGAGCCTTCAGGATGTTTATTGACATCTGCTAGTTTTGAAAGTGTTGTCCAATTATTTGTTATGTGAATATCCAATATTTGTTTTTAATCAGTTGCATGTTGTGTACATATTTTCTCCCATTCAGTAGGGTGTCTATGTATTTGTCTTGTATTTTCTTTTCCTGTATAAAAGCTTTTCAACTTGAGGCCATCCCAATTGTTCTTGTCTTTATTTTCTTTGTCATAGGGGGTTGAGTCTCCAAAAATATCTTCATCATTGATGTCATGAAGCAAATAACCTGTTTTCTTCTATGTATTGTATTGTTGTCCTAAATTGCTAATCCACTAAATTCAATAAATTTATTTTGAGGAAAGGTGTTAGCACATAGTCCATTTTCACTCTTTTATGGTGTCTTTATAATTTTCCAAGCATGATTTATTAAGTAGACTGTCTTCTCCCCCATTAGATGGTAGTAGTTGTTTTATCTAGATTGGGTGCTGGTATGTATGTGGTTATATGTCTGGGCTTTTGATTCTGCCCCACTGATCTAGGTACCTATTTTTGTACTTGGATACAAATCAATGATACCATATTGATTTTTTACTGTTACTTTATAGTAAAATTTGAAGTCAGGTAATGTGATACCTTCATTTCTCTCCTTTTTTCTTAAGGTTGCTTTTGCAATTCAGGTTCATTTGTGGTTCCACATAAATTTTGCCATCTTTTCTTCAGTTTCTTTGAAAAATGTTGCTGGTGTTTTAATGGGGATTGCATTAAATTTGTTTATCATTTTAAGAGGGATAGTCATTTTGAGTATATTTATCTCCCTTTCCATGAGCATGGGATGTCCTTCCATCTCTTTATGTCACTGAGCCCTTTAGTAATATCTTCTAGTTTTCATTGTACAGGTCTTTTATCTCCTTTGTCTTAGGTTGTTTCCAAGATATTTGTTTTCCAAGTCAGCATAAAGAAAATTATGTTCCAAATTTCTTTTGCTTCTTAATCTCTTTAAACCTAAGTTTCCTCACCATTTTTCACTATGTCCTTTTCTATATCTACACAAGGAGGTGTCTAAGGATTGGTTTTTAATTTTAGTTGTTGCTGAAATTTAAAGAGATAAACCTTAAGAGTGATACTACCCCAGACATTTGGAATATTAACTGAGATCATATATATTGCCTAACAGTAGACTACTAATAGCAATGCAATCTCCAAGAGGGAAAGCACTGTGTTTTGTTTACTATTGTATTAACATCTTGGGCAGGAACTCAATAAATATATGTCCAAGAAATGAAATATGAATTTGATTCTTTCCTCTGCCCAGTATATTGCTTGTATCAATTATCACTGTACCATGCGTTATGTATTTGTCTATTTTACACCTGTACCTAGATTGTGAACACATGGTTTTATACTCGTTTGTAGTTTCCCAGTTCTTGGTCTTCAGCAGACTGCAATAAATGCTTGATGAATAGAAGCCATTATTAGCCTGTATTTTGCGTCAGTCCTCTCAAATCTGTACATGACTTTCCATTATACTTAGAAACTTATTGTTTTCTTACAAAAAGGATTTGTATCTCTGAAGAAAATAAATGGTCTGTACAAAAGTGTGAAAATATAGTCTTGAATGTAGAGTTAAGCGAGAGTATTATCCTAACAATCCTGTGAGTCACAGGATGTGTGAAAAAAAATCCAGTCACTTGGGCCTCTGGTGGCACAGTGGGTTGAGCAACGCACTGTGAAGGAAACCACAGCCACTGCAGCACGAGTTTGATCCCTGCTGCCGGCCAGGGAGGGGACCCACATGGTGTGGCAGCCCTCTCCTGCCTCATCCCCTTGGCAGTGTGTTTCAGTTAATCTGCCTGTTCTGCTCCCTGCTCTCTCTGGTGGATCCTCTCACCCCCCACACCTCTGGACTGTACCCCAGTGCTTGTATGCATAAATAAATAAATCTTTAAAAAAAACCAGCCACTTTTTAATAGTCAAATTTTGTGCAACTACTTTCCAGAAGGGAAATCACTTGCCTAATTTAACTTTTTTTTAAAATTTTCAGTTGGTTTAGTATCGATGTACCATAGGGTTACAATACTATGTAAGTCTCAGCAGTATAGTTTCACACCACAGCAAATGTGTATTCGACACCAGACACTACCAAAGTTCCAGTACCATCTCCACAGTCCAACGGACTCCTCTGTTGGTTCCTCCCATCGCTACACATATTTCAAATAAAATTGAAGGCTTTTGTGGGAAGAGAAAAAGGCTTGAGATGCATTGGGAGAGTCAGGGTTCAGCTCCGCAGGCTTTAAATCCAGGGCGATTTATTATTTTTTTTTATTAGTTATATTTGACATCATTTGTAGTCCCCAGGGGGTACCCACCACCATTTCACCCGTGCACCATCACCTCAGTCCC
>JAGFMF010011477.1:403193-429609 GCA_019455555.1 Galemys pyrenaicus
CTGCTCTCTGTGGTGAATCCTCTCACCTCCCCACACCTCTGGCCTGTACCCCAGTGCTTGTATGCATAAATAAATAAATCTTTAAAAAAAAAAAGAAGAGAAGAGAGTGTAGAGCTGAGTTCTATAGAGCAAGAACATTTTAAAGGAAAAATGAGGGGCTGTCACAGACGTAAGAGAGGAGTCAGAAGAGTGTAGCATCTTAGAGCTAAGAGAACGGAGGGTGCCGTGGCATGAGTGTTTTTGTCCACCCCCAAAATTATATCTTGGAGCCCTGATTTCCAACCTGATGGGTTTTGGATGTGGACCCTTTGGGAATTAATTAGGTCATGAGGATGGAGCCCTCTAGAATGGGATTAGTGTCCTCACAGGAGATGTGAGAGAAGGTGTCTCTCCACTATATGAGGGTACAGAAGGCAGTGATCTGCAAGCCAGGAAGCAGATATACATACTAGATAGAATTAATGTGACTTTACTGATTGTTTGAATGTGAGGTATTGACGGAGTGAAAGCATTCACAAATGATCCCAGCTTTCTGGTCTGGGCTACTAATTGCAGGATTGTGCCATTCTCTGTGATGGGTTTATAGGAGAATCCTGCTCTAAAAGTTCCAGAACTGTGAGACACAATTTCTGTTGTTGAAGACATCAAGTTTATGGTCTTTTGTTAAAGCAGCCCAAAGTGACTAAGGGGGGGGGGTGTTTGCAAAGAGGAAATAGTGAATGAAATCAACATAGCTGAAGAATGGGAATGGCTGAACAGGATCTGTTTTCGCAACAGTGCTGAGAATTTCAAGTGGAAAGGGGAAATAGGAGAAAGACCATAATTCAAGTGTGTGTGCGGTGAGAAGGTTGGAGGTGGTTGTAGGCTTGAGAAAGGCGACTTTGGAATGCTTTAACTGAGAGGCATCTTGATAATCTTGAAATGTCGATAACAGAGAGATTAAGCAAGGAGCAGCTGATGAGTCAAGGGGCAGGTTTCAGTAGCACAGCCAGCGTAGGTAAGGAGGGACAGGAATATGGAGCCGATGAAGGAGCTTAGCTGAAAGGAGAGCCGTTGTTTCATTATCATCATCATTATTATTATTGTTATTATTAATGCAAAGGAGTGGAAGAAAGGATTGCCGAGGACTACAAGGAGCTTAGAAAATTTCGTGGCGAAACTAAATTCTGTAAGACGAATTCTATTTCGTCTGCGAAGTACCAGGCGACGTGACTTGCTGAGACTGAGCGGACAGATGGCAGGCAAGCCCGGCTCTCCGTTCTTGCCGCCTACTCCACGCTGGGGCCTCCGTCGCAGCCCCGGTCCTCCCGGACCCTCCTACCCTGCCCGGCCCGACGTCGCTGACCGCCACAGGAGCCGAGCGCTCGGCGGTGGACCAGCGCGAACTACCACTCCCAGAGCGCATTGCGGCCCCTGAGCCGAGCGGGCGCTGCAAGCGCTGCTGGCCATTGGCCCGGCGCTCACTTTCCCGGGAGGCCGCGCGCGGCCAGGGCGCCTGACGCGGAAGCCGGCGGCGTCGGGTCCCAGCCTCCCCGGGGAGCGGGCTGTTTGCAACCGGGCTCCCCGCGCCCCTGCCTCCCAAGCCCGCGCGCTCTCAGAGGGCGCCCGGACAGGTAAACGGACCCGGGCGCGCCGGCCGGAGAGCGGGGTGTTGCGGCGCAGGGAGGGTGGAGGCGTGCGGTGGAGGCGCTGGGGGAGCGCCCGAGCGGGCCGATGGGGAGCTGGCTTCTGCGGTGCCAGAGCAGCTCCCGGTGGGCCGGCCCGGCTCTGGCAACGCGCGAGTGATACCACTGAGCGCGCCCCCGGCTTCCAGTGTCAGGACGCGTCACTTGCTGCGAGGCTGGGAGAGTGTTGCGCGCCCCGTCGGCGGGGCTTTTCCGGGGCATCTTCGCCCCCGGAGACTCTCGAGTCTCCCCGGGATGCCACCGTGCGTGCGCCGATGACGTCGCGCTCGGCCTCACCTCCTGCTCCTGGCTCCCCCAGGACGGAGCTGCCGCCGCCTTTCCTCCCCGCACCTGGTGTATGCCCTCCCCGCGCCTGGTGTATGCGTCCCTCTCCGCCCTCAGTGGGGACTGTCTCCGCCCGCACTCACCCCGCGGACGTGCGTCGTTGTCCTGCTGACCACTGCTTAGACCGCGTGCACGGCTCTCGGGCAAACCCTTTGCATCTCTCCCCATAACCCTGAAAAGCAGTACGTTTTCAAGGTATTTAACGTCTGTCCCTCCCGTCTTTGCACAGGATTGTCATGTTTGTGCGGTTCGTTCCCTTTGAATAACTGTATGTTTAAGGAATATTTATTGAACAACTATTATGTGCCAAATTCTCCTCAGGGTAAGGGATCTAGTTGTACACATGATAGAGGAGAGCACGCTAGGTGCTAACATGTTCCCACGCGTGCATGTGGGCACATGGGAATAGGCAAGATACTAGTATGTGGTGGTGGTGGCCAGTGCAAAATATAACAGGTGGTGGACTCGGTGGAGTAAGCTTCAACCCCAGGAAAGTGCGATGGGGTTGGGTCTCAGCGCATTACCCAAAAAGATGATCTGTGATTCAACAAAAAGTCTTGATCTGTGACCAGACTCCAGGCTTTTCCTAACGCCTCTTCTTTTCCTCGCCATATCGGTGTTCTTCGTTCTCCTGTCTTCTCCAAGGTTATTACATCAGAATTGGCAGTTTTTCTGTGGTTGACTTATTTCCTTCTAAGACCCACATAGAAGACTTCTGGATTGGATTACTCTCAGCTCTTCCGCTTTTTCATAGTTAGGGAGATAGTTCAGTAATCAAAGTATTCTTTTTCCAGGTCTTATAGAATATAAAGTTTGAACTACTGTTTATAGTATATTTAACGCCCAGTGAGCACTCAGTGTTCATTTATTCAACAAATACTTGAGTGACTGTTATATGCCAGGCACTGTGTCCACACTGTCCACACTAGTGGGGGCAAAGCAGACACTGGAACCTTGCTTCCAAGACATAAAAAGTTGAGCACGCTCATAATGTGAACGCAGCAGTGAGTTGTGAACTGTTGCTTACTTCTAGGTGTATTTATATTCAATGTTATCAACATAAAATAGAGTTGAAAACTTCATCAGAACACGTTCAGGGCCCTCCCTGGTGGTGCAGCGGGTTAAGCAATGCACTGTGAAGCAAACCGCAGTCACTGCAGCACCAGTTCAATTCCTGCCACCGGCCAGAGGGGTGACCCACAGGGCGCAGCAGACCTCTCCTGCCTCGCCCGCTGCTCCCCTCAGCAGTGTGTTTCAGTTGATCTGCCTGTTCTGCTCCCCGCTCTGATTCTGGTGGATCCTCTCACTTCCAGCACTTCTGGCCTGTACCCCAGTTCTTATATGAATAATAAAAAAAAGAACATGTTCAGCCTTTCTTTGATGCCTCACCTGAGGAGGACTGTTAACATTGCTGCTGTTTTATAAGTGTTTTTAATATATACAGTCAGTTCCTTACTTATAAGTTGATATATTCCAGAAGTTCCTTTGTAAGCTTGTTGTTTGAAAGTGTAGATGCATTTTCTTGCATAGATAAGGCTATCAATGACATTTCAGTTATGCCAATCAGTAACATCTAACTTTACATTTGACACAACTTATGACAATTCCTCTGTAGAAAACTACATCCAGAATTCTCACTGGATCTCCCCATAACAAACTTTTCTTTGGAATCCCAGAAACTGGAACAAAAATATCCTTTCTTTGGAACCTTCTGGGCAGTAGAAGCAGGTCTTTCCAATGCCGTGCTGTCGGAGGTAGCCTTTCTGGCCCATAGCTCTAAGGATTGGCCTCTTGTAGGAGTAAGGAACGAGGTGGGGTAGAGTTTTGGAGAGGAGGAGACAAATTGGGGTGATGTGAAGATGTATAGAGCAGATGTATAGAGAGTAGGAGTGATTTGGGAGGAATGGTGAGTTTCTAAGGGGGTAAATGTGTCCTCAAAGAAGAAAGGTTTAATCCTGACCTTTGGTATTTCTGAATGTGACCTTATTTAGAAACAGGGTCTCTGCAGGTGTAGTTAAGACGAAAGTTAGAAATGAGGTCCTTCTGGAGTCACTGTCCATATTATAAGAAGAAAGGCACAGCATGCCCTGCGAGGACTGGGGTGCGCATGGAGCACACATCACATGACTATGGAGGCAGCACTTGAAGTGTAGCTGCGAGCCAAGGAGTGCCGGATGGCCTGCATGCCGTCTGAAGCAAGGAATACACAAGGAAGCAATCTCCCTACAGGTTTTAGAGGGAGCATGGCCTGCCAGCATCTTGATTTCAGGGTTCTCTCTGCTAGAATTATGAGACAGTAAACGTTTGCTTTGAAGCAGCATTTGACACTGTCACAGCAGCCACAGGAATGGTGTTCTGAGCAGAAGTGAAGTAGTATTGGGATGATGATTCTGAAACCAAGTAAGAAGGGAATAAGAGAACCACAGACAACAGTGTTGACATGGGATTTTCTTTATATGCCATTTACCTTTCTTTCCCTTCTCTGGTCCTATCTTTTTCATTCATTTTCTTCTGGAATATTGTATACTATGTAGTACTTGTGGTTTACTAGGCATTCACATATTGCTTATAATTAGCAGAGCCAGTTTCTTGCCACAATTGTTTCTGTTACCCCTATACTCATTAAAATGTTATAGATTCTATTGCCAGAGAGCAATAGATGAGACTTGATTATAGGTGGGCCCTTTAGCAGCATAGGACAGAATAAGAAATTCCTAGTATGACATCTGCGAGAAAAGTAAGGTTTATGTTGCTGTGAACCTGATGCCTAACAGTCAGGCATTTTTAAATCGGGGACTGCATTTATTAAACAGAATACTGCTTACCTGTAACTTAGACCTATTGTTCCAAGTTTTAGTCTGAATAATATTCTCACTGTTCCAGGTGACTATACTTTATATAAACTTAAACTGCTGTCATGCTCCCTCTGAGTCTTCTCCTTGTCATGTTAAGTATTTTTAGTTCCTCTAGTCCTTCTTCACATGACACAATCTCCAGTTTTCTCACCTATACTGTTGCCCAGTCTTAAAATCTGTACCCAAAGTTGAACTCAGTATTGCACATAGCTTATAACCAGCACAGCAGATAACAGTAGTACTTAAAACATAGCTCGTTTCTTAGTGTAATTTAACATTATTTAAGCACTTTAAGCGTTTACCTCAGGTCAGTTCATGATGAACTTATAGACACTAAGTAGATCTTTTTGTATTGATGCCAAACTCAGTTTTTTTTCTTGAAGTTGCTAAGGCACTGAGGCGACTCTTTTTCGGTCTCTTTTACTCAGTGACGATATGATTTCTTGTTTCTGTACCCCTTTAGGTTTTTGTTCTACTCCACTGCATGTCTCTTTAACCCTAACCAGTGACCTCCTTCCTTATAAAATTTCAGTGACTGTTTCACAGTCTTCATAGTCTGTGAACACAACTTGGAGCAGGCACTTCTTTCTTCTTGAAGTTTTCTTTCCCCTTGACCTCGAAGCCACCATTCTCTTCAGGCTTTCCTCTCACTTTCCCAGCTGGTTCTCCTCAGTCTTCTTTGTGAGTCCCTGTTCATCTGCCTTTCACTATTGGTTGTGCCTTGGGTTTTAGTCAAAAGCTTTTCCTCAACATAGGCTGTGCCTTAGAGTTTTTATTCTGTAGGCAGTGTGTCTTTAACAAACAAATAGTGTTTAAAATGGCAGGTCTACAGAGAAGGGGCTAGAAGAAGAGAGGGGATAGGACATTGGCATGGGTATTTTGGTAGAGAGTTAGGGAAGCACGTGCGTATATGCAGGAGTGAAGTGTAACCTTCAAATTATATAGTTATGTGAACAACTGAAAAAAATTTGGGAAAAGAAATAAAATGTAAAAAAAAAGAAAAAAAGAAAAGCTGTTCGTGGAGGAAAAAAGAAATAGCAGGTCTAGGGGAGTTCATCTAGAGGAGAATAACTCAGCAAGAAGATAGAAGGAGCAGCCAGACCTGTAGAATATTTCAAGAAAGAGGATTTGTCAGTGGTGTTGACTGTTCCTGAGAGGTTAAATGAGACGAGACTAGAGAAGTGACTATAAAAAATTTTGCAACATGGATTATCCTAGCAAATACAGTTTTGTGGAGTGTTGCAGACAAAGGCTAGACTAGTGAGGTAAAGAGTTAAAAGGAGGTGAGAAACAGAGATAGTGTGTAAATACTGATATTAAGAAGTGGTGCAGTACCTGGAATGGGTTACTGGGCCAGTTGAAACTTTTTTTTTTTAAGATTTATTTATTTATACATACTAGAGCTGGGGTACAGGCCAGAGTCGCGGGAGGTGAGAGGATCCACCAGACAGAGCGGGGAGCAGAACAGGCAGATCAACGGAAGCACACTGCGGAGGGCAGCAGCGGGGCGAGGCAGGAGAGGTCTGCTGCGCCATGTGGGTCCCCTCCCTGGCAGGAGGCAGGGATCGAACTTGTGCTGGAGTGGCTGCGGTTTGCCTCATAGTGCGTTGCTTAACCCACTGCGCCACCAGGGAGGCCCCGGGCCAGTTGAAACTTTTAAGATCAAAGGATATAATGTATGAGAAAGTGACTTGGAAACTAACTTGCTACTTATGTGTAAGGAGAAACCCAGAAAGGAGATGGCTGAGGGCAACCCTGAGGAAACCCTCAACTTGAGAGTAGAATGAAGAAGAAACCCAGAGAGGAGTTCAGCTCAAGTGATGAGGCAGATGAAGGCATCTTCTACTTTACTTCAATGAAATTGTACCAGGGTGGTACCCAGAAAAAGGGGAAGTTCCAGGATCCCTGTCCTGTCCTAAGTAGGGTGGGGCTGAGCAAGAGTAAGATGCTGGAGAGAGGAGACAGGAGGACGGAAGGGAGGGAGGAAGAAGGAAGCAGAATGGAGAGCAGCAAGGAGGCGTGGAGGAGGCGCATGGAGCGGAGGGACATGTGAAGAAACTGCGCTTGCTTCTTGGTCTTGGACTGGTTGGAACAGATGCGGGTGAGAGGCCCGTGGGGAGGTGAACCATGACAGCTTTCATCTTGATTTTGATTTTGCTCTTTTCCTCCCGGATGTGTCTGACTTTTTCTGACCCTTTTCTATGGGTCTCCACTGAAAGGTCCTTTAAACTTGTGGCAGGCTTTTGGGCCTTGCTTTGGGCCAGTCCTGTTTGGCTGGACTGTTACCCTCAAGGAGATGGATGACTTTGGATGCTTGACTTAGTAAAACTATGTTCTTTGTCTTTTCTGTATTGTTCCCTAATTGCATTGAAGTTCCTTTCCACTAAAGACCTTATATGTTTGTCTGGATGTGGCGGATGGCAGAACCCATTTGGAGAGGGCAGGTTTGGGGGTTCTGGGGTGCCCCTTTCCCTGCCCTGTAACAAAAGAACTGGAAGATTTCCTGACATCAAACTTTATAGTCTGTGGCTGTGTTTCACAAAATAATGGTTGTGTGGATCATCTGCATTCAGATAAGCTGGTCCTAAATACAGATTCCATGGCCTCACCTCAGGCCAGTTGAATCAGAATTGTAGGGATTGATGTCAAGAATTTGAGTTTTTAACAAGCAACTCTCATTGTGCCACCCAAAATTACTCATTCATGCTACAGTTGGAGAACAACTGACTTATTGGGTGAAACTGAGTAGTATGTTAATAAATAACATAATTCTTATCTCTAGATATGCAAATGCTTCCTTTTATAGGGTTAGTTAACCCCTCTTTCCCAATGTGGAAGAAGACAATTTTACCTCCAGGTATATTTGTGCCTATATCACAGATCTGCATTTGTTCTTTGGACTAGTTGTAACCTCTTAAGGGTCCACTCATTAACAGTGAGTTCAGTAAAATCTTCAGCACATACTCATTTAAGAAAAAAGAAGACATTTATTCATCTCTTTTTATAAGTTCATGACATTAGATAAGAAGACTGAGCTATACTGTGAGAAAAAATGGTATCTATTAATAAACATGAGAAAAAAAATCCTAAACGCATGCTATGTTGTTTTTGAAGAATCTTACCATAATTTATAAAACCATTCCTGTCTTGTAGAGGATATGGGTTATTTTCACTGTGTTTTTATTATAAGTTATGCATTTATATTAGAAATAGTGTAGGGGTAAAATTTTGGATTTTAGAATCATACCTGGGTTTTAATCTCTTACTGCTTCCTAGCTCTCTAATTTTGGGCAAATTATTTAAGTCATCTGTACTTCAGTTTCCTCATATATAATGTAAACATCATAGTAGAGTATAATTTCATCAATGTGAGGATTAAATGAGTTAATCATTGTAAATTACTGTTGTTAATAGGGATTTTTGTGAATCTAGAGTCTAATTTCAGCTGAACTGTTTTCCTAGGATAAATTTTCAGAAAAGGATTATTATGCTCAACTGTGACATCTTTGTCTCTTAGCTATCTTATCTGCATTGCTTTTCAAAGGTTAATAGCAATTTATGCTGTGTAATTTTAAATGCAACCTATTGATATAATGCAACCTAAGAATGTATATCATGTGTTCCTTACATTATATATGCACACATATCCATGTACTTATTTATTTGCTATGTCTATACATAGATACATATCAGCCTGGTTTAGGCTGTGTGTACAAGCGTGACATAGTAAGTCTGTCATTTTCAGTGTTACAGTGCCTTGGTCAATAATGTTTCCAGGTTGGGCCTTCCTGGTGGCGCAGGGGTTAAGTCTCAGTCCAGTTCAATCCCCGGCCAGGGAGGGGACCCACAGGACGCTGCAGACCTCTCCTGCCTCCCCGCTGCTACCCTCAGCAGTGGATTTCAATAGATCTACCTGCTCTGCTCCCTACTCTGTCTCTGGTGAATCCTCTCACCCTCCCCCCACCTCTGGCCTACAGCCCAGCTCTTGTATGCATAAATAAATAAAATAAATCTTAAAAGAATGTTTCCAGGTAAGGGTTGGTAATGATAGTAAGTTACTATTTAAAGATCATGTCAAAGAAATATTATAACTCTTGTGTGCCTTTTTTCCTTTTGATAGATTGAAGCCATGGCCATTCTTTTTGCTGTTGTTGCCAGGGGAACTACTATCCTTGCCAAACATGCTTGGTGTGGAGGAAATTTCCTGGAAGTGACAGAGCAGATTCTGGCTAAGATACCGTCTGAAAATAACAAACTAACTTACTCACATGGAAAGTGAGTTCCCTGCGTGTGGTAGGGAGAAAGAAATGAATTTTGTCATTTTAACAGGATCGGTTGAAAAGGAGAACAGTAACCTTTACCAGCTTAGAGATTGTCCAGTTCTGTTGGCTATAAATTCAGCTTGTAATTATTCTGTCATTAAAGTGATATTAATATTTTAAAGATATAGAAATGTCAAGTGTAAAAATGATTTTTCTATAGAGGTTTAGGATAGGTGAAGTGATATAAAATAAATAATATTCTTTTTTTTCATTCTTTTAGTAAATATTTAGTGAGCACTTGACTATTACAAGGAACATTGCTTGGTGCTGGGGATACAAGAAACGCAGTCTTTGTCGTCATAGAGGTTATAGTTTAATGAAGGTGACAAACCCACAGATAATCATACTAGGCAGGAGAATGGCATTCTAGCTGGTGGAGAAGTAAGGAGTTGCTTCTCTGTGACTGGTGCCCAAACGGTGAAAATAAAGCCTGCGACACAGGCAGGAGAGAAGTCACGTGGGGTCTCAGGCCATGCTAAGGGGTTGGCCTTTACCCTGTGCGCGGTGGGAGGAGTTGAAGGTTTTCAGTGGCCACGTGAAGCGGTCAGGTTTTGCTTTAGAAAGATCACGCTGGTGGCTCGTTGGGAATGAATTGAAGACAACATAGATGAGAAGTCTTAGGAATCAGATAAGACGTACCTCGACTGTCCTCATCAACAACTAAAAAACCTTCATTTCTTCTTAGTTCACCATGATTTCCAGAGTTACTATCACAAAAGAAGGTTCTTATTGCTTTCCAGGGCTAATTCCTTATATAATTTAGGATCTAGTCTAAGCTACTATGAGAGTGGTCCCAAAATGTAGTGCTAACGTAAATGAGGTAGCCCAAAGATTAGTGACTCAAGGCTGTTGGGGTGGCGCTGCCATTTTCAATTAACACCTCCCAACTCTGGCCCTGGCAAACTCTTCCTGCTCCTGTCTTCTCACTGTGCTTCCTGATGTTCTTAAAGGCGCTGCTCAGAAGTGGCCTGCCATTTCATAGTTCCGAAAATTCTGCCTACATTTTATTCTTCACTGCATAGTTATTTAGCTAACCTAGCTGGAAGGGAAGCTAGGAGAAACCATTTCTGGCTATACAGTCACATACTCAGCTAAAACTCTATTTTGGAAGAAGTGATAGAATGTCAGAGAAGACAGCTTGTAATTTTGCAGTCTGTTCTTCTGGGTTACCTGAATATCTGGGTGTACTTTTCTTCCTAAACGCAGAACACATCTCCTCTTCACTGGATGGCCCCAAGGACTCCTCTGGTTACTGTGTCCAGCTCTGACTCCAGAGTGTCTGGGGGATACACAGTCCTCTCATCGTACCCAGGGAGGGGGCTCCTTGATGGCACCACATCTTGTTAGGGTACTCTTTGTAGTCTTTTCACTAAGTTATGCCCAGAGGTGGCTTAGGAGAAAAATTTTGTGGGAAAAACTTGATTTTGGACATGTTTTAAGTTGTCTGAGGTGTGTCCTGTTGGAAATGATCAAGTAGACAGTAGCATATGCAGGCCTGGACCTCAGGAGATACGTTCAACCTAGATTTAGGAATCATCACTGTAATTGTGATAGCTGAAAAGACGACGCATCATCAACAAAAGAATCATCAACAAAATCTGAAAATAGGGCCTCCCTCGTGGCACAAGGGGTTAAGCACCGCACTATGAAGCAGCTGCAGCCACTGCAGTGCAGAGCTCAATCCCTGGCCAGGGAGCTGACCCAGATGGCACAACAGAACTCTCCCTCCTTCCTTGCCCGCTGCTCCCCTCGGCAGTGTGTTTCAGTCTGTCTGCCTGTTTTGCTCCCTGCTCTGTCTCTGGTGAATCCTCTCACCTCCCACCCCCACCCCACGCACACCTCTGGCCTGCACCCCAGCCCTTGTGTGCAGAAATAAGTAAATCTTTTAAAAAAAAAAACACCTGAGAGTAGATGCCACCTTCCAGGGAGTGTGTATGAGAAGCAGGGGACCACGTGTGCAGAGACTACCACATAAACCAAGCGAGCATAATGTCCAAAAAAACTACTGGAAAACACTTTCCGGAAGCAGGAAGTGTTTGTTCAACACTAGGTGTTCCAGAAGGAGAGCCTCTGGATATGGCAATGTGGAAGTTATGGTGGCATTAGGAACAGTTTTATAATGGTGGAGGAAAACATTTTGCCTGAGTTCCTATTCTTTGTAATTCATATCAAGCCTCTTTGTGAACACTGATAATTCTACAGGTACTGTAGTCTGTCCACTTACCTAGGATGGCAATGTGGGATGCAAAATTGAGTCATCCCTCTGCCTAATCCCTAGTCCCCAGTCATCAACTTCTGTTTGCTTGTCTCTTCTCCGTCCCTCCTCCTCTGCACCTCCTATTTTTGCCTTGCCATGTCATACTACCTGCTCATCTGGTTCTCCTTTCAGTCAGTTCTCCATACTCTAGCCAGAGCATCTTTTTAAAAATGCAGATCAGATCACAGTCTTTCTAGGCTTAAACCCTATAAATGCCTGTTCCTTGGTAGGATAATGCCCTGTTGCTTTATAAAGTTGCCTGTGACCTCGTATTTGCTGACTTCTCCAGCCTCATCTGTGCAGGCACTTTATTTTTTCCTTACATTCTATACTCCAGTTGTGTGAACTAAATTCAGTTTTCTATACCTATCCTGTGCTGCTTGTTCTCTCACTCTTCGCTTGTTCTTCACCTTGACATCTCACACGTATTCATTAGATGTCTGCACACATCGCTTGCTCTAGGAAGTCTTTCTGGTTAGTCTTTGCCCAAAAGGTATCTCCTCTGTTTCTAGACCACCAGATACTGCCTTCCACTCCTCTTTATCCTGCCTGCTCTGCTGCACTGTTGTCTCTGTGAAGGCAGGGACTGATGGTTTTGCTTATTTGTGTCCTCAGCACCCAGCCAGTAACTGGCTTAGAGTGGATACCAAACAAATGTTATTGTTGAGTATTTGGTAGAAAAAAATGCTTGCTTTGCGATCTTAAGGGACAGAACATTGTATAGCCCACGGAGGGTTAGTCTTGTTTGTCCTGTCCAACATACCGTACTTTGTTCATGCCTTAAGAATACAATTATGCTTTTGTAGCTATCATTTTAATGGGTGGTATGCATATCATTGCACTATGTACTTAGAATAAAGATCTTCTAATTTCTTACGTATTCCTATCAGTTTCACTTGAGAGAAATAGGTATAGATAAACAATATGGTGACAATGTCAGAACTGAATTTGCTAATATATACAAGTGAAAGAGATATTGCTCATAACCACAATAAGTTTTATATTTTCTGTTCTACAGCTATTTGTTTCATTACATCTGTCAAGATAGGATCGTTTATCTTTGTATCACTGATGATGTAAGTAACTCTCCTTACTGTTAATAGAGTCCATTCTTTTTTTATATAAATTTTTAAAATTTACATATATTTGACATCAATTGTAATCCCCATGGATTCCCCATCACCATATCACCAGTGCACCATCACCTCAGTCGCCCGTGCTCCCATCTGCCCTCAGCCCTCCCCCGCTTCCCTCCCTACCAAGTGTCCCCAGTTTGTCCTTGTCTTTTCATTTTTGGTTTTTGTGTCTTTATTGTTATTATTGTTGTTGTTGTTCTTATTCCTTTCCTTGATCCTTATTTGGTACCCTTATATTCCTCCTAGGGGAGGAACCATCTGGTATTTTACTTTTGCCTTCTGACTTACTTCGCTGAGCATCATCCCTTCCAGCTCCATCCATGTTCCTATGACTGCGTCTAGTGTTTCATTTTTGATTGCTGAGTAGTATTCCACCGTGTATATGTACCACAGCTTCCCGATCTACTCAAATAGAGTCCATTCTTAATCATCTATCTCTGTGGTAGGTGATGTGACTATAACTGTCCATGGCTGGAAAGTTTTTTTCTCTGCTTTGCATTTATCATATTGAACAGCAAATGACAAGAAAAGTCAATCCCTAGGTATATGTAAACCATCTCAGTTTTGGTATGTTTTTAACAGCCTCTTGCAACTTACACATTTATCCTATAATGTAGTGAGAATTGATATTTGTAATTAGTATCAAACGGTATCAAATCCCCTCAAAAGTTATTTATCTGAAATATCAAATTAGATAGATTCTTGTATTCCTCTAGTCAGTAATTAGTGGATTTTTTAAATGAGTATGGAATTCAGGAGAATTAAATCACAATACATTATGATCCACTTTGTAAATCTGTAGTTCACATTGCTAGTATGTTTTTTTGAGTATTTATAGACTCCAGACCTAACTTGCACAGTCACTGTCATGTCATTGAGGTCTCTTTCCTCCTCTGCTACCCTTAGTGTTGGCTTCTTCCTGGAAGCACCCACGTCATGGTTACATGGAGCGTGCTTGTTTACTCATGTCCAAGAAGAGGGACTGTGCTGCGTTCATCTCTTGTTGTGCAGTTGAGGAAATGGTTCCTGGAAATTTGTCCTTCCCTCTGCTTTCATGTCCTCTTGGCTAGGAGTAGGTTGCTTATTTCTAGGTTGATTGCTGACAAGAGGCATGGAATTGGCACGATTGCCATAAGTCAGGGTTTTCCCAGAACCTTTTTACATGTATGAAATAAAGTACAAGATTTTAAGTGCATCGATTATATTACAATACAGTATTCAAAATATTTAAAAATTGGTATAGTAATGTATATGTTATTAGTTCATTAAATACGATCTAGTTATGTGGTAATGAGTGTTGAGTATAAATGATTATGAAAATGGAGATGTCAATTACTGATGGTATGTTAAAAAAATGATTTCTATTGCTGACAAAGTCCTAGGTATTATTTACAGCTGTTCGGCTTTGTTGCCTAAATTCACAATTTTTTTTTTCCAATTACATGGCCCCTTTACTCCAGTGTAAGACCCCTTGACTTAGTCACAGGGGAAATGGAGATGAGGCCAACCACAGTGATCTTCACAGGATTTTTATCTGAGGGTTTTCAGTACTTTCTAAAATTAGCACCCCAAAAATCCAGCCACATCTGAAATAACTGATGTGAAAGGGCTTGGAATAGTTAAGAAATATCACTAAATTTTGAGTGGTCAGAATTGAGTCTTACATTGCTTGAGCTTTGATTTTGTGTGTGTGTGTGTGTGTACGTATATACCTAACGTGTTGTATGTGTATATAGTATACACAAACATACACATGGATTTTTTTCACTGTGTGTGGAACTAGACAAGTCTATCACTTGATCTTTTCAAATGTACTACCACTGTGAAAAAAGTCACAGTTCACATCAGTAGGGTTATATTTGTTGGTGAAAGACTACTATTATTATGAATTATTAAGCAACTTCCTTATTCTGGACCTTCTACTAGATCCTGTGAAAAATATGGAGGAAATAAAATTCAGTTTCTGCTAAGAAGCTAACCTAGACACCATTACCTTCTGCTGGTGGTAACCCTATTTCAGTTGTACTCTCAGTTCTTTCATTGACTAGTTTGAGTTGGTCAAATTAGTTACCTTTTCAGCCTTTGTTTCCTTATCTGTAAAAGGTCAGTGCTAGTTCCTCCTGATGGAAAGGTCAGTAAATATTAGCTGTTTTTGAGCCTTTTTCGTACATATCTTTCTAATGTGAGACCAAATTTCTGTGTTGGTCTCTTTTCAGGATTTTGAACGTTCCCGGGCATTTAATTTTTTAAATGAGATAAAGAAGAGGTTCCAGACTACATATGGTTCAAGAGCACAGACCGCACTTCCATATGCCATGAACAGTGAGTTCTCAAGTGTCTTGGCTGCACAGCTGGTAAGGTGTTTCTCAGGATATAATGCTTTGATTCATATCTTCCTTATTGCCTTAAAGCACCATGAACATAGTGTACATAGAACACTGTTACACATTTTTATGATTGTGTTAGTATATACCAGCATAATAAAACTTCCCTGCTAAAAAAAGTCATGGGGACATTTTGGTATGGAAAACTAATAATCAGTGATATTTTCTATTCAAGTGCTCAAAGTTTCTCAGGATTGGATGGATGGACATTGAAAGTCATCTACTTCAATTACCCATCTAATGTATAAATCCACTCAGCATGGCAAATAGCCTCTTAATCTCTGCATTAGCCTCCTACCCTCCATAAAGCAAATTTTATGTTTGAACAACTCAAATTAATCATTTGAAAGTCTGTTCATGTGTGTGAATACCTAATTATCACCTCAGTGAAGTTTTATATGTATATACATCTGTGAAATACTACTTTTTTCAAGTTAGGAAATACCTCTGTGACTCAGTAGGTTCTGTAATGTCCCTCTGTATTCATCAGCTAATACTCTATCAGTATAAAGTAATTTTCTTTCTAGAATTTCCTATAAATGGAATCATATACTATGTACTCTTTTATATTTAGCTTATTTTGTTCAGTGTAATGCTTTTGATATTTATCCATGTTTTATCAATCATTAGTTCCCTTTTTTGCTGAATAGTAGTGTAGGCTTATACTACATATCTTTACACATTCTCCTGTTGCTAAATATTTGAATTGCTTCCAATTTTCAGCTGTAATGAATAAAGATATTATAAATATTCATGTACAAGCCTATGTGTGCGAATAAGTTTTTATTTTTGTTCAGTAAATACCTATAATAGAATTGCTGGGGCTAATGGTGAGTGATATATAATTTTATAATAAGTCAAACTTTTTCCCAAATGAAAAAAAAATACTTACTACTATAATTGAATACATTTCTTTCCATGGCTTAAATTTTTCTTTTTTTGTATTACATTCTAACTGTGCAGTCTTCTGGGAATGGAGTTTCTTTAAATAGTTATAAATCCTTACTGTTCAGTCAGTTGTTTCAGCCTTCTCACTAGTAAACATTCATGTGTGTTAAACTGTGTAAAACATCACCAACAAAAAAGTTTGTCAATGCACAGTCAAAAATAAACAGGATTGGCTGGCAGCAAAACTTTCAGCTTAGCCAGTTTGTTATTTCCAGATCTGTGTGTGATCCTCTGGAAAAATCTGTTCTAATATCGTTGAGTATAAATGAAGATAAGAATAACATCTTCATTGTAGAGTTTTTGGATGGACTAAATAATATCCTGTATTTGATGCATGTAGTACACTGATGTGACTGGAATATTATGTGTTAAGTCCTTGGCGTTTGTAAGCTGTGGGTAATAACTTAAGATATACATACTATCATCAGTGTCATGGATTTCTAGAACCTGTAAGCAGCCAGTGAAAATAGGGTGTATGGTCTGATTCCCAACAGATATAAGAACAGATCCTCAGAAGCTGGGCAAGCACCTTTGTCATCATATCCAAGAAGTGAGGGACAGTTCGCATGCCCTCTTCGTCTTAAAGTTTGGTTCCCCTGCTCCAAACCCAGTCTTCCTGTGTCCTTTCTTCTTTGTCTGAGCACAGATTATATTATGATGTTGGAAAAGTCATGATGTACTTTTTCTCTGGTTTTCAAGCAAAAATGTGTCATGACTTTCCTGACAACCCAGGAGAACCCCTACTTCTGCCCCAGAATCTCTTGTATATTTGATGTTACAATACGCTTACCTTCATTTAAAATAAACTAGTATAATATGTTTTATGTGGTAACACTTTTATGCTACCTATAGTTCTCCTAGGTCTGGTAATAGTTTTTGAGTGAAGTAACATAGCTTTTTGTATAAATAGTTATAACTTTGTAGTGCTCTTCAGTGTCATTACTTTTCCTTTTGTTTTCCTATTATAAATAGTGTGTGGTACCATAAGTTAAATCCTGTTTTCTTACAGAAGCATCACTCTGAGAATAAGGGCCTAGACAAAGTGGTGGAGACTCAAGCCCAAGTGGATGAACTGAAAGGAATCATGGTCAGAAACATAGGTATGTTTCAAGGTATAGCCCACATGTGTGTGGTCAGAGTGATGATAAATTACTTGATTTGGGTCAAAATATGCAGAGAGGCTGAAAGAGCATTTTTTTGTTCTTACTGTTGGAAGCTGTTATCAGCTGAGCATGGAGATTACTTACCTATGATACTGTCTACTATATGAATGGTGTTGACTGGTTTTTCATTCTAAGTTTGTTAGTTTGCTTAGCAAGACTGATTTCTGAAACCTTACAACATTCAGCAATTTTAAATAATTTAAATCTTTAAAAAAAATAAAAACAAAGTAAAATAATGTAGTCATTCCAGAACTGAAGCACCTAGAAGAGGAAGGATGGGGAGGGAGGAGACAAAAAGAGGGAAGGAATCACAGTGGACTATGGTGGTGGACTACAAGTGAATTGGTGGTGGATGTGCTACAGTGGCATTACCTGATGGGGGTATCCAAAATTACTTCAGTTAAAAACAAATTTAAAAAATAATTTAGTCAGTTTTGATTGGAGAAACCCAGAGAACTGATATTATCAGTAGATAGAGTTATTTTGTCTCTTTAGAAAGTTTGTAGTTCTTCATTGAAAACTGTTTTGTAGTCTTCAAAGTAGTCAAATATAATATAAATTCCATAGTCTATGTTTTGTCAGCAGCGTGTTTAGCATGTTGAAATTATCCTGGAAATTGCATCAAGTTTATTTTTAATTGATTATACATTGATACTTCATTTAGGGTGATGCTAAATTTTAAAAATCACTGATTCTCCCCAGGGTAGTTCCTGGGCCAACAGCATCAGCATCCCCAGGAAATATGTTAGGAATGCATTTTTGGGATGTATTGAATAAGAGACTCTGGAAGTGGAGCCCAACAATCTGTTTTCATGGGCCCTCCAGAGGATTTCAGAGCTTGAGGATTTCAGGTTTGAGAACCAGCCTTTAATGTGTGTTTTCTGGGGCCTCCCTGGCAGCCTAGGGGTTGAGTCAGCCCTATCACTGCTGAGGCCTGAGTTCGATCCCGGCCAGGGAGCTGACCTACATGGTAGCGCGGCAGACCTCTCCTGCTTCCCCGCTGCTCCCCTCAGCAGTGGATTTCAGTGGAGGCGCCTGTTCTGCTCCTCACTCTGTCTCTGGTGATCCTCTCAGCTGCACTTCTGCCCTGTGTCCCAGTTCTTGTATGCAAAAAAAAAAAAAAGTAAAAATGTGTCTTCTAAGGGAACATCTCAAACAATGATTTTTATAAAATTGAATAAAAATAATTATATAATATGATATTTCATTGAGACTTTCAAAGTTCATAAGTGAACATTTATTTATAATTTTTAATTTACTATTTGAATTACTTTTACATTTATTAGAACATTCACAAGTTATGTAGACATTTTTAGTAATTTAGTCCTGGTCTCACCATCCTAAAAATTTATTTCCATTTTCTCTCCTTTAAATTTTTACCACATGTATGAACAGTTAGAATCATACTCTATATTCAGCATTGTATAGGTGTTACAGGGCAACCCTTATATAAAGTGGGTTTGCCTGACTGACTCACCCGCGCACTCAAACGGCACCCATAATGCCCCAACTGCAGGCACACGCGACAAAGGTTAATAGAGGATTTTATTTACAAGGGAAGGGGAATAGCGCAGTGATAACACAAGGGGAAGAGAGGGATGCAGATCCGTAAATGTCCTGCCAGTTCCTCGGAGCTGGAGCCCAAAGGCGCGCTGAGAGCCGGCTCCCAAGGAAAAGAGAGACCCCCAAGGCCCACGTGTCTGCTTCTATACCCAGCCTGGCTGCTCAACTCCACCCTCAAGTCCCAGTGAACCGCTCTTCGATCATGACCTTATGGGCTTTGTAGTTCTTGGCTCTTGTAGGTCTGGAGTGGGGGTCGAAGTCCATGACCTATTTGTGGAATTCATTCAGGAGGGTCTTTCCCCCCTAACAGAGGCAGCATTACACAACAATCTGCCGAAGGCCAGCTCCGGCTGAGGCCAGGTTCCCACAGGAAGAGACAGCGTCGGTGAATTGAGGGGGATTGAGGAGTCACTAACCACTTGATCAGAGTGTAGCAAACGTCCTACCGAGGGTCTCAGCAGGCCTTTACTTATACATTGCAAGCAAGCAGTGGGATTACACCATCATGTGCATAGAGCAGAAAGATAACAATCATTACATTTTTTCTTAAGAACATTTCGGGGTCTTTATGACCTCCAGTCAAGATTCAGGGCATCATACGGTTTCAAGGTAAGGCCTACATGCTAGACAACATATTTTTATCAGCATACTAGTTTTTTAATATTAAGGCAGCCATGGCAACTTTGCGCAGTCACTACTAATCATTTTGTTATTACTCAGAGTATAAGACAGACTACTAGCTGCAAGGTCTAGCATTGTTAAACTAATGTCAATATTTTTTGTTATTAGGGAGACTTTTTATATATGGTTATGATTTAAGTAAAACAGAGGCAGAGAAGAGGGGAGGAGGATTGGTAGGGTGTATATGACTTATTTATCACCTGGGAGATACAGAGCCTTCCACAGTGGGCCAAGTTACACAGGTCTTTCTTTAGTTCCCAAGGCCAGTTTCCCATAGCGAATGTTTAAGTCTGGGAAATCATCTAATAACTAACTTTTGAGTTCATAAAACAACCACGTTCCAGTTGCATTTGCTCCTGCCTGGTTTTGCAGTACTGGCTTTTGGAATTTGTGTTACAGTATTTGCCAATCAGTAGTTCATCATCAAAATGCAGAGCATCCAATTATTTTGTTTAACAAAACAGCCACTTTTATAACACCCCTGTGAATGTTTTTTAAGTAAGCATATACCATGAAATCACAGAATTACAATTTTAGCCAAGAGAAAAGGGACTGGCAGGGGCAGCCTTTGGAGCACCCCGATATTTCAGGAGTGTCCCTCACACCCGGACTTTTGTCAGGCGGCACGAGCAGCTGGTCCACACCAACAATCAAGATTCGTAGCAATGTATTTCTGAGTTTGAGTCCAGATTTTGCTTCCTGCTGTTGTCCTTGATCAATGCTATAACCTCTCTGAGCTTTACTCCCTAATCTGCAAAAAAGGATATAATAGAAACTAAGGTTACTACAATGAAAGAAGTAATGTTAGCTATTATTAGTCTGCCTCATGCTCGTATAGTTGGTATATCATAGGTTTCCAATCATGTTGTTGTTTTGGACACTTCAGTTCTTTAAAGAAATGTACTCAGATTGCTGTTTCACAGCCAGATCAAGAGCTTGCTCTGTAATATAAGTCAGTAATGTGTTTCCTTCATTGAGATGTTCTTGCTGTGAGAGTATCAGTTGAACTGAGCAGAGTGCTTAGCGACTTAGTTGAACGGTAGCACTCTTAGGTAGCACTAATTTAGAGGCTTGTGTTACAGAAACAAATGTTACAATGTTTGTGTGCCTGTTATGTTTTTCTTGACATCAATTCCCAGGAATGGAATTAATAATCAAAATGCAGAAAATTATTTTCAGTTTTTGATATGTGTGTTTCTTGGCTCTCAGAACCCATTTCCTTTCATTGATTTTAGCTTTAATTTTATGTCTGAGATGGAGTCCAGTAAACTTATTAAAAAGTACTAATAATATTTCTTTCCCCTCTTTTGGCCACCAAATATATGTATTTTGCATGAAAAGCGAACCAGTGAGCTACTACCATATTTATTGCAGATACATAGTTCCCAGAAAATGAAGCTTTTTTAAAAAAAGATTTTATTCATTTATGCATACAAGAGCTGGGGTACAGACCAGAAGTGCAGGGGGTGAGAGGATTCATCAGAGGCAGAGTGGGGAGCAGAACAGACAGATTGACCGAAATACACTGCTGAGGGGAGCAGCGGGTGAGGCAGGAGCGGTCTGCTGTGCCCTGCGGGTCCCCTCCCTGACTAGGGATCGAACTTGGGTTGTTGTGCTGCAGCTGCTTCACAGAGTGATGCTCAACCTGCTGCGCTACCAGGGAGGCCCTATAGTTATTTTTGATAATTTTTTCTTTGAACCTTTATGCAATATCTAAATATTTACTGCACTATCCTATTACAGAATTAGTTTTCTAAGTCAGAGTGTACACTTATCTTTATCATTGTATTAGATACTTTCATGTTTTCATGTCACTAATTATCATCTTTTTCTTTCAGCATTTCTTACATGGCAAGTGTAGTATTGATGAATTCCCTTAGCTTTTTGTGTGTCGAAAAATGTATTTATTTCTCCTTCATGTCCTAACAATAACATTGCAGTATAGAGTATTCTGGCAATTTTTTCCTTTTGATAATTTAAATACATCATTTTATTCTCTCCTGCCTGTAGGGTTTCTGCTGAGAAATCCACTAGTAGTCTAATGGGGGTTCCTTTATATGCCCTTATTTTTTTTTAAAGATTTATTTATTCATGCATACAAGCACTGGGGTATAGGCTAGAGGTACGGGGGTGAGAGGATTCACCACAGAGAGCCGGGAGCAGAACAGGCAGATGACAGAAGTACACTGCTGAGGGGAGCAGCGGGCGAGGCAGGAGAGGTCTGCTGCGCCTCGTGGGTCCCTCCCTGGCCGGCAGCAGGGATCAAACTCGTGCTGCAGCGGCTGTGGTTTGCTTCATAGCGCGTTGCCCAACCCACTGCGTCACCTGGGAGGCCCTGTGTGCCCTTATTACAATGTAGTTTTCAAAGATTTTTATATGGTTTTATTGTATTTATAATTTTTTTAAAAGATTTATTTATGCACACAAGAGCTGGGGTACAGGCCAGAGTCATGGGAGGTGAGAGGAGTCACCAGAGACAGAGTGGGGAGCAGAACAGGCGGGTCCACTGAAACACCCTGCTGAGGGGAGCAGCGGGCGAGGCAGGAGAGGTCTGCTGCGCCTCGTGGGTCCCCTCCCTGGCTGGGGATAGAACTCGCGCTGCTATGGATGCTTCACAGTGCTGTGTGCAACCTGCTGTGCCACCAGGGAGGCCCCATGTTTTATTGTCTTTATAATTTTTACCATTTAGGGTTATTTTGTTGCAGAAAGGGTCTGTGGCGCTCTTCCTACTGCAATTATGAAAGTATCCAATTTTCACTCACTTGATGCATTCAAATTTTTTTTTTTTACTCTCAGATCATATCCTTAGTTTAGCAGTTAAAAAACTACAGTACTCAGATATGACCAGTTTCCTGTTTTTCTATATAAAGTTCCATTGGAAACACAGTCACGTCCACTCATTTACATATTATCTATCTGACTGAGTAATGGTGACAGAGATCATTTGGCTCACAAAGCCTAAAATATTGAGTACCTGGTCTTTAACAGAGAAAAAATACAAATTCTTTAATTGATAAGTTTTACTGAAGTCTTTTATTTATTATTGAAAGCTAGAAGTGCTTCAGTAGTATGAGTTGTCAAGAATATTATGATTAATTTTAGATTTTACTTAAAACAAAGATAAAAATGGCAGATTTATAATATAAACATTTTCTTTTTTCCCAACATTTTCAGATCTGGTAGCTCAGCGAGGAGAAAGATTGGAATTGTTGATAGATAAAACAGAAAATCTTGTGGATTCGGTAAGTGTGGGGTATTCTAATATTTTTCAGGATATAAGGAAACTATGGTTAATTACTAATGTCTTAGATCTAATACTTTAGTGTTTTATTTTTCTTTCGCACCTCCATTTTGTGGTTGCATTGTGGTAATGAAGGTGACAATGAGATATAGGAAAAAAAATGACATATTAATGGCCACTAAAGAAGATTTGGTTTGGAAAACATACTCAGTATGCAGAAGTAAGTCTTTAAAGCTTGGACTGATGCTTACATAATTTGATTCCTCAACTGCATCTACTAGTCTGCTCTCTGTATAATTTATTAAACATGAAACATACAGGCCAGTTGTGGCTCAGTTTGAATCCTGAAAACTACAATTCACTTTCTTGCTTATCACAACTTGAGCTTCCCTGGTATAATGCAAGTGTCATGGGTTGGAAGGGGCCAATGAATCCTAAAGGGGATAGTGTATTCCTGTGACCTACTTATGCTACAATTACATATGTCTGCATATGAAAGTTTTGAGGAAAGATGATGAATTTACAGTGGGTAAAAGAGGACAGAGCAGAGATTAGTTATATTTTGGGTCTACACAATTATAAATTCAATGTAGAGTAGAACTTTATACCTTGAAACAGATCATGTTCAGTGAGTGGTGGTATTCATGGCAGCTAGATCGAAATGCTTAAGAGTCAAACTGCCTGGATTTGAATCCCATCTCTTCCACTTACTAATTGTGTGAGCTTAGGCAAGTTATTTAACCTCTGTATTTCTGTTGTCATCCTCTGTAAAATAGAGATGTACCAAATTTACAGCATTAAATGAGGTAGTACATGCAAAGTGTCTGGTACATACTAAGGGCTATTTAAATGTGGTTACTGTTAGTTTTACAGGGACATCTGTTACTAGGTCTTCAGAAGATAACAGTTTCTTTATCAAAGCATGTGGTAATTGAAAGGATGGTGGCACTATGTACAATGTGAAAACACCTGGAGTTCAGTAATAACTGTTTCTAACCCATTGCTTGGAGGCAAAGACGTATCTGACCAAATATCTACAGACCTGTTTCTTTGGTACTTCCAATTCGTTTTGTGTTTTTATTCCCTGAAGATTACCTTCATTTTTCTGGAATGGTCTGTGCTTCCTTGATCAGTACTAGTATAATCTTTACTTTCCAAATAAAAGTTGTCATAGTTTTGCTGACTATATGGCCCAAAATTACAGAAGGTACTATTTGTCTCTCTTTATGAAGGAATAATATACATACAATAAGAAAGCAGGTGTACTTATTATACTTGTACAACTCAGTCATTTTTCACCTGTCTAAACCCATTTTTGACGTCAAGCTAGATCAAGATATATTTCCAGTACCTCAGAAGGCCGACTCATTGGCCCTTCAAATTAATCCCCAACAGAGGTTACCATTTTCCTGACTTAGATCACACTAATGTTTTGCCCATTCTTAGAATTTATAGAAATGGAATAATTTTATATAGCACCTGTGAGTGGCCTCTTTCACCATTATGTTTTGTCCATGTTAAATGTAGTAATAGTTTGTTCTTTTTTATCGTTTTGTACCATTCCATCATACAGTCTACTACTATCACAATTTTTTAAATCCATCTCTTCTGTGAGGTTCTATTTTTGACATCTCTGTTTTATTCTACTGATTTTTCTATATATCAATACCACATTTATTGATAACTGGCTTTATAGAAATTTTTTTAAAGATTTATTTATTTATGCATGCAAGAGCTGTGGTACAGGCCACAGCTCGGGGGTGTGGGGGTAAGAGGACTCATCAGAGACAGAGTGGGGAACAGAACAAGCAGACTGACTGAAACACTGCTGAGGGGAGCAGCGGGCACAACAGGAGAGGTCTGCTGCGCCATGTGGGTCCCCTCCCTGGCTAGCAGCAGGGATCAAACTGCAGTGGCTGCGGTTTGCTTCATAGTGCGTTGCTTAACCTATTGCGCCACCAGGGAGGCCCTATAGATTTCTCTTAATGTCTTTCAACTATGTTCTTCTCCCAGATTGTCTTCATCTTGCATTTGTATTTCAGAGTAGGATTATTTTCCATCATTATAAAAACTTGGGTCTTTGTGATTACATTTACTCTATATGTCAGTTTAGAAAGAAGTGATGTCTTAACAGCATTGAGTCTTCCCGTCCATAAATAGTCTACTTTTGCTTTCAGATTTCTTTCTTTTTCTGTGTTCTTTGTAGTTTTTGGTGTTTTGCACATATTTTGTGAAGTATACTTTCCATGCTTTTCTATTCTTTTGTAAATTTTAAAATTTCACTTTCCAAATTTTATTGCTAATATATAGAAATAAAATTCATTTAAAAATATTTATATATTTATGCACACAAGAACTGGGATACAGGCCAGAAGTGCAGGGGCTGAGAAGATTCACCAGAGACAGAGTGGGGAGCAGAACAGGCAGAACGACTGAAACCCACTGCTGAGGGGAGCAGCGGGCACAGCAGGAGCGGTGTGCTGCGCCATGTGGGTCCCTACCTGGCTGGGGATTGTACTTGCGCTGCAGTGGCTGGTGATAGCTTCATAGTGCTGCACCGTAACCCCTTGTGCCACCAGGGAGGCCCCAAAATGAAGTTCATTTTTGTATATTGACCTAATTTGTGTTCTGCAACTTTGAAAAATTCATATATTCTAGTAGCTTCTTTTTTTCTTCTTTTTGTAGTTTCCTGCCATTTATTTCTTTTTCTTTATTGCACTGGCTAGAACTTTCTGCACAATAATGAATACAGGTGGTGACGGTGGACATTCTCGCATGGTGCACATCTTATGGGGAAGATTCTATATTATCACTAATTGTTGTCTTAGTCGCAGGGTTTTTTTTTTTTGCAGGTACCCTTTATCATGTGGAAAAAGTTCCCATCAATTCCTCATTTGAGAGTTTCATTCATGAATTTTATCAAATGTTTTTCTCTATCTTTGAGAAGATTACATGGTTTTTAACCTTTATTTCATTAATATGGTAAACTACATTGAGTTTTTTTAAAAGATTTTATGTATGCATACAAGAGCTGGGATGCAGGGGTGAGAGGATTCACCAGAGACAGTGGGGAGCAGAACAGGCAGATTGACTGAAACACACTGCTGAGGGGACAGACAGGAGAGGTCTGCTGTGCCACGCGGTTTCCCTCCCAGGCTGGGGATCGCACTCGCGCTGCAGTGGCCATGAAGCTGCACACTGCAGCGCTCAACCTCTTGAGCCACGAGGGAGGTCCCTACATTGAGTTTTGAATGTTAAAACAGTCTTGCATTGCTAAAAGATCTTAACGTTTTATATAATGCCTTATTGTACGTGCTGTTGTTCAGGAATTTTGCATCTGTGTTCATAGGGGATGTGGGTCTGTAATTTTCTTTTTAGGTGTCAGGGATTTGCACGTCTCATTAAACGAGTTGGGAAATGTTACCTCTCTGTAACCTCTGAAAGAATTTTGGTACTGTCAGTATTATCTGTTCCGTAGATGTTTAGAAGCTTCACCAGTGAAGCGGTCTTAGCCTAGAGTTTATTTCTGGGAAGGTTTTAAGTCTACTGTCTTTGCTGTTTGATTCCTGTTTGTCCCATCTGTTCTTTGTAAGTTTTTTATTTGTCATGATCTGCCTTCAAGTGGTAACAAATAGTATAATAACTTTACAATAGTGCACCTCTATTTTTCCGTTCTGGCCTTGATGCTATTGTTGTCATAATTTTATTTATACACATAGACTTTATAATACTATTTTTATTTATTTAAGCAGTAATTGTCTTTTTTTTTTTAAAGATTTATTTATTTATGCATACAAGCACTGGGGTACAGGCCAGAGGTGTGGGGGGTGAGAGGATTCACCACAGACAGAGCGGGG